>JAGGCT020000493.1:12500-42500 GCA_017654935.2 Phymorhynchus buccinoides | reverse complement strand
CGTGTACAATCAGAACAGTTAGCCTAAATCATTCCATGAGCTGGTATCCAGTACATGATGATGACATTGTGCCAGGTTTTGTCAGTTTGAATGTTTTTGTTTGTTTGTATCCATGGCACACTCTCCACTCCCCATTTGTGACCAGGCCTAAGACTAAGAGTAAGAGCCAATCGCAATAAACCATTTCATTTTGTATTTGCATACTCTCTCTCTCTGTGAGTCAAGATTTCTCAGTTTCTCTCTTTGCAAGTCTTAATATATATTTAAGGCGAGACTGGACTGTAGCAGACTTGATTTTGTAGAGATTTCCATAGTTTAACTTCTGAAAGTTTTAAGGTGTGTATTTAACTGGAGTTTTAATGTGTGTTAACCCTGGGATTCAAACCTGCAGACTACCTGATGAAGCTTGAATAAAGCAAAAGCTCGTAAAATATGTGTGGAGTGGGAAGCCTGGCTGTGCGGCTGTTATCTTTTGCTGTACATATATGTGCGTGCGTGCGTGTTTTGGAAGAATGACTGGTTCAATCATGAACAAAAAAGTAGTAGAAAACTAGAAGCTCAGAGAATAAAATTTTATTATACATTACAAAATGAAAAAAAGTTTAGCTTGTACTTGTAACATACTTACATAGCAAACACTAACTGACTAAGTGGTTAACTCAGTAACTGATGGTGTATGTTGCATAACACCTATTAGACATCTCAGAAGAACAGGTCAAGGCTACATGTATGCAAGATATCCTAGGTTTTATTTCCCTGTCACAGTGGCATTTAAATAACAAGCGTGCAAAGAGCTACAATAACCAACAAACCAATAACAGTAATTAGAGTAACATTACTAACAATGCCTGGTGTTCTATTACAGAAATAATTGTGTAGATCTTGATTTTTCTTTTTTAACCAAGCAATGGTTCAGTGTGTGTGTGTGTGTGTGTGTGTGTGTGTGAATCACGGTGTGTGAGTGTTCAAGTGAGTGTATGTGTGTGTGTGTGTGTGTGTGTGTGTGTGTGTGTGTGTGTATGTGTGTATGTGTGCATGCATGTGGAGTGTGTGAGTGTGGGTGTGAGGGGTGAGTGGGTTCTCATTTGCCCACCCCCCTACTATTTGAAACTGAATAGAATAGAAGAGATCTATACATAATGGAGTAGCAACCAAAACTAAAATAGATCAGCTACTGTAATTCACAGAATATTACTTTTTTATTAGCCGCAACGTTTTTCCCTTGAAACAGACCCCTGCAGCATGCTTTATGCCGCAGCTTCAATTTTACCAAAATACAGCCTATGCTTTATCAAAATGAAATAGAACACAGGGCTCCCAGGGACCCCCATTTGGGGGTCTATGAAGCACTAAAATTCTAAAGGACCCTCTAAAAGAATGTGCATGGGGTCCCAGGGATGCACTAAAAAAAATTCTTTTTGGCATTCGCAATGCCACTGGGACCCTCTATCCCGCTTCTAGGACCCTCTATGCTGTAAGTGAAAGAGTCCATAGGACCCCTTGTTTTGCAGGGCGATTGGGAGCCCTGAGAACATAGCCTCAAAAGTCATGACCAAATCAACTTTAAATAGTCGAAGTTCAGTCTTTGTGCATGCTTTTGGTAGACAATCCCCCCGTGGGGATACCGGGGGGCCTTCCGTACAAATAGTTCCCCCACCTTCTGGAAGTCATGTGATTGTGAGTGTAACTTCCTCTAATCTGTCTCTCTCTTTGACTCTGCCTTTTTCCTTGCTTTGTGTCATCTACTATCTTTCTGACTTTTGGCCCATTCTCCTGTCTTTTTTCTCAAAATATCTTCCATATAGTTTTCTCCTTTGAGCTCCTCCAAAATCAGAATGTGTCAGCTGAATGCAGCAAGGACACCAGTGAAAACTGGAAAACGGACACACACATACCCATTGTGGCCTGGGAATGCAAAAGAAGGAGGAGGTAGACAATATGGCCGCTAAATCTGATTCAGAATAGAAAGAATGCGTTCATTTTTTATTCTTTTGTTGTGCTGAAACATGTGAACATATCTTTAGCATGGTAACTTGGTATGTTGTTTGTTTGTTGTTTGTCTTACCCTGGCTTAAAGACTCCAGGGATCATCCCAACAGCCGAAACACTTGAACACTATGGTACAAATGCACCAGCCAGGGATGAGAACATTATGTGTGTGACCGTTTTTGATTACCCCGCCATGTGAACAGCCACACTCTGACTTTGGAGGATTTTAGACTGATAATGTTATGCTAGGAGCTCGTCATGGCTTAACCCTTTCACCGCCAATGTCTCATTTTTGCACCACAATGATTTAACACCCATGTCATTAAAACTCTTGAAATCAGGGTCTGTTAGTGTTATTCAATTATATGTGTTCCTAAATTTGGGATTTGGGCAGTAAGGATTGACCTTATTCTAAATGTGTCACAGAGAAATCCCACAATATTGCAGATGAAATCTTTTTTGTAGCCAAGTAAGTTTAATAGAAATTTTTGGCTCAAAGATGGCTGGCGGCGAAAAGGTCAAGACAATCCCTGTACAACCGTGCAGAACATTTTGATGTAACCTTGGTATTCTAGCTTATGTGAACTGGTCTGACACAGCCACATGATGAATGCCAAGGCGTCAGCACGGTATGTGGATATGTGCGTGCCTGTGTGTGGTTATACATGCCTATTTTGCATGTGTGTGAGCAATTACTTGTTTTTGTTTTTGAATTTCTTGCTTTTAATTTTTGTTGTTGTTAACTCAGTTAAGCGCATAGAGCTCCACATTTGGTGGAGGAGTGCGCTATATAAATGATTCACTATTATTATTATTATTATTATCATTATCAAGAAACACTGTATCAATCATTATCCAGAAATAGCGGTAACAACTAAAAAAGTAAAATCCCCAGAAGTCGGGATAATCAACTATTACATTAGTATCAATCCTTATCCAAAGGCATTTATTTCAGATTTGAAGCCAAACATCAACTGATTTTCACAATACAATTACAATTAAACCAAAACAAGTACTGGTGACAGGAAGTGGAGATCTATCAGAGTTATATTTCACCCTATGTTGGCCACAGCGTGAGGAACAAGTTTGATAGGCTCTAGGCAAGCAAACACAAGATTTCATCTGATGAATCTGAAAACAATCTGAGACTCTGAAAGACACTTTTCGACTCTGGTATATTCATGGGTCATATGGCCCCCGACTACAGAAAATGAGGGGTCGTTTTTAAAAATAATGGGCCACTAAAAGTAAAACTTTAAACCTAAATTTCAAAACAATGCATTATGCGCATAGGCAGATGTAGCATTATGTGTGTCACTGTGTGCATGTGTGTGGACGTGCACATGGCATTAAGTGAATGAGCAGAACTTTTATTTTCATAAAAGTCAAGGTAGTATACATAATTTGGCAGTCATATAAAAGAGAGACAGAGAGACTGAGGGAAAATGTGGATGCATAAGCTTAGCCTATAAGTTTACAGTCATGTAGTTGTATATCTAGATCTAGAAAAAGAAAACAAAGACCATGCAACTTTTTGTATCTGTAATTATAAAACAATTTACGATGACTGAATGACATATAATGTTATGACTTATTTGTGACCTGCTGTAAAAAGAATGGAAACAAATTGAAATGACCCCCCCCCCCACTGTTTATTTAACAAAGTGGCTTAAGTTTAAGTTAAAGTTAAACATTGCTTTTTTTCCCCCCAAAAAAAAAAAGGGGGTACGGCTTAGTCGCTTACATAACGCAGCGGCTTGTACTCCATACATTATAGTACCTTTTTTGTGTGTGTGAGACAAGAGAGAGAGAGAGAGAGAGAGAGAGAGAGAGAGAGAGAGAGAGAGAGAGAGAGAGAGAGAGAGAGAGAGAGAGAGAGAGAGAGAGAGTCGGTGGGGGGTGGGGGTGGGGTCTTAGAAAAAAACCAAAAGACAGAGAAAGGGACAAAGGGTATTCATAATCATATTCATCATAATGGAGAGAAAAAAGTGAATAGGAACTATATTGCCTTTCCAAATATGCAGAGCCAGAGGCTTAACAATAACAAATAACAAAATATAATGCACAGATCCACAGTATGAGAGAGAGAGAGAGAGAGAGAGAGAGAGAGAGAGAGAGAGAGAGAGAGAGAGAGAGAGAGAGAGAGAGAGAGAGAGAGAGAGAGAGAGAGAAGGACCGGACAGCAACGGCTGCCCGACTGTCGAGCAGGTGGTGAGCTCAACGACCTGCCTGCCGGGCAAGTGCATTTGAAAAAAAAATCTCACCCATTTTTTTTTTAATAATCCGTTGAATAAAAACCGCAAGTCGGGTTCTACACAACAGGCTAGATCGGCAAACGATTGCGGCGCATCGCGAGCAAGTTTGACATTAAGTCAGCATCATTTCCGGGCAAAACCGATTGCCATATAATGCATCAAGCACAATGATTGGCTAAAGAAAATGCACTATCCAATTAGAATGAAGCATACTCAGCCGGTCGATTTGAACGAAACAGAATCAAAGTCGTTTCTAACGTGTTACTTACAACTGTGTTCCGAGTGCATACGGAAAAACCCGATTGAGAGAGATCTCCGAGACTGAGTTATTTCCCGATCCACAGTGTGTGTCGTCAAACTTCTTCCGGTGGAGTGTCAGGGTTCGAAATTAGCGCGTGCCCGGAGCCAAATGCTACGAAAAGTTAGCTCGGGCTCTCAAACTTTTGGTCAAGCGTGCCCCAAAGGCACTCCAAAAAAAAAAGCTAGGCCAACCTACGATCGGCAGCAAGCCGCCTTCAGTAACAAACGCGTCCTCTGCTGAGCATTTGGTTGTATGCAGAGTCGCCAAATTTTGTTTTCGTACTTCACTGTGCATGTGCAAACGGATGCTGTTAAGTTTTTGTTGACGCAATTCAAACGTTTAGATCAATAGTCCTACAATGTTTCCGATCTTCAACAAAAGAAAGGCAGCTACTACAGAATCTGAGAGCTGTAGCGAGGAGAAGGAAAAGAAACAAGAATATGACACAGAACGTCGGCAGCGAACTCACAAAGAATCTTGGCTAAAGGAATGTCCTTGGCACAGTTTAGAAACAAGGCCTGACGGAACACAGGTACTTGTTTGCACACCGTGTCGAAATGAGAGTAAGAGAAGGGGAGCTAACTGCATTTGGACGCCTAAATATGGCTTCATGGTGAGTTATGAATCAAACAGAATTAGCAGTCTTTTAATGCGTTTGTTGTTTCCAAAATAACATAGTCTGTAGTGGTGATTTTTCCTGTGAATCTTGGCACTCAAAATCAGAATGGGGCACTCCAAAAAATTTTCTAGGGTGCCCCACTGGCACTCAAATAAATAAGTTAATTTCGACCCCTGAGTGACAAACACAAAGATGATATTGTGATTAGGAAAAAAAAAAAGGGACTTATTGGTTGTTAAAAGGACTGATTGATTTTTTGGTCAATCAGTCCCAGGACTTATTGGTTTCAAAAGCCAGCCCGATCACTGCCAATCCTGAAGACTTTTTCTACCAACTTTTTCACCCATGGCACATTCATTAATCGGGCAGGTGGTTAAAAGTGGGGGGCAGGTAAAATGTCCTACCACACAGAGAGAGAGAGAGAGAGAGAGAGAGAGAGAGAGAGAGAGAGAGAGAGAGAGAGAGAGAGAGAGAGAGAGAGAGAGAGAGAGAGAGAGAGAGAGAGAGAGAGAGAGAGAGAGAGAGAGAGAGAGAGAGAGAGAGAGAGAGAGAGAGAGAGAGAGAGAGAGAGAGAGAGAGAGAGAGAGAGAGAGAGAGAGAGAGAGAGAGAGAGAGAGAGAGAGAGAGAGAGAGAGAGAGAGAGAGAGAGAGAGAGAGAGAGAGAGAGAGAGAGAGAGAGAGAGAGAGAGAGAGAGAGAGAGAGAGAGAGAGAGAGAGAGAGAGAGAGAGAGAGAGAGAGAGAGAGAGAGAGAGAGAGAGAGAGAGAGAGAGAGAGAGAGAGAGAGAGAGAGAGAGAGAGAGAGAGAGAGAGAGAGAGAGAGAGAGAGAGAGAGAGAGAGAGAGAGAGAGAGAGAGAGAGAGAGAGAGAGAGAGAGAGAGAGAGAGAGAGAGAGAGAGAGAGAGAGAGAGAGAGAGAGAGAGAGAGAGAGAGAGAGAGAGAGAGAGAGAGAGAGGTTACACTGACCTTTCTAATTCAATTCTCTAAATTTTGAGAGAGAGAGATAGAGAGAGAGAGAGGTTATGCTGACCTTTCTAATTCAATTCTCTAAATTTAGAGAGAGAGAGAGAGAGAGAGAGAGAGAGAGAGAGAGAGAGAGAGAGAGAGAGAGAGAGAGAGAGAGAGAGAGAGAGAGAGAGAGAGAGAGAGAGAGAGGTTATGCTGACCTTTCTAATTCAACTCTCTAAATTCGACATGTGAAATTCAAGGTCGCCTGCACGCTGTAAATGCCCTATTGCATCGATCTCAGAATCAGTACAGTACAATCATGCAAGTGAGATCTTTAAAATTCCACATACAGAGATTGAGAGAAGAAGGAGATAAAGGAGGAAAAACATAACAACTTGTTAAAATCTTAGTAAAGATAGAGAGAGAGAGAGAGAGAGAGAGAGAGAGAGAGAGAGAGAGAGAGAGAGAGAGAGAGAGAGAGAGAGAGAGAGAGAGAGAGAGAGAGAGAGAGAGAGAGAGAGAGAGAGGGAGAGAGAGAGAGAGAGAGAGAGAGAGAGAGAGGTTACGCTGACCTTTCTATTTAAATTCAACTCTTTAAAAAAAAGTAAATTCAACTAGTGAAATTCAAGGTCGCCTGCACGCTGCAAATGCCCTATTGCATCGATCTCAGAATCAGTACAGTACAACTACAATCATGCAAGTGAGATCTTTAAAATTCCACATACAGAGAATGAGAGATTGAGAGAAGAAGAATGAGATCAAGGATGAAAAAATAACAACTTGCTAAAAATTAGAGAAAGAGAGAGACAGAGAGAGAGAGCGGGTGGGGAGAGAGAGAGGGAGAGAGAGAGAGACAGAGAGAGAGAGAGAGAGAGAGAGAGAGAGAGAGAGAGAGAGAGAGAGAGAGAGAGAGAGAGAGAGATAGAGAGAGAGAGGTTACACTGACCTTTCTAATTCAATTCTCTAAATTTTGAGAGAGAGAGAGAGAGAGAGAGAGAGAGAGAGAGAGAGAGGTTATGCTCTAAATTTTCTAAGAGAGAGAGAGAGAGAGAGAAATTTTGAGAGAGAGAGAGAGAGAGAGAGAGAGAGAGAGAGAGAGAGAGAGAGAGAGAGAGAGAGAGAGAGAGAGGTTATGCTGACCTTTCTAATTCAACTCTCTAAATTCGACAAGTGAAATTCAAAGTCGCCTGCACGCTGTAAATGCCCTATTGCATCGATCTCAGAATCAGTACAGTACAATCATGCAAGTGAGATCTTTAAAATTCCACATACAGAGATTGAGAGAAGAAGGAGATAAAGGAGGAAAAACATAACAACTTGTTAAACTTTTAGTAAAAGAGAGAGAGAGAGAGAGAGAGAGAGAGAGAGAGAGAGAGAGAGAGAGAGAGAGAGAGAGAGAGAGAGAGAGAGAGAGAGAGAGAGAGAGAGACTCAGAGAGCATAATTTCAAAAGCAGTGTTCCCCATGCTTCCAAATTTTTAAGGGTCATCATGACCCTTTGCCCCCAAATTTTAAGGATCATTTGAAAAATTTTGAGGGTCAAAATAAAAGCCATAATAAATGGACAATATGACTGCAGAAGAGCATGCCATCACGATGCTGAAGCCAGTCAAATTCTTCACACCAACTTGACTTGAATTTGCAACTTACTTTCTTCTTTTCATCACTACTGACAGTTGAAGTAGAACTTGAAGGGCCTGGAACTGATTTGAGGGTTTTTCTCACCTAACTTAAAACTTCAGTCTTTGGAAGAACTTCGCACCGAAGTTTTCGCAATCCAGCAAAGCAGCGCCATTTTTTGCTTCCAAGAAACGCGCGGGCTAGGCTTGGCAGCAGTGCACGTGCGAGCAGCATGGGTGGCGAGAAACAAAGGGAAATTACTCTGTGGTTCATGATAGTTTTTGTCGTCTGCTTCAAGCATGGCATAGTAGTGAAAGAATAGGCCCAGTATATTTTGTTGATCGTTTCCCGCAAGCCGAAATGGCTTCGACATTCTGATCGCGGCGAACACGTTTGAGGAAGCAATCGGCTGATAAAAAAACTGTACGTCACAATGACGCATTGACTGAAAACTTTATACGTCAAACTTGAAACTTTGTACGTAATTTACGTACAGATCTGCGTAATCGGGAACACTGAAAAGTGGAAGAGGACAAAAAAGATTAGATATTAATTAAACAAGAGAAACAGAAATAGAAAAGAAAAGACATTATAAATTGACAGAAAACGAGAAAACCAAACGACAACTTTTTATGAGAATGCATTGAGGGATGGAAGTATGATTCTATTTTTCTAATTATCTAAAAGACAGGCGGAGAAAGAAAGAAAGTGAGACTGAAGGAAACATACAGGAGAGCAAGAAAGAGAAAATGAATTATTGAGTAAAAGACTAAAAACAGACAGAGCAGGGATTCCCAGGGACCCTCATTTGCTGGTCTAGCAAAAAGGACCCTCTATGAGAATGTGTAGCCTTTGGGGTCCCAGGGATGCATTGCAAAATAACAAAACGTGATCTTGGCATTCCAAGTTATGATCTCCAGTCAAGGACCTTTCACCATCCATTGTTTTCACTAGTACTTCTAGGCATAATTCACTGAACTGATTCTCCCACATTTTCACTGTCTATTCTCTCTTCCTGACTCATTGATAATATATCCTTTGCCTACCCTCTTAGGGCTCCCAAGGACCCCCATTTGGGGGTCTATGAAGCACTCAAATTCTAAAGGACCCTCTAAAAGAATGGACAGGGGTCCCAGAAAAAATTCTTTTTAGCATTCACAATGCCACTGGAGTGGGACCCTCTATCCCGCCTCTAGGACCCTCTATACTGTAAGTGAAGGAGTCCCTGGGACCCCTTGTTTTGCGGGACGATTGGGAGCCCTGCCTCTGTGTGTATACATGTGTGCATGGGTGGTTTGAAAACTATCAGGCTAAATGCACATGAAACAGTTCTTTTACAGTTTTAGTATTTTCAACTTGAACTTCCTCTACGGGCTCTAGGGCCCTCTATGCACGAAGTGAAGGGGTCTCAGGGACCTCTTGTCTTGCAGGATGATTGGGACTGGGAGCCCTGCAGAGAGAGCGAGAATGAGAGAGAGAGAGAGAGAGAGAGAGAGAGAGAGAGAGAGAGAGAGAGAGAGAGAGAGAGAGAGAGAGAGAGGAGAGAGAGAGAGAGAGAGAGAGAGAGAGAGAGAGAGAGAGAGAGAGAGAGAGAGAGAGAGAGAGAGAGAGAGAGAGAGCAAGAGAGAGAGGGTGGTGGGGGTGGGGCAGTGATAAGAAATAAATTGAGAGAGAAAGCTACAAGCATAAAAAAAAGTGAGAAACATTAATTGACACAGAGAGAATATGAACAAAGATATACTCGACTAGAGATAAGAGATTATGAGATAAATTATATTAAAAAAAAAAAAAAAATACAAACAAAAACAAAGACAAAAAGCGCAGTTGAAATTGAAACTAAAGGAGAGAAAACCCAGAGGCAGACGATAGAAAATAAAAGTCAGAAGAATTCCTGACAGACAGAGAAACAATCGTTACAATGGCATAAAGAGAAACAGACACCGAGACAGACAGTAACTCAGTGAGCAACAAAAACAAACACTAACTTGACTAACTGACTAAGAATGACATAAATATCCAAGACAGACAGTAATAATAACATAAAAACAACAACAGATACTGATTTAATTAACAAGGACACAAAAGAAAACAGACAACTGGAAGTCATAAAGACAAGTAACACAACTTAAATGAGCAGAGGGAATTTAAAAGAGAGTGCGGAAAGAGCGGTCCAAGGAAAGAGAGACTAAGAGAAGAAAGAAGGTAACAGACAGACAAAAAGAGGCAGAGACTGACAACAGACACGTTTACTATCATCGCAAACAGAAACCATTTAGAAACAAAGAACTTAGATGTAGTTTTGAAGAAAAAAAGAAAGGACGGAAGGAGAGGGAGAGAGAGGAGGAGGAGGAGGAAGTGAGAGACACAGAAAGAGAAATTCAAAAGCAGAAACACAACTGAGGAAGAGAAAGAGAGAAAGAGAAATGCATGCATCGAGAGACTCACAAAGATCTGAAAGAGAGACTCAAAATACACAAAGACGTCTGACAATGTGACAGAGACACTGAGATAGACATTGACACGAAAGAAAGCGACGACATACGAACAAACAGCACTTTTACCAGCCTTCTCCGCCATTCCCGATGCACTGCATAAAAACAAAAGAAAAAAAATTACCACCCTCAAAAACCCCCCAGAACATCAGCTAAAAGTGGTCACCTTCCCGTCGCTGCGAAGAGCGCTGACCACTGTCACTGTCCACTTTCGGCCGCTGGCGGGCCGGCTCATCGTCGTAACTCTCCGCGTGCACATTATTCCTTTTGAGGTCCGGGTATCCCGAATAGCCGCCGCTCTGTCCTTTGTGATTGTGGGAGGAAGGGTACGTCTCCGCCGCGACAGAGTTCCTTCTGACACCACCACCACCACCACTCTCCTGGTAGTGAGGAGTCCCCGATCCTCTGGAGGAGGAACCCGGCACATCTGTCGATTGTCTTTGCTCTGAAGTTCTTTGATGGGCGCCGGAGTAGGAAGAAGAGTCCCCCGCGTGGTAGGCTGGGTTTCTCCCCTCAGACGGCTCGCTGGTGTTGGAATGTCGTCGATCTGCTGGGTCACAACCCACAGCGGATGTTTTAGTAAATTCCATTTGAAACCATTGAAAGAGAGAGGGAGGAGTGGAGAGAGAGAGGGAGGGAGAGAGAGGGAGAGAGAGAGAGAGAGAGAGAGAGAGAGAGAGAGAGAGAGAGAGAGAGAGAGAGAGAGAGAGAGAGAGAGAGAGAGAGAGAGAGAGAGAGAGAGAGAGAGAGAGAGAGAGAGAGAGAGAGAGAGAGAGAGAGAGAGAGAGATGTTTTAGAGAAGAGAGAGATTTGAAAGAGAGAGAGAGAGAGAGAGAGAGAGAGAGAGAGAGAGAGAGAGAGAGAGAGAGAGAGAGAGAGAGAGAGAGCGGATGTTTTAGTAAATTCCATTTGAAACCATTGAAGGAGAGAGGGAGAGAGAGAGAGAGAGAGAGAGAGAGAGAGAGAGAGAGAGAGAGAGACTCAGAGAGAAGGGGCAAAAACTAAACATGACACAGTCGCAGTCACAGAAAAAGAGTAGTCATTTAAAAAATAACTTTTCAAACTTCAGACAATAAAAAAACACCATGCGAGTGCTCTCTTTCTCCAGTACAACAATGCTGTGGAAAACGACTCGTATGAAGAGCTCAAAACAAAATGAACATATTTTTCTCCAAGCAATGCTTCTTAAATTAATAATTATCTCTTCCTACTATTTTGGTATTTGGTATATTCTAGTCACAGACTTATCTCTGTGAAATTTCGGGCTGCTCTCCCCCGGAGAGCGTGTCGCCGCAAGTGCAGCACCTACTTAACAGCACATAACAACTACAGTAAACAAGTTTGCCGTGCACTTCTTTATATCAAAAGCAAAAGAAAAACTGCTTCCCTGATCAACGGTTAATTTTGAGAACTTCCAAACAGGAACCTCAGAGACAACAGTATACATTTTACTAAATATTCCACATGGAAAATCACCCACCTGAAGTTGAAGAGCTGGACTTGCCATTTCCTCTACTGTCTCTTGTTCTCTCTGGTCGTTTTGCACTGGAAAACAAACAGCATCAACTGTTACAATCTCACCGATTCTATTACATTTTTATATTGTTTGGGGACAACTGATGCCTTATTGCAGTTAATATCCTAATCTCCTGCTACGATTGTTTTAAAATGGTATGTAGCTAACATACAAAGTACAAGCAGGGAAGCATCGATCTGAAGCCGAAGCAGTAGTCATGTTTGTGTCCACACCAATTCCTGGCACTCTCAGGACTGGCACTCATACCTGACACTCGCACAGACACACACCAAATGACTTCAGATTTATGCTGGAGAATTCATAGACAGGGAAAAGCAATGAAGGATTGAATGCACAGGGGCGGACCAAATGATTCTGAGTCCAGGGAGATGCATAGGTCCAATGCACAGGGGCGGACCAAATGATTCTGAGTCCAGGGAGATGCATAGGTCCTGGGTTAAGGTATAGTGAGTGGTCTCGTGGGGGCCCAGGGGACAAAGCCCCTGGAATTGTTTTTGCAATTTAATGATCATTAAAGCAAAAATCGAGCCATTCTTACTTTTTACCCTTGTATATGGTACATGCTTGGGGCAAAAGGGCGGGGGGGGTCCGGAAGCTCTGGAAACCCCCCTCAGATCCGCCCCTGATGCACCAGCACTGTAGCGGGTTGCTCACACAAAAGGAAACTTGAATAATCTTTGCAACAGAGCAGCTCTCATTCATTCAAAGTTTTTCGATTTTTGTTTCTTAACTCTCTTGTGCGGTGAAGTCGTGAACATTCAAAAAAAAATCGGATCGGAAACGTCTAGAACGTTCGGGAACGTACGGATTCCACGTGGCCGGTTTGGGCGCTTCCATTTTGTTTCTATCACATGGCAGTCACGTGAGCGCTTCAGCCTCGCTTTCGCTGTAGATTACACTTCCGTCCTGTTGCTTGCAATGGCTTCTAGGCCGATTGGTTTCAAAGATATGAATTTTTGAAAATTAGTGACTGACTTCGGCATTTTCGCGATTTTTCCAATATGGATGACGAACAGTTATGGCGTCCATTGACTGAGGAAAGCGATGAATAGTCCTATTTTTGTGAAAGATGGGACTTATGAGATCGCGAAGTGATGAGTAAGGAGTGTATTCTGACCTATTTCGGCAGCGAGCTTGTGTTTGTTCGATCGATGCGAATTTTTGAAGTCGTGTTACTGACATCGGCATTTTCCCGACTTTTACATCATGGATGATGAGTCGTTATTGCATCCACTGAGTGATGACAGCGATGAAAATTCCCTTTTTTATGAAAGATAGGAATTATAAGATCGTGAAGTGAAAGGGTAAGTGAATGGTTTTGATCTACATTTCCATTTCAGTCGTCTTAGGCTTCAACAGTCTGCAAAAGTAGGCAGTGAATGACTAGTGAATGCAGTTTGCGAATACCCTTTGGCATTTTGATTTTTTTTGTGGAGCCATGCATCCCCATAACATCTTGAAATTCCTTTTGCAACACAGACATCTCGGCAACGCATTCAAAAAAACCAAACACAAAATCTGGTAGGGTATATTTTATTTTATTATTTTTTTGATGCTACCCCACCTTTTGTACGGAGTGACGTCCCTTGGGTTAGGATTTCAGAGGTGATTGAGAGCACAGAGCGTCAGGCACAAGAGGGTTAAATCTTTCAAAAAGAACAACAAAAGCCTTTATAATCTCACCACAATCTAGAGCCTTATTTTCCCAAACAAGCCAGTCAATCTGTCTGTCTCTTTCAGATAGTCTTTGCATATTTTGAGTCTCTCTTTTAGAGTCTAGATGCACATGTTTTTTTCACTCTCTTTTTCTCTATCTCAGTTGACTTTCTGTCTTAGAGTCTCTCTCTTTAGAATCTGGGTTTCTCTCTCACACTCATATCTTCCCTCCTCTCTCTCCCTCTTCTGCCCTCTCCCCTTGTCCTAAAAAATGGAACAAAAACAACAAAACTCCACAAAACAGTTGAACATGAATCCATGCCATTGAAAGAGAGCACCAACACTAACCTTTGGACCCACTCTTTGGGCTTCTCCCACTGGGACACCTCTGTCTGACAGTTGTAGTAGTAGCGTTTGCCCGAACTGCTGATGTGCTCCGACCAGTCCCCGCACACTCGCACCGCCGACTTCTGCACCTGTTTGCACCCAGACTGAACTTCAAGTCATGCATCAGTATTAGGCACTGGATCAACTTCACTTTAGCATTGTCTATCTCTTTTATCGTGATGCCCAAAACTATTATAATAATAATAAATAAATATTCTATAGCGCTATTCTCCTGACACAGCAGGACTCACCGCGCTTTACATGAGAAAAAAAAGAAGAAAAAAGTCAGTTTACCCCACGCACACTCAAAATACATGTACTTTAACATTATTTAGAATAACAAAAAATCAATTTATCGCACTCACACAACTGACATTTAAAATACTTACATGAAACACAAATTATTTTTAAAAAATCAGCATTACGCACTGGATCAACTTCACTCTAACAATGTCCATCTCTTTTATCGTGATGCCCAAAACTATTAGTCATTCATCAGTGTAGGCACTGGATCAACTTCACTCTAACAATGTTCATCTCTTTTAATGATGCCCAAAACTATTAGTCATGCATCAGTGTAGGCACTGGATCAATTTCACTCTGACATTGTCCATCTCTTTTATCGTGATGCCCAAAACTATTAGTCATGCATCAGTGTAGGCACTGGATCAATTTCACTCTGACATTGTCCATCTCTTTTATCGTGATGCCCAAAACTATTAGTCATGCATCAGTGTAGGCACTGGATCAACTTCACTCTAACAATGTTCATCTCTTTTAATGATGCCCAAAACTATTAGTCATGCATCAGTGTAGGCACTGGATCAACTTCACTCTAACAATGTCCATCTCTTTTATCGTGATGCCCAAAACTATTAGTCATGTATTGATCAGCATTACGCACGGGATCAATTTCACTCTGACATTGTCCATCTCTTTTATCGTGATGCCCCAAACTATTAGTCATGTATTGATCAGCATTACGCACGGGATCAACTTCACTCTAACATTGTCCATCTCTTTTATCGTGATGCCCCAAACTATTAGTCATGTATTGATCAGCATTACGCACGGGATCAACTTCACTCTAACATTGTCCATCTCTTTTATCGTGATGCCCCAAACTATTAGTCATGTATTGATCAGCATTACGCACGGGATCAACTTCACTCTAACATTGTCTATCTCTTTTATCGTGATGCCCCAAACTAATCACAGAAAAAAAGAACTTGTCAAAAGAGACTAGGAATATGAAGCATTCCTGTATAACTTCACTGGACGCTTACAAGGCTAAACTTCTTACAAGAATGAAAGGAAAGAACCGGAAGCAAGGCACTGCAGACAAACTTTCTATTAACTAGGCCAATATTTTCATCTGTTTAAGAATCTGGAACAAAACTGCATCAAAATATTTAATGGCCTCTCTCATTCCTAAAGCACTAAACACACACAAATAAGCACTTAGACACAAAACCTCTTCAAAAGCAAAAATATTAAGATCTTGTTCGATATATACCATTTCTTTTTTCACATTTTTTGTATAATATATATATACATGGGTGCAACTCCCCCAAATGAAAAAAACTGATAGGCAGGGGTCCAGGAACACATGGCGCCGGCAGGGTACAGGGGCAGAGCCCTGTCGGACGATTCAGGGGGACAACTAAAGAGAGAGAGATATAACAAGACAGACAGTTAAAATGATAGACAGAGACAGTTTGAGTCTGATAAGCCTTGTAAAATTATTACATTGCCTTTGTAAACGCCCTAAATCGCTTGTGGTCAAATGTTCTTTTTTTCCTTCTTTTTTTTGATGAATAACAAAAACTGAAATTCAGTTTCTGGTAAAATTAAAAATACTGAAATCAGTGTAAGACTGAAAGAGTAGCACCCATGTATATATATACGAGGAAGATATATATATCGGTGTCCCCTGAGGAAGATGTGAATAAAACATCGAAATATTGGGAATATCTGTTGTGCTTTTTAAAAAAAAAATCAAAAAAATCTCTAGTTGTGTGTCTATATAAAGCAAATAACAAGGTTGCAAGCTTATTTCTGAACACATAGATCTGCATAATAAAATGTGAGTCTGCGAAGGATAAATGCACAAGTGTGTGCCTGGATGGGTGTAAGTTGCGCAAGTGATATTTATTATCCTTTGTCTTTGAATGAAAAGCTGAGAGGTATCACCTCCACACGATGCTCCCGCTCTTCTTTGGTCTCCCCCCTTCTGGACGCCTCCCTGTCGTGGCCGTGGCCGTGGCTCCCGTCCGAATGCCGGTCATGCTCGTGTTCGTCGTAGTCCCCGTAGTTAGGGGGAGCCCTTTCCCCGATGCTGCCCGTGGCCAAATACTGGCTGACCTTTTCTTCTGCCAAGTGGAGAGACCCTGAGGGAAGGATTTTACCAGTTAGTTTGAAAAAAAAAGGCCTTCAGAGTAGAGAAGGTGATGACAAAACTTTGGATTAACATTTGTCAGGCATGAAAGTGGATGAAGATCAAAAAGGAGGAAATTTCTCAGCCGATAAATCCTTCCACACAGATTTTCACCAAACGTCTGAAGTTTTGTTGAGGGGGGGGGGCAGAACATTCCCAAAAAAATGTCCGCACAAACATCTTTCAGGTATGAAAGAATTAGATTTTTACAGCCGATAAATCCTTCCACCCGGATTTTCACCTAACGTCCAAAGTTATGTTTAATGGGGGGCACAACATTCCACCCCCAAAAAATGCCCAGCCCAGTTTTCACCTAACTAACGTTGGTCGGCACAAATATCACATTTTCAGCTCACATCGCTACTTTGATTGGGCGGGAGGTACTCATTTCGCCTTCCTTAGCACAAATGAAGCAAGTGAGCTAAAGCAACTTCCGGTTAATCAGTTTCAGAATCGCCAAATAGAGACTTGTAAATATAAGAATACGGCAAGATCGGTCCTTTACTTCTATTCAATTTTTTGGGGAAAAAAGCCGAATTTTTTTTTTCCCGCCGAACTTTTGAAAAAATTCTGCAGATTTTCTGCGAAAAGCGGAATTCTTTCATGCCTGATTTGTGTTTATAGGTGTGTGTGTGTGCAGGTGTCACTACTGTGTGTGTATGCGCGTGCATGTGTGTGTGCATGCACATGTGTATGCATTTTAATGAGGGTGCATGCATGAGCAAATATATCCTTGGCTTAATAAATGAGAAACAAAGGAAACAAGCATTGGAATTGACAGGAAGTTTCAAACATAAAATCTGAACAACTTTCATCTCTATAGTTCTTTTCAATCCAAGCACCAACATGCAATTGGTTTTTTTAAATAATCAAGTGAAACATTTCTATCCCACTTACTTTACAGACATTCATATATATTTATAAATAAACTGTAGGATGAATTTCCTGATGTCTTTAACATCTTTCAGTTATGGTAAACATGCAATGTGAGAACTCTACCCTTCTTTCCACCTGCTGATCAGGCCAGGTAAGGAATGAAGAAACAAGGGGTACTCACCTTTTCTGTGATAAGCCACTTTCTTGTGATATTGAGGACTCACCTCTTTTGTCTTTATGTCTTTCCAGATAAGCCACTTTGTTGTGATATCGGGGACTCACCTCTTTTGTCTTTATGTCTTTCCAGATAAGCCACTTTGTTGTGATATCGGGGACTCACCTCTTTTGTCTTTCCAGATAAGCCACTTTGTTATGACATCGGGGACTCACCTCTTTTGTCTTTATGTCTTTCCAGATAAGCCACTTTGTTGTGATATCAGGGACTCACCTCTTTATGTCTTTCCAGATAAGCCACTTTGTTGTGATATCGGGGACTCACCTCTTTTGTCTTTATGTCTTTCCAGATAAGCCACTTTGTTGTGATATCGGGGACTCACCTCTTTTGTCTTTATGTCTTTCCAGATAAGCCACTTTGTTGTGATATCGGGGACTCACCTCTTTTGTCTTTATGTCTTTCCAGATAATCCACTTTGTTGTGATATCGGGGACTCACCTCTTTTGTCTTTCCAGATAAGCCACTTTGTTGTGATATCGGGGACTCACCTCTTTTGTCTTTCCAGATAATCCACTTTGTTGTGATATCAGGGACTCACCTCTTTTGTCTTTCCAGATAATCCACTTTGTTGTGATATCGGGGACTCACCTCTTTTGTCTTTATGTCTTTCCAGATAATCCACTTTGTTGTGATATCAGGGACTCACCTCTTTTGTCTTTCCAGATAAGCCACTTTGTTGTGATATCGGGGACTCACCTCTTTTGTCTTTCCAGATAAGCCACTTTGTTGTGATATCGGGGACTCACCTCTTTTGTCTTTATGTCTTTCCAGATAAGCCACTTTGTTGTGATATCGGGGACTCACCTCTTTTGTCTTTCCAGATAATCCACTTTGTTGTGATATCGGGGACTCACCTCTTCAGGGTTGTTGTTTGCCGTCGGCCTTTAGCGATTCGCCGAAAATTACCAAAAATGTCCTACAAGTCAACCGTCCTGTCGGCCCAGTGGGCTGAAGGTTTGATTAACCAAATCGGCATGAGTATGTCCGTTTTTGTTATGAACAACGAAGTGTATCCGTTTTTTTATGAACAACGAAGTGAAACAAAGTTTGCTTGCACCGCGTGTGACCGAGATCAAAAAGCTAACTTTGTCGCGTCATGATTTTGCTAGCACAAGGCCAATTGCCTCGTGAGAGTTACTTCCCTTGCTGCTTATGGCGGACGTTTGCCACACCGTAGTGTGAGTCTGTGTGATCTTGTCGTCCTTTAGCGTCAGTGTTTCACTGGTTTTTGATTCAAATGCCTCCCAAAAAGAAGACAAAACTTATAAGTGGGCAGTCGCTACTTTCGTTTTGGGGATCAGTTAACAAGCAAGCAGAGATCGACAGCACTTGTGAAGTTGCTACCACTTCTACTGCAGACACAGTAACGAGTGCAGTGCAGTTAAAAAAACAAATCAAATTCATTGTCAATGAGAGTTTATGTTGACCGAGTGAGAGGGCCTAAAATTGTTGAAATTGGCCTAAGATTTTGTGGCTGTTAAGGCCAAATGGCCTAAAGTGAAAATTTCTAGCACCATCTCTGCCTCTTTTGTCTATGTCTTTCCAGATAAGCCACTTTGTTGTGATATCGGGGACTCACCTCTTTATGTCTTTCCAGATAAGCCACTTTGTTGTGATATCGGGGACTCACCTCTTTTGTCTTTATGTCTTTCCAGATAAGCCACTTTGTTGTGATATCGGGGACTCGGCTGGCTGCCAGGGCTGTCAGTGCGGGAGTGTCGACTGTGACTGCCTTCGGCTGGCGATCGGTTGCTGTACTTCCCTCCATTGCCTCTCTGCTGGTGATGATCCAACCACTGCACAGGCATTGAGTTCTTCTTTGTAAATAACAACATAAAAGTACCCAAGAAAGCAAAATATTGATCAAATAACCAACATGCCTCTGTCATACTTATGCATAAAAATATGTTTAGGCTCCGTCAAGTAAGTATGTACGTATGTAAATACCTAAAAAAGAATCTGCTTTAAAATGATTATTTTTTGGCTATCAAGAAAAGGTAAACGACTGCCCACTTGTAAGAAACTGAGGCTTTAAATTTTAATGTCAATCATTCTGCCAGGCATGAGAATACTCCAGAGTCCAATCCTCTGAAGGGGCAGGGGTCCAGAGGCCCCGGTGGGATACAGGGGGTCAGGGGGACAAACTGACACTGAAGACAAAATATGAATTTTAAGTGTATTTAAATTAAATTAAAGGCCTTTCCTGGAAGCATGGTTTATACATATCATTATCAATGGGCTAAAAAAAAATGTTGCACCCTCCAGGGGCGGATCAGTATGGAAGAGGGTGTTCCAAGTGGATGGTTGACTTGGAGAAGCTGACAATAATTTGAATGAAAAGGATGCAATGAACTTATGAAGGCCTCTCCTGGGATAATAAGCTAAAGCTAAGACATGAATGATGGAATTACACTTCTTCCTCTTTCTATTTTTTCTTCTTTAAAATTTTTTTTTTTCTTGGAGGGGGGGGCAGAACCCCAGTAACATGCAGCCCTAAATCTGCCTCTGCCCTCATAAAAATCAGAATATTTTTTTTTTTTTTTAAAGGCAAAAGCTCTTAAAATGACTTTTTTTAACATCACCAAAAAAATGATATTTTTTGCACTGTATCACTCAGTGCTTTATAGTTCATGCAAGCAGTCACTGCAAATGTCTTGATGATATTACCATCATGCAAATTTTGGTTGTGCTGCCATAATGCAGACCTGTTTACCCCCTACACAAGTTTTGAGTAGTTTGGATAGCTGAAATGAGTAGCTTTGGTGCAAAATGAGTAGTTTTATTCATTAAACCATCAAACAATGTTCACTGAAAATGAGTAGTTAGAGCACTATTTTCAATTTTGAAGAATAGTACTAGTAGAAGTCCAAATTAAGTAGGTCTGCATATAATGTATTTTCTGATAAATGTACAATGTTAAATAAATTTGTGTTCTTTTTTCTTATATAAAGAACACCGGTTGCACTGCATCAGTGCTTTCTAGTTCATAAAAATAGTCACTGTAAAGGTGTTGATGGTATTTAGAATATCATGCAAAGTTTGGTTGTGCTACAACTTTTAGTTTCTGAGAAAGTTACAAAAGTTAAACTACTTTAATTGTTTTTACTAAGAGCACCGGATTGCACTGGATCAGTGCTTTCTATTTAATAAAAAGCAGTCACTGGAAAGTCTGCCAAGTTTGATTGTGTTACCATTTGTAGGTCTAGTTTCTGAGAAAATTACAATGTTAAAGTGAAACTAGAGTTTTTGACCATACACGCAACCCCCCAAAAAAAACCCAACAACAACTGGTTTTACTGATCTTCCAAGCTTTGTTTGAAGAATACCAGGGTCTTGTTAGGTACTGGCCTTGACACAGATCTTGTTTAAGTTGCAGACCCAGGTGATCTTGTTGATCGAACACTGATCTCTGAGTCTGACATAGACCTATTTGACCTCCCATACATCATCAACTAGGGTGTGTCCATGCAGAACATATGAGTACTGTAGGGTTCTCCTGATCCTGGTGACATGCATGGCTTAGTAGTTAACATGATGAAATTCCATGTTCCAATTCTTCTCCCAATCCGCTAGGTGATGGAAGTCTTCTTGCAGCTGATCCTGGTCTTAAATGCAAGAGATCATTCTGAATGCCACAGTTTCGACTGCACTGTCTGCAGTCTTGCAGTTGATGTCAGTCACTGTGGCTGGTCATTGTGTCGATTGACGAATGCATGGTCTGGACCAAGCACTGACCCCTAGGGATCTCCTGATGTGACCTCAGCAAAAGTGACATTGAACCCTCAACCTGCACTGCTTGGCACCGATCCTTGAGAAAGTTGGAGATCTATGCTTAAGTATCGTTCTTGGCATTCTTCTTTTTTTTGTAGCATTGATTGATTGAAGTTAGTGTAGCAGCCAGTCATTGTTCACTTTGTCAAACGCCTTTGAGAAGTCCATAATGCAGATATTTGTCTGCTTGTTGACCTCCAATTTGGTTGTCAGTTCCTCTGTGAACAGGAAGAGCTCAATTTAATGGAGGTCTTATTGTAGCTGGCTATGGTCTTGCAGAACCATGATAACTTTGTAGACTGCAGTGTCATCTGCAAACTTGCAGTACATTCCAGAGCAGATGCCTTAGAGCTTGTTTTCCGATGCAATTGCTTTGATCACCAACAGTCCAAATGACAACTTAATGCATGGGGTTAAAATGCATTTTCTGTACGCATTCAACTTAGAATAAAATATAATTCTTTAAGAATCACATAAATGGTAAATTTACCACCACAAAAGGTACATAAACTCAAGTCAAAAGTGTGTGAATCAAGGCAAGATTTATGTGCAAATCAATAGGCCCCATTTGGACAAATGACAAAAAAATACATCCAATTCTTCTTCTTTCTTTGAACAACCACTATCATCTTTTTGATAGTTCTGTTGTTGTACTAAAGGGGGACTTCTGTCAGGCAGAAAGACTGCAAGCAAAAATGTAGCCGCCCGAATGGTCGGCCTCGATGTAATGGGGGGGGGGGGGGGGGGGGGGGAGAAGGGATGCAAGGAGGTGGGTCTGGGGTTGGGAAGGGTAGGCGGGGTTGTGGAGGGAGGGATTGGGGAAATGGGTGTGAATTGGGGAGGGGGGGGAGGGGGTGCATTGCTTATTTAAATCCGGGACTTGAAGCCTTCCACTGAGGCTGATGTCACTGCCTCAGGTGGAAGGGAGTTACAATATCCGATGATCCGAGGAAAGAAAGAGAACTTTCTATAGCTCGTTTTGCAGGAGGGAAGAAGGTAGGTTGACTGATGTGACTGTCTTGTTTGTCTGGCTGGCCGATTGAGGGATGGGCTGTACGGGGTATTGATGGAAATGTCCCCATTGTGGAGCTTGAAGAAGGCAGTCAGTCTGGAGGTGTGTCTTCTGTCAGCGAGTGGAGTCCAGTGCAGCTGAGTGTACATGTTTTCCATGCTGGATGTCTGGCGGTGCCTATTCACCACCCAGCGAACAGCTCTTCGCTGCACCTTCTCCACCCTGCCGACATCTTTCGCAGTGTGCGGATCCCATACTGGAGAGGCATACTCAAGGATGGGCCTGACGAGTGTCTTATATGCCGTCTCATTGATTTTAACCGAGCCCACTTTCAGATTCTGCTGGAGGAAGCCCAGGGTTTTGCTGGTCACACTGGAATTCTACTACATCATCAACAAACTTTACAGAACTTTAATAGGTTCTTCTTCTCTGGTGGCGGTCAGCTTCTATTTATAGAAGTATATGTATGCACTTTGGGGTGTGATCAAGGAAAAGGGAAAAGAAGTAGATAACTGATAATGAAACTGAAAGAAGGAAAGGACAAAAGATAAAGAAAAGAAAGCCTTAGGAGATAAATTATATTTGCTGCCAAGAAGAAATAAGATGCAAATGGGGCCTATTGATTTGCACATAAATCTTGCATTTAGGGTTGGTTAATAAGGGGAAAAAAATAACACCAAGCTCTGAAACCCCACCCTAGCTCTGCTGTTGCCTTGAACCAGTTTTATCATGGCCTACTTCCCACTTGCAGTATAATTATGTGCTATGTACTACTACTAGGCCTATTACCTGTTGTAGATGGGCGTCTTTTCTTTCAGTGTACCTGAAAACAACGGAAAGAGGACATTAGCATCATAATATAACAATGATGAAAACATGCAATGGGAGGTTTTCGTTTCACTTTCTACAACAATCACAACAAAAGTCGATGACGTTGTCACTACAATCAAAACAGTAAAAGGCTGTATTTTTACCCATCATTTACTCTTGGTTGTTTCCGTGCATGCATCACCATTAATGTTACAAAAACTTTGCAACGTGGAATGCACAGAAATCTTTACTTGTCAGACTCAAATCAATAATACAATTATCATCAACACTGCATTCGATGCATTCGACGCCATCTTTCATCCGGGCATCTCAATGCTTGTGATAACCGGAAGTCCAACGGACGGACTTTCAGAAAATGGGTACGCTCGTTTGCAATCTCAGGGCTTGCCACGACTCCAACCGGAGAGCCAAGTTTTTCAACTTTTTACAGAATCAACAACCAGACGTTTATGTGAATAATCAGAACCAAAGTAAGATAGAAAGGCAGGCTTTTTATTCATTGTCCTCTTTTTATTTGTTACAAAAACATACACAGGGGAGGTCCTTATTCACCTATTCCACTTTCACCTACCCCTGTCTCACTTATTCCACATTCACATATTCCAGTCTCACCTACTCTCAGTTCCACCTACAGTAGGGCCTATATTTTATGTGAGGGCCTGTTTCACCTACGGTGCAATAATAATAATAATAATAACAATAATAATAATAATAATAATAATAATAATAACAACAACAACAACAACAACAACAACAACAACAACAACAACAACAACAACAACAACAACAACAACAACAATAATAATAATAATAATAATAATGAGATATAATTTATATAGGACGATAAAATCATACTAAAAGCAAGCTCTCAGCGCTTTACAAACATTGATGAAACAATAAACCGCTGTAATTAACTGATAAAAGCACATTAGATTTTACATACGACCATAGAAGGAAAAAAAGAACAGCGGAGTAGGTGAAACAGGATGGGTCAGAGGGAGGGAGGGGGATCTTGCTTATCGTCACATAAAGCTTATATCACAGACATATTGCATTTGAGAGAGCTGTGATTGTCATAGCAAAGTGTATGTGAAACAGGAATAGGTGAAAAAGCACTGATATACCCATACGCGTTATCATGCAAGCCAGCATAGGCATAAGATCAGATCAGCAACGATCTTTAAAATCAGAAAAACGTACACCATCAACAACAACAAAAGACAAAAAACAAACAAAAACCCAAACACAACAACAACACAAACGAACAACAGAAAAAATGTAACGGAGGTTATGTTTGTATTATGCCTACTGTCTATTTCAGACACTTTGGTGGGTTTTAAAAAAAGAGGACTTTCAATGAAATATTGGGCAGAGGCGCATACAAATTATCTTTTGAATTTGGGTTAGTCACTGATACGCAGGAATTTTGGTTTTCTCACAGGTTCTCACAGGTTCCTTTCCACTGGAAGGCTAGCAGCCTGTCAAGTCCTTTTATTAAAACTTTCATTTTCTACTTATTTGTTAGTTGGAAGGAGGCAGTGCGCAAAACAATGCAAACAGATATCTTTTTAATTGATTTCTTTAAAACTGAGGTATCATGCATGTGAGAGAAAGCAAAATCCACGTTCACATTATTTTTGGTTTTTATCCGAGGTTACATATGCCTTTTATTTAAATGTCTGTTAATCATATCTGGTTGATATTAGACTATAGTAGGGGCCAATAGAAAACGAGAGCTCTAGGCCTACAATAAATGATTTTTACGGTATTGGAATGTCATGGCATGGCGTAGACTTTCATGGAAGACTGACTCTCAAACTAGGGGCCCTTTGCACTGGCTTTAGTCCCAGTGCAGCCAAATGGGATTGACTGACCTTTGGGGACCTTCGCAAACGCCAACTGTCCTCAAATACCTTTGGACAAGAGAGTGGGGATGTACCCTGGGCAAGGCTTATCCACAAACAATTTAGCCCAGCCTGCTGGAATATAGCAGCTGACCCTCTGCTGTCTAGCAGTCATTGTCAGAAATGACAGACTGGAATACATGTACACATGTTGAGAGTACACGCGTTATCAACTTGCCTTTGATTGCTATTTATAGTGACTACAAGGGAATCTACCTCTTGAGTTCGATTCATTGCTGAGATTATTAAATGCTTGCCCAAATTACCCACCACCCCTCCTTGTCCTAGTGCCGTGATCACTTCTTTTCTTCTTCTTTTTTTTAACGTTCGCCATATTTTTTACCTTTTTCTGTTGTAGGTCTATGTATGCCTATGTATGGATTTCATTTTCATTCAGATACAGCAATATATTTTGCCTCTATTTTTCCTGGTTGGTCGGGTTGCTTAAAACATTGGTAGAGATTTGTACTGTTGTTTAAAAATGGAACTCAAACTTGACCCACCCCCAACCCCCCACCAAAAAGAAAGAGGTATAAAATGGTCGTAAAACTTCTGTGCTTGCATGTAATCCGAATCAAAACCGACAAAAGGTATAGATAAAATCGTTAAAACATGATAGGACCATGTATCAACAAAGAGAAGGCTGAGGCGCTAAAAAGACCTATATAAATCCTAAAAGAGCAAGCAAAAGGGCTTAGAGTCTACGAGCTGTTACTTTGATATGATGTGAAAAATTAAAATAAACAGTCCAGTCCACCTTAATTCCAAGATATGTAGGCCTAAATAATACATTTTACCTTTTGTTTAGAGACACATTCTTGAAAGTCTTCACATTGCCTGGCGTCGCTTCATTGCAGGAGCTGTTACTGGTTTTGTTCGGAGGTTCAGTAGACATGTTGGTGCCCATATTGGCCATGTATCTGGCAGAATTCTGACGTGAAACGCTCGAAGGCGAACCTCCCTGACTAACTCGGACAAACCCTCCTCTCCTTTCCCGTTTCCTAGGATCTTCAGGGAGATCCTTCTCTTGGATCACGTTACTGGGCATAACCTCTTCCACAGGGCTTAGTACCTGCACGTTAACTGCAGTCTTGCCCTGTTTCCTTGGATGTTGTGAGATATATTTGCCTGTGTTGCTATATGAATCCTCCATAATAGGGATCAGCAGAGGCATTTGTAGTTCAGACCCAAGGCTTTTGTCTGATTCTTGGCCGTCATGAAAATGTTTGTTGCGAGGTGAATCGGGCCCACCAACAGCAGGACTCAACACCGGCATCTCGTTAGAATTATCTGAGCCAGAACTTTGGTCCAAACCAGGAATGTCTTGTTTCTCAGACACCAAATGCCTGGTCCTGGAGACATTGCTCGCTGGTGTTGATACCGACCTTGCATTTTGATCAGAAGAGATAGACACAGATGGTGGCTTAGAGGGTGGGTCAGATGATGTAGGCCCACATTCTCTCAACGATTCTTGTCTGTAATGCGGTACGAATCTGAAAGTGTCAGAAGATATTTTCAAAATGTGGCTTGTGCAATTGCAAATTAATCGCAGTCAAAAGAACCACAACATATATACGTCTCTGATACAACAAGCTGACGACAAAATTAAAGGTAAATATATTCAAGGTCATTGATCGTTAGCATTCTGCATCACCATTAGCTAATGTACAAACGTATACTGCCAATTTGCGAAAATATGAAAGACAATCATGAATAATACTAGAAAATGACAATTGTTCAAGAGCATTCTGTATCACCTTTAGCTACTGTACGGACCTACTGCCAGTTTGCGAACATATGAAAGACAATCATAAACAATACTAGAAAATGATAACCACCCTTTCAGGCCTACCCTAATGATGTAGCACAGTTACAGAAAGGGTGTCAGGTTCGGGGTAGATAGGCTAGGATTTTATAGAAAAGATAGAATATAGAAAAGGATTTTAAAAAGAATTAGGAAGAATTAAAGAGCTCAGTAGACTTTCACAATCGAGGGATGCAAAATAAACCAAAAAAGATGTGAAAACTATGAAAGCCATCGATACTTACAATAATCTATCACCTTAAGGTGATAATAATACCAATCTAACAAATCTTGAGACTTTAAACGCAAAAAAATGCAAAAGATAGGGCCAAGCAAGACACTGGCATATTCAAGGTCAAACGCCAGGCTAAATAATACACTTACCTGTTGCTTAGAGACACATTCTTCAAAGTCTTCACATTGCCTGGCGTCGCTTCATTGCAGGAGCTGTTACTGGTTTTGTTCGGAGGTTCAGTAGACATGTTGGTGCCCATATTGGCCATATATCTGGCAGAATTCTGACGTGAAACGCTCGAAGGCGAACCTCCCTGACTAACTCGGAGAAACCCTCCTCTCCTGTCCCGTTTCCTTGGATCTTCAGGGAGATCCTTCTCTTGGACCACGTTACTGGGCATAACCTCTTCCACAGGGCTTAGTACCTGCACGTTAACAGTCTTGCCCTGTTTCCTTGGATGTTGTGAGATATATTTGCCTGTGTTGCTATATGAATCCTCCATAATAGGGATCAGCAGAGGCATTTGTAGTTCAGACCCAAGGCTTTTGTCTGATTCTTGGCCGTCATGAAAATGTTTGTTGCGAGGTGAATCAGGCCCACCAACAGCAGGACTCAACACCGGCATCTCGTTAGAATTATCTGAGCCAGAACTTTGGTCCAAACCAGGAATGTCTTGTTTCTCAGACACCAAATACCTGGTCCTAGAGACATTGCTCGCTGGTGTTGATACCGACCTTGCATTTTGATCAGAAGAGGTAGACACAGATGTAGGCTTATACGGTGGGTCAGATGGTGTAGGACTACATTCTCCCAATGATTCATGTCTGTAACGCTCTACGAATCTGAAAGATTCATAAGATACTTTCAAAAAGTGGCTTATGTAATTCAAAATTAATCGCAATCAAAACAACCACAGCGTTACATAAATCCTGGTAATATCAATTTGTCAATTTAAGTTGGTTTTGAACGCGCGCATGTGAGCACATAATGGATTAAGCCGCCTATATTTAAAATTAGCATGTGCTTGAAACAAGAATGATTTAAAAAGAAAAACATAACTGAGACTAAACGTTCACTGTTCAAAAGCATTTCTCTTCGTAATCAAAGATATTTCAGAAACAACTGGTACCAGCCGCCGTAGCTCAGTGGTTAGTGCTGCGGACCAGTGGCTTGGAGGTCTTGTGTTCGTATCCCATCAGGGTTTTGTGCTTATTTTTCGGCCCAGACCGGCTCCTACCCAGGGTGAGTGTGCTGTGGGCTCAATGGGAAGACTGGGACCACACAGTCGAGTCTCATCCACTTGACGGATGTGTATTGAGAGTGTTTCCCTAATTCCCTGACCAGCACTGCAGGTGTCTGTTTCTCTCGGGTCTGGTTGAGGCCAGGATAAATTTGATTGGAGCGTGGAGGACAGTCCTGTCACGGTGTCTCAATCCGTAATGGACCCCACGGCATCATCTTCATCAGGACTAATTATCATCATCATCATCATCATCAGGACTCATTATCATCATCATCGGTCACAAAATAAATGTCCTTAAAGTCTGTAGCCATGTATGCCCTGCTCTCACGGTGACCTCAGTTTCAATAACTGCCTTGGCCCACGCCCTGCTGCGTTTGGGTCAAGGTCTTCGGGTTTGGTGGGTTCATGGGAGCCGTCATTGAACGGACATGGTGGCGCCCTCGGAGGAGAACCTCACTCACGACCAAGTAATTATTGTTCTCAGTAGGGGGATTAGTAGGTGGTGTCCTGCGTATGTTGGATCATAACTCCACCGAAGTGACCTGGCAACATGCAGTGCTGTGTCTTCTCTGTTGGTTGCCTCTGGACGGCTTTAGATTGATCGCTCCCCATGGACCCCTGGTTTCAGGGTCCACGACCAGACAATCATGCGTGGATAAAAAGGTAGGGACTCGGAATGAGCGGCATGGGGGTAATGCCACTGGGTGGCTCAGGCTATGGGACCAAAAAAAAATCATCGGCGAATACGGACAGCTAAAAATATGACACGGAAAAGGACAATGGACATGATTTGGAAATAACTGAGGAAGCTGGAGGAGAGAAGAAAGAGAGTGAAAGAGAGAGAGAAGAGAGGGAGAGGGCAAAAAAGGAATAAAGAGAGAAAAAAAGAAGAAAGAAAGCAAAAAGGAAAAGGAGAAGAAAGTAAAAGAAAAAAATAAAAGAAAAAAATAAAGATGAAAAAAAACATAAAAAAAGAAATAACTGGTGTTTAATTGTTTGTCTAAATGTCAGAAATAATTTAGAAAATGAAAAAGAAACGCCCGCGAAGATGCTGATGCACCAGCCACTCCTGCCCCATCAACTCGAGAGCAACCCTGGACGTCCGTGTTGTGTCACTGGGGAGCAGGCACACACGGGACATTCCACTAGCTACTCACGGCTTGGTGACCATTGGATACGATGCAGAAGAGTCCTTGTGAATTGTCCCCATGGGCTTACCAGCTCGTTTTTCATGACTGCAGAGCCCACCGGCAAAAGACACCTACTCAAAGCTCGAAAAGAAAGTGAAGGAATGAGGGGAATGATGTGAGGGAAAAAAGCGAGAGAAAAGCAAAGGTGTCGGCGTGTGATGATGATGATGATGATGATGATGATGATGATGATGATGATGATGATGATGATGATGATGATGATGATGATGATGATGATGGCATACCCCTCGCATGCGAGGATCTGTGGGAAGATAGGGTACCTGAAAGGTGTTATCGGGTAGGCTTACGGTAACAAACAAAATCTGCCATTTTCCCTACACATTGTGCATGACTCGATTTTGCACCTTTCCCTATCCCTTCCCTCCATACACAAAAACTGTTGCTCTAATCGAGATGGTACTGACACAAGGAGGCAACTACAAGCTTAACGGTCAAGGTCATCAAGGCCACTGATCTTTAGCATTCTGCAGAGCCTATCACCTTTAGCTTATTATGTACGAACCTACTGAACTGCAAAAATATGAAACACAATCATGAACAACATTAGGAATTGACCTAATCAGTACACGTGTGCTGTATGACCAACAACATGCAAAGAATAAATTAATATGCATTCTTTATTAAATAGTAAACAAATTGG
>JAGGCT020000493.1:2500-7500 GCA_017654935.2 Phymorhynchus buccinoides | reverse complement strand
GAGAGAGAGAGAGAGAGAGAGAGAGAGAGAGAGAGAGAGAGAGAGAGAGAGAGAGAGAGAGAGAGAGAGAGAGAGAGACAGACAGACAGGCATACAGACAGACAGACAAGCAGGCAGACACACAGAGGTACAGACAGACAGACAGAGACAGAAATCTGGCAAATGGATTCTATTCATTTTCTCCCCTCCTCCCTTGGACTGTTATTCTATCCCGCTATATCAGTCCCAACTATGCCCCCCCCCCCCCCGGCCTACCCCTCCTCACCCTGACCCCCCACCCCTCCCCACCTTCGCCCTTCCCCCAAGAGACCGAGGACACGTCATCATAACATCCAGGAGCCTGTTGCCAGAGTCTGGAGACTGCACAAGCAGAACTAACTCGTATTGATTGAGATCACCCCGTGAAAAATTGGACCTCTGCCCCGCCCCCCCCCCCCCCCCCTTTACCAGTTCCTCCCCTTTTTTTTTCTTCCTCCCCCCCCCCCCTTTCCACGATGCCACATCCCGCATCCCCCCACCCCCATCCCCCTGCCTCAAAGAATCCGTCACACTTTGACGGCTTGGAGCCTGTTGGGAATGACTCGATGGGATGCTTTAGTGCTAGGGGTATGCCTTGGTATTGATTGAGAGGGTCCCCGAATGGATCAAAATTTCTTCTCTGTACCTCTGCTTACCTCCCGTCCCTTCGCTACTGTTTCCCCTATACACAAACACACAGAAGCACACACTCGCGCGCTCACACACACACACACACACACACACACACACACACACACACACACACACACACACACACACACACACACACACACACACACACACACACACACACACACACACACACACACTCCGTAAGTTATGAATCCTCCTTTGACCCCCCAAAACCCCCCCCCAAAAATCTATATCCAGAGACACAGTAGGGGTGGGTGCCTCGAGAGAGAAAAAAAGTTAGAGATTTTACGCCTTCTGGGCCAAAGGGCCATTAATTGAGGCATTTAAAATTGTACAGATGCTACAATGGTGGGTGCCTCTCTCTATATCTCTGCTCATATACCACACACTCCTTTCTCCCTTCAGTAAGAACCCTAGGCAGGAAACCCAGTAGGAAACCTATTCGCATTGGCATTCGCATTCTGATCGTATTATCTTCTGCCTCCTCAAGTGGTGACGTCTGGGGAAGGATTGATAATAATACTAATAGTCCTAGAGGCCATTTTCATTGACTGAATCTGTACTATCCCTGTGTGGATGAATCACCCTCGCTGTCTAATCGGATCAGCTGCTGCGGAGAGACTAAGGTCCGATTGCTGTGGAGGTAGACAGGGCCTTCTTCTTCTTCTTCTTCTTCTTCTTCTTCTTCTTCTTCGATCGCTCAGACAGTTTCCTGTCAATTATGGGCGCAAATGCGTCATGCTGCCGTTATGCGCCTAACTAAGAAATGATTAGGCCCGGCCCAGCAAGTCCGACTTCGGCTGGAGGAAATGTTTTTGTGAAAGTGTATTGTGAAAAAAGGCAGGAGAATGGACCTGGTAAGGCAGAAAGATAGTAGATGACAGTAAGCAAAGGGAAAAGGCAGAGTCAAAGAGAGTGACAGATTAGAGGGATTTACAAGCACAGAACTTCCAGAAGGTGGGGGAACTATTTATGCAAAAGACCCCCCCGGTACCCCCACGGGGGGAAGACCGGGCCAATTACCGAACAAATAAAAATCGACTGTCTGGCTTTGTGCTGCACCGTCCATCTCTGACCGATTGGACGCTAATCTCATCACCATCATCACTTTGTGCTGTATTGTTAGAAATTCGGGACTTTCCTGGTGTTGCACTGCCTCCGGGCATTGCCTCCAGGACCATTCCTACCATCTTTATATCTACTAATGTCCCATATGTGTCAGTTCCAGACCGGAGGACGTTAATATAAACAGACTTTCTTCTTGTGCTGATAATAGGCTGCCCGCCCCAGTATCTTGCGAATGTAAGGTGTTCAGGACAGAAATACTTGGTTGAGAGGGAGTGGAGTGGGTAGGGGGGTGTCTTCAGAGAAGACCCTCTCTTATCCAGCTCTCCGTATAGTTTCTTTGCCCCGATATCTTGTGAATGTAAGGTGTTCAGGACATAAATAATTGATTGAGGGGGAGTGGTGGGGAGTGGAGGGGGGAGGGAGATATTCAGAAAAGACCCTCTCTTATCCAGCTCTCCGTACAGTTTCTTTGCCCCAGTATCTTGCGAATGTAAAGTGTTCAGGACAGAAATACTTGGTTGAGAGGGAGTGGTGGGGAGTGGAGTGGGTAGGGGGGTATCTTCAGAGAAGACCCTCTCTTATCCAGCTCTCCGTACAGTTTCTTTGCCCCAGTATCTTGCGAATGTAAAGTGTTCAGGACAGAAATACTTGGTTGAGAGTGGTGGGGAGTGGAGTGGGGAGGGGGGATCTTCAGAGAAGACCCTCTCTTATCCAGCTCTCCGTACAGTTTATTTGCCCCAGTATCTTGCGAATGTAAAGTGTTCAGGACAGAAATACTTGGTTGAGAGGGAGTGGTGGGGAGTGGAGTGGGTAGGGGGTGTCTTCAGAGAAGACCCTCTCTTATCCAGCTCTCCGTACAGTTTCTTTGCCCCAATATCTTGTGAATGTAAGGTGTTCAGGACAGAAATACTTGATTGAGGGGGAGTGGTGGGGAGTGGCGTGGGGAGGGAGATCTTCAGAGAAGACCCTCTCTTATCCAGCTCTCCGTACAGTTTATTTACACTAGAACTGAGAGATATGCGGGCCAATAACCGATCAAGTAAAATCAGCCGATGGGATCCATTTGGAACCACGAGGCAAGCTTTTCTGTTATCGTATCGCTTCTGTTTCTTTGGCTGTCTCTTTGACTGTTCATTCGTTGTCTAGTGAACCGCTGTCCAGAATCACTTCAAATAATGCATGCCACAGGCATATCAATTGAAGCTGAGGTATCCTTTGCACTAATCATAACCACGGTGTGTCGCCGAATATTGCAACAAACCCTTTTCAAGCGATTTTGTTTTAGGTCTCGTGAACCGCTACACACACTCACTTCAAAATTGTGCAGAGTGGTATATCAGCTAAAGATAATGTGTCCCGAGAACTGATGAAATTTGAGGAAGGTGTCACCAAAAAGCCTAAATGTCACAAAGCGTGATAACTTCGCAGCCTACCAACCTTGCAAAGAATGAAGCCAACTTCCTTACTTCCCACCTGGAAGGTGAAAAGGTGGGAAGTGTAAGTGTTGTTGTAGGCAGTGAGTGAGTTCACAATGATCCCCACCTGTAATAGAGGTGAAAGGGTGGGAGTGAAAACAACCGGCTTCAGTCAGCTGCGCACTGCGAACTCTTTGTATATTTAGGATTGTTTGTGTCACTGAGGACCAAATATGGCGATGGGCTTGTTGCCATATTCGGCGACACGTTTGTTAAAATATTGACAACACGTTGATAGTATGTTTTTTTTTCTCGGCAATCAAGTTTTTTTTTTCTTTTCCAGTGATTATTGGGATTCGTTTTTTTAATGGAAACTTGAGGACAGTAATGGCTTCAAGTTGAAATTATCATTGATTTAAACTTTAAGCTAACTAAGGCATCATTCAGTCACAGGATTCCCCCCCCCCCATATGTTTTGTTATGACCTCCTTCGATTCAAGGAAGACAAGCCCTATAAGCAAGTCCGACTTCGGCTGTAGGAAATCTTTTTGAAAGCGTTTCTTGAAAAAAAAAAGGCAGGAGAATGGACCGGTAAGGCAGAAAGATAGTAGATGACAGTAAGCAAAGGGAAAAGGCAGAGTCAAAGAGAGTGACAGATTAGAGGAAGTTACGAGCACATAACTTCCAGAAGGTGGGGGAACTATTCATACAAATGACCCGTCGGTATCCTCCTTTAAAGTAACACTTTTTTTTAAAAAGTTGAAAAGTGCAAGATAACGCAGATGGAGGCCTGTTTGACTCAGAGTTTCGATTAGTTTTGCGTATGCAGTCCTTACTGTGCAACTCAAGTAATGGAGTACCCTGTATAAGCTCTTAGCTTGTTGTACTCGAAGTTTATAAATGTATTGCTGCTTTGCTTTGATTTTCTATTCGTGAATAAATTCTTGTTTAAACCAAGAGTTTCGCTCGTACAGAGCAGTCGCAAAGAAACAGACTCGGGTGAAAGAAAGAAAAAGCCGACTAAAGGCAGTTAGCAAGCTTCCTAATCCGCGCAAAGCAGCAACAGCAGCAAACTAATCTCTTCTCAAAACAAAACACAGTGCCATCCCCCTCCCCCCCATCTTTCTTTCTTCACCTCTATCTAGCTTTTTCACCCCTCTTCTTCAACTTAAAAAAAAAAGATCAACAACCATAAATTGGAATGGTTGCCAAACGTACTCCTCCTCTGTCGTCTCTCTCATCCGCCCCCTGCCCCAACTTCTTCGTAATTATACTGTGATTATTTATACTGCTTCCTGTCTCCATCTCAAGTTCTTCACAGACAGACAGCTACAGGCAGACAGACAGACAGACACACATACAACAACAACAACAACAACATACAGTATTTATACGGCGCTGAATCTTGATATACATCAAATCAAAGCGCACACACACGTTAGCATTCATAGCGCATTCAAACAGAAATGCAATACAAAGCGAACACACACGGATGACATAAATGGAACATAGCAGAAACAGACCTAATGGCAAGAGAGAGAGAAGAGAAAGAGAGCGGAGCTTTAATGACGGGGGAACAGGTGGGTTTTGAGGTTAGCTTTGAAAGCAGAGAGGGTCGGTCGCTGACGGAGGGAGAGAGGAAGTTTGTTCCAGGAGGTCGGTCCTGAGACAGCAAACACACACACACACACACACACACACACACACACACACACACACACACACACACACACACACACGCACACGCACGCACACACACACACACACACACAGAGGGGCGGATATGAGGGGGGGGGGGTCCAGGATTTCCGGAACCCCCCCTTTGCCCCAAGCATGTTCCTTATA
>JAGGCT020000492.1:0-25000 GCA_017654935.2 Phymorhynchus buccinoides | reverse complement strand
AGTATATAATTGCGATGTATTTCTATTATATCAACTTTCTTCCGTTTCCTGTCACGCAAATCTTGTTGGACAAGCAGGTGCGGTGTAGCATAGGCCCATAGTCATAATCAACATGGACACAAAGGACAATAGGGACCAACCTGGACACAAAAATCAACCTGTGTTTAAAGACCCCCCACGTCACGTGTCACATTCCCTTTTATGTTTGGAAAATTTCTTAAGATTTTTTACCAGCTATAACTCAAGTATAAGAGGGAAAATATGTGAAAACCATTATTTTGACACGTGACGTGGTGGGTCCTTAATTAAAGCCATCTATGTCTCTTTTTTGCTTTTCAATCTATACGGCCGACCAGTTAGTTAGTTAGACTATTATAGTCCTGTCACCATGTAAAGTTCAACCACGTATGGCTCCAACCCACCTGCGTGCGCATCTCGACAATTCCAACGGAAGTGTCGCCATCTTAGTCCTTATTTGTGTGTAAACAGTGAAAATGTTATCTAAATGTGTAAAGAAAACATCCAGATGTTATAAATACAGTTTAGATAAGTTTCGAATTGGAACAGCCAAATACGCAGCATCGATCTGGCATTTTTCAAAAAAATGTAAGGCGCTCCTTGTGGCCGGATATGACGACACGTGGGTACCAGCCATAGCAAAGCACACGTCAATGTATCTTAACAACGCTCAACAACCTGAAAACAGCTTGTCCAAGAACGTCCTATACAACTTTAAGACGCACTCGTGGCTACGGTGCCTGGACACAATACAAGAAGAAACGATAACCTTCCAAGGACAGAAGAACCCAAAGGCAACTTTAATGCTCATCATGACATCCATAGGTGTTCGGCAGCTTGTTCTAGTTTAAAAACAATCTTAAAGGGGCACCCTTACGGGTGAGTTTTTGCAAGAAACACATCCAGACCAGCAGGAAAACACCCTTTACAGAGATCGCAACACTCACTTTGCTCTGGTTTCCCAGAAATCAAGCCGTCAAAAAGGCGATTCCAAGCTTGGCAGAGGTGCTGGAAGTCAAATTCTTTCACCCAAAGAGAAGGCGTTTGCAGTCTCTTTTTGAATGGCCGCCTGTGTTTAGACCAAATCGTTTGCACGAACTTTCGCAATACAAGCCTTTTTAAAAAAAAATTTAATTGCATACAGTTTATCTAAAGGAGTTTCGCTCACAACAAAGGAAATAGCTCCTTTTTTTTTTTTACAGCACTTCAAAAAAAGAAAACGCTTCAACCACAATGACCTCCACCCACCCCATCCAAAATGGCTACTCTCTCCGGCATCTCCGCCAAGGAAGAATCGCCATTTTGACGGTTTAATTTCTAAGAAACCAGAGCAAAGCGAGTGTTCCGATCCTTGAATAGGCTGTCTTTCTGCTGATCTCGACGTGTTTCTTGCAAAAACTCATCCGTCCGAGTCCACCTTTAACAATATTTAGCATAAGAATGCATCCGAATCAGTTTATGAGGGCGAGGTTTACCTTGCGGATGTGAAGCCGTGTTACTTTTCAGTCTCACAACACAATATTTAGCAAAAGAATGCATCCAAATCAGTTTATGAGGGCGAGGATTACCTTGCGGATGTAGCCGTGTTACTTTTCAGTCTCACAACACAATATTTAGCAAAAGAATGCATCCGAATCTATGAGGGCGAGGTTTACCTTGCGGATGTGAAGCTGTGCTGCTTTTCAGTCTCACAGCAAAATGACTGTCAATTATTATAATTAAAGAGCATAGGGAAGTTTGCTACTTTTTTTGGTCTATATTGAAGTACTATTGAAGCTTCGGGAAACTAAACCGTAGTTTAACGTTACCCCACCACCACGTTTATGCCTCTCGATCTCAAAATCTGGTTCTTTCAGTTTCATGACAATAACCTAAGGCTGATCCTAGCCTATCCCTTTCCCAAGAAAGACAGAATGTTGCTTCTCAGTGAACATTTGATGGGGGGTGTCTAAACTACAGCTTAGCCTGAAGTTTCTCTTATTCATGATTAATATTTTGTAAGACCAATTCCTCTGTCTTTTTGTTTCTGTTTATCTATCTCTCTCTCTTTCACTCACACATACACACAGAGAAATACATTTATTCAAATATGACATTCAAATTTCCTCATCTTGAATCAGGCTTGAATATGCCCACCCCCCTCCCATTCATTGTGATTCAATCCCGCATTGAGCTGATACATTTATTCAAATATGACATTCAAATTTCCTCATCTTGAATCAGGCTTGAATATGCCCACCCCCCTCCCATTCATTGTGATTCAATCCCGCATTGAGCTGATCATCCGGGCAGCAAGTCCTTCACACACGTCTCCTGATTAGTTGGAACCCCCCCACGACTAAGCGTCATAATCATCAAATTGTTGATGGAGGATGCTATATGCAAGAAGAAGAAGGCAATGTCATGTTTACAGGGATTTTATTTGCTTTTCATTTGGCCATATCACAAAAGTATTATAAGCAGTATAGTTCTCTTTATGAACAAAATCAATGAATAAATGAATACACGCAATACACCATCACCTTTTAAAAACTCAAATTCATTATCATTTCGTCTGCAGCGAATGAAAAACCTTTATGGAATGTTTACATACACAGATCAGCACACCCTATTTTCTCTTCTCTTAAAAAAAAAGTGGTTTTATTTGCTGACAAACAGGTGTATGTTCACACGCATAGTTCAGCACACACCGTTTTTCTGTTCTTTTGGAATTATTGTACATTTACACTAACCAGTCTGTTCAATAAAGACAAGAATGGAAGAAAAAAATATGTTCAACAATGATGTATCAGTATGTATGCATGTCACTCTGTCATTTCCGACAATGACTTCCACATCGCAGAGGAGGCAGCTGTTATCAGGCCTGCCTACCCTCTGTTGCAGTTTCCAGGGACAAACTACTTAAAAACCAGGGACAGAGACTTTCTTCCAGGGACAAACATCGCGATGCCATGAATCAGGGTCAAAATGAACATCAACTTTTAATTATTTTGTGATCTAGCAAACATTCTGCAATTCCGGATTATTATTATTTTTTAGTCTTGTTGATGCTTTTTTTGGTGTCATTATGCTTCAATAGTCAAGATCCTTTGGTGTTCAGTAACCTATGTTGACTGTTACTAAAATTCCAACAGTATCTGGGTTGGTTTTTTTGGTGTCTCTGTGTTCAATAGTAAAGTCAGCTAACAAGACAAGTAACTCATCTACAAAATTTTGATTCTACTCAGTTTCCAGGGACGCCAGATAGAAAAGTGGATTCCAGGGACAAGGAACCATTTGAACTGTTTGAAGGGACAAATACCTCTTTAGGCCCCCATAGGGGGGGGGGGGGGGGGGGGGGGGGGGGTAGGCAGCCCTGTGTTATTCCAGAGGGCTGGGCTGGAATTGGTTTATACTGGAGACGCCTTGCCTAGGGTACATCCCCACTCAGGTAGAAAATGATTTTTTAGGATAGCTGGTGATGGGGAAGTCCCCTAAAGATCACCCAATCCCTTTGACAGCAGCACCAGGAGCCATTTCAAATGCCTCCAAGTTTGAGAGCCAGTCTTTCACAAAAAGACTAAGCCATACCATGATTTTCTGTAAAGCTGGAATTCCATATGCACTATTTTCGATGGCTTAAATCGCCCGCGACTTTTGACAGGGATGAAAACAGTTGCTTGCAATTTGACGCTAAAATCGATGACGATTTTCGATGGCACTATTCAAACATTGCGCTAAAAATCCTGATCGCGCCTACGGAACTGAAAGCAATGTTTTTCACCAGTACGAATAGTTTCTCCTTGCTTTCAGAAGCTATGCTGGCGTGAAGTTTTAGCTCCGCCCACTTTCAGACTATTTTCGACGGCGACAAAAATATTTTTTCATCAAGCGATAAAATCAAATCGCGAGAGATTTTCGACCGACTGCTCGTGATTATCGCCCCTATGGGTGTACCTGAATGACATTGTTGGTGGCGATAAAATTTAATAGTGGGCGATTATCGCCGTCAATTTTCGCCTTTAAAATGGAATTCCGACTTTTTTTTTATGGACTATAAGGCGATACTTTTTTCCTACTCTAAGACCCCTGCGCCTTATAATGTGACTGATAACATAGTAATAAACTATAATAACAAAATCAAAATTGTGTGTAAAATTTGGGGGGTGCATCTTATAGTCTTATAGCCTTATAGTCTGTAAAATAGGGTTAAAAAAAAAAAATTCATTTATTAACAATTACACGGGAAAAGTAAAAGCAGGATTTTTATTTTACATGGTGTCCAAAAAAACAAAATGTCAATGCGAGCATGTGTATGTTATTCAACTTCATCAGGCACAAAAAGGCTTTCTATATACAACAAGAAATGGAATTTTAATGAGTGCGAAAGATAACATGCAAGTTGTTGCTCTCGTGTTATATAATTAATCAACCAATTTCTTCGCAATAAGGCTAAAACACAGACCATTCCAAATGAATTTCTGGGCTGATGATCGCTCTTAGACAGAGGAGGAAGAAATTGCAAAACCTTCTCATGGTTACGCTGCTTACCCCCAAATACCAATTACAACATGATTACACCACACACTCTCCCCCGAAGACGGAGTGTGGCTCCCTACGTGGTGGGGTAATCAAAAACGGTCACGTAAGGTTCTCATCCCTAGCTGATACATTTGTACCATAGTGTTTGAGTGCTTCAGCTGTTGGGATGATCCCTGGAGTCTTTTAGCCAGGGTACGTCAACAACATACCACACACAATAAAGTACAGCTGAAAAGGAACAAAAAGGCTAACGTGATTATTGGCACAAAGCTATGGCCCATCAAATAAAATTTGTTTCATCACAAAAGTCTTTTGGCTCTTCTTGTGTTGTGTGTAAATAGCAGTTAAAGCATATCATTTTGTCTATATAAGTTATAACCTTTAAATTGTTATTTTAGAGAAAAGGGAGCAGGGCTCCCAGGGACCCTCATTTGGGGGGTCTATGAAGTACTAAAATTCTAAAGGACCCTCTAAAAGAATGTGCAGGGGGTCTCATAGATGCACTAGAAAAATTCTTTTTAGCATTCACAATGCCACTGGGACCCTCTATCCTGCCTCTAGGACCCTCTATACTGTAAGTGAAGGAGTCCCTGGGACCACTTGTTTTGCAGGATGATTGGGAGCCCTGGGGAGGATCAATGGAAATATCCCAAGAAGGTGTAAACGATTATGAATCGATGCATCATTTAAATATATAAAACTCTTTAAAGAAATGTCCCATTTTGAGCTTTCTCACTTTGCCTTTTCTCATTCCGCCCTGTTTGTAAGGTAATACAAATAGAAGTGCTGTTTCGTCCTTCCGTCTGTTTGATCCTTTTATTTCTCTCTCTCTTTCTCTCTGTGTGTATGTGTGTGTGTGCTTTTCTTTCTCTCTCTATATCTCTGTATGTGTGTGTGTGTGTGTGTGTGTGCGTGTGCGTGTGCGTATGTGTGTGTGACACTCACTCACTCACACATGCGCACAAGTGCATGAACACACCAAGAACATGCACTAAAGTATACATACACAAACATACAGATACACACAAATGCTTCTCCCAAACACCCATGCATAATGTTAAGGACAAGAGGTTAAGAATTTGAGTGGGAAAAAAAAAGAGGACGAAACAATGACTCCTTGATAGGGCGAAATGACACTTCACGCCTAAGCTCACGTGAGGAGGCATGGGCAAAGATCAAAGGGCTGAATGGGACTTGCCCTTCTTTACAATATATTCCATTTGTATCTCCTCTTAAATTCCCCCGTGGGGATACCGGGGGATCTTTTGTACAAATAGTTCCTCCACCTTCTGGAAGTTCTGAGCTTGTAACTTCCTCTAATTCTGTCATTCTCTTTGACTCTGCCTTTTCCCTTTGCTTACTGTTATCTGCTATCTTTCTATCTCACTGGTCCATTCTCCTGCCTTTTTTCTATAAATTCTTACAAACATTTCTTCAGCCGAAGTCGGACATGCTGGGCCTAACTATTTCTTAGTTAGGCGCATAACCGCAGCATGATGCATCTACGCTCATATGACAGGAAACTGTCTGAGCGAACGAAGAAGATGATCTCTTAAATAAATGTATATTCTATTCTTCTCCTAGATCAATCCCTGGGGCACATTTTATTTATTCAAAGCACATCACACTCATACGCACACGCACGCATGGGTACACACACACATTATATGACATACAAATACTATACACAACAAAATCAAAGCAAAACCTTTTATGCAAATTCAAGTTGCATTCCTTAAAATATCACTTCATCTCTTATGCATGAAATCCAATAACCGATAAATGAGTATGCACCATCAATAGAACATTAGCATTATTACAATGAATGGAACTAGTCTGTGTCTGTATTATAAGCACACCATCCACATATAGATTTCCCATATCATATGACAGAAATAATATACAGTGGATATTAATATGAATAAATATGGATTTCTTTCTTTTACTTTCCAATCGCTCTCACTGCTGCAGAAAACACAAACTGTATGTCTATGTCAGCATGTGACCACATGAATCACACACACCACACACATACTCTCTCTCTCTCTCTCACACACACACATGCACGAGCACACACACAAGCAATTTCTTGAAAGAGACCCTTGGTCAAATTAGCAACTTTGTTCATACAACATACATATAATTACGACATGTGAGAAGGCATGCTCCTACATGCATATGAAGGCACACCTAAGTCAACTAATAAATCAATATTGAACAATAATCATCTAGTACCAAGTCAAATTGTAGTGAAACTGGGCAAAGGAACTGCATCCCCCTGAAATCACAGATTGTATCTAACTTATAACTGTTATCACACACACAAAGACATACTCTCTTTGTCTATCTCTCTGCTTATCTTGACTCAAAATGCTGTGAGCAACAGAGATTATGCAAATACATACTAGAGTGGGGGAAGTGTGTGTGTGTGCGTGTGTGTGTAAATGGAGTGAGGATCATAAAAACAAAAGAACCAATTGAGCAATACAGAAACAAATCACCAATGGATACAGTGACAAAGAAAAATAACAAGGCATTCTCAATCATTTGTCTTCAAGTAGGGGACACTTATTGAATCGGTACCCCCTAAGGATAGAGATCTCTAACTCAAGGGCAGATCATCCAAAAGCTATGAAACTTTCAATGTGGATACTACTGGTAGAGGGCTATAACTATATACTATAATTATAAAGATAATGTTTGTACTTTTGGCTTAAACGTAAAAATACTTTTTTCTTCAAAAGGTACGAATTACAAGACCTGTTACGGAATTCGTACCACCAAGTTACTGATATCGTACCAGGGGGTTTATAGCACTAATTCAATGGTAGGACGCTCGTGACTTGGCTTTAGCTATAGACCATTCTCTCTTCTAAATGTTCCAGTTAGTCTCTGTGACGTCAAAGTAATTCTTATGTCATTTTATCATCAAAAGTTTGATGTCACGTAAAACAGGCCCCTGAATGCATTTTTGACGCTGCGCCATTGAAAAGACGTAGGAGGTACGAATTACGTGATAGTGGTACGAATTGCATAACTATGGCCCAATTATTTTTCCTTTGAATATTTTAATTTACAAAGTGGACAACATTGACCCTAAGAACTTAAAGATTTTAAAGTGATATTTCCAGTTTTAATCTTTGCATGTATGCACTGAAAAACAAACAAAAAAAGTGTTACCTAAAATTACATCAGATGCTGCCAAAATGAACTTTCGTTTGTCTTGCAAAGAGTGTTCCGCTTCGTTCCATTTTTGTTGTGATAAAATACTTCCCTTCCCCTGTCCAAACTTCACACACAAATATTAACCCCCAATCTTCTACCGTTTGGTAGGAAACCAGGTGGTTTGAATTGTGTGACAGGTACTGAATCAATAAGCCTCCCCTATTCAACACATGCACTGTACAAAAGGCGAGGCTTTCAAGGCTCACTCGAACAGGAACATGTGGGACAACAAACAAAGATTGAGGGGGGTGTCTAAAGTACAAGATTGCCAATAACATTGTAAAGTACAAATGAAACTATCGTTAATGGATACAACTAAAAAAAAAAGAAAAAAAAAAGTGCACATGCTGAGAATCGGACCCGGAACCATGGGCATGACAGACAGACACTCTACCAATGAGCTATCGAGGCTTTCAGTGTTGATGAATTTCTTAACTCATGTTGCCTGTTGAATACTCTCTAACCCACTAATCTAAAATGTTATCTGTTTGTTATCTGTTTACAGTGTCGTCTTAAGTATTTAATTATTCAAATCATTATTGTTTGAAAGCTTGCATAAACATCTATGTATATGCAAAGTTTGAACAATGTACGCCTTCTATTTCCTGAGAAAATGCCAATGTTAAAGTTTGGAGATTAGACCATGGACGCAACACACACACATACACACACAACTGAACAACTATCATACTATAGACTCACTTCGTGTTAACTTCGTCAACACGAGTGAGCCAAAAAGCCTAGTAACATGATAATCATCAAAAACAAAAATATATTATATGTACATCTTTTATTATGTTGTCAAGTCATACCATTCAACAATAAAATGCAAAGAAATTTGACCCAATTCAAATTAAAATAGAGCCTGTGCCTCAATGAAAATAAGCATAATTATGTATACCCAAACACGTAATCTCAAAATTAATTGTTGCAAACAAAAAATACAAATTTGTATGTGTACGCACACAATTAACATTCTTTCAAATAGCCATGCATACAGAGTTGCAGATACACAAATTTACAAGAGCATGTTTTCTTATTCGCATTCATAAATACACGCTAAAACGCTCCCACACACACTTTCCATACAACTAATAGTCAAAGTTTCATACTTGAAATTAGATGGCAAATATCCCAATAAAGATTTGCAGCTTTTACAACCCCCTTTTTAAGACATGTCCACACATTCATCACCAGGCTTTACTTTTCGTAACAAAGGGAACCCACCAACAATTGGCAATTCTCTTTCACCCGCAACAATGGGCAAAAGGCACATGGTATTTTGTCTCATTTTTCAAGGCATCATTTGAAAGAATGTTGCTTAGCAGTACAAATGGAAACGTTACCCCAGATGAAATCTCAGCACTGACAACAATCTTGGTCACTGGATTGAGGCAAGGCAGCAGTCACTTGTCGTGACGCGGAGAGAAAGGAGACAGGCCAATGTTTGTTCAGCGGGACAAAATGTGGAAAAAGGCCGATTGCACATCTGCAATGGACAAAAGGGGGAGTTTGTCAAAACATGTGCAAAACTTTTCGACCAGAATAAGGACGTGTGCACATATATACACAGAAACCCATGCAGTGATGTACCGAGGATCGAAAAGTGATAGGACAAACTGTCCTGAGATCATAGAAATCAATAGGACAATGTCCTGGCTCTTGCAGAAATCAATAAGACAAAGCGTGCCAGTGTTAACAATTTTAATGAGACATCCGTCCTGACAGGGGAGAACACAATATGACATTTTCAATTTTATTAGGTCAATGGCCTATGACCAGGGCCTCAGGATATCACTGCCCATGCGCATATCCCATCCACAATCCGCAAAAAAACTATGGAAGTAAGAAATATGCAGTTGGGATATGTGGATGGGTTTTAATGTATATGTGCAAACGCTTTCATATTTCTTACTTCCAGATCTTTCTTTTGCGGATTGCAGATAGGTTAAGCGCATGGGTTTCAGCATATCTGCATGGTAAGACTGCTATGTAAGGGGAATAAGACAAAAAGATACTTATGGGAGACACAATGAAAGCAAAATGTCTTGGATATAGGAATGTGGATGGAAATGTTGTTCTCTTCCATACTGCCATGGTGTCAGGAGTACCAGTACTTTGGTGATGGCCCTAATACTACTGGAGATGAGCAGTTTCCTGTATTCTTGTGAAATGTCTTCCTTTTGGTGACCAACTATGACAAAAACGTCAAATCTGCGCTTCACACTGTAGACCATATTTATATGTCTTAAACCTTTAAGTCCTGACGCTCTGTGCTCTCAGTCACCTCTGAAATCCTAGCCCAAGGGACATCACTCCATACAAAAGGGGGGGGGGGGGGGGTAGCGTCAGAAAGATAATAAAATAAAATACACCCTAGCAGATTTTGTGGTTGGTTTTTTTAATGTGTTGCTGAGATGTCTGTCTGATTTGTAAAATTAATTTCAAGATGTTATGGGGATGCATGGTTCCACAAAGAAAAATCAAAATGCCAAAATGTTGTCTCAAACTGCATTCACTAGTCATTCACTGCCTACTTTTTGCAGACTGGTCACTACTGGTGAAGCCTAAGACGACTGAAATGGAAATGTAGATCAAAATCATTCACTTACCCTTTCACTTCACGATCTAATAATTCCTATATTTCACACAAAAAAGGAATTTTCATCACTGTCATCACTCAGTGGATGCAATAACGACTCATCATTCATGATGTAAAAGTCGGGGAAAATGCCGATGTTAGTAACACAACTTCAAAAATTTGCATTGATCGAACAAAAACAAGCTCGCTGCCGAAATAGGTCAGAGTACACTCCTTACTCATCACTTCGCGATCTCAGAAGTCCCATCTTTCACAAAAATATGACTATTCATCGCTTTCCTCAGTCAATGGATGCCAGAACTATTCGTCATCCACATAGGAAAAATCGCGAAAATGCCGAAGTCGGTCACTAATTAAAAAAAATTCATATCTTCCAAACCAATCGGCCTAGAAGCCATTGCAAGCAACAGGACGGAAGTGTAATCTATTGTGAAAGCGAGGCTGAAGTGTCCATGTAACTGCCATGTGATAGAAACAAAATGGAAGCGCCCAAACCGGCCACATGGAATCCGTACGTTCCCGAACGTTCTCGGCATTTGCGATCTGATTTTTTTCTGAACGTTCCCGAACGTTTACCGAGCTAAAGAGTTAAGATAAATTATACGAACCTACAAGACAAAATCTACTGTATCCTTTTTTCTCAGGAGACAAGACATTGCAATTGCAAGCATTAAGGAAGAATAACACACACACACACACACACCAGTAAATGCAGGCAATATCTAAAAGTAAAACCTAGTGTGTGATAACAATAATTCCATCAGCCTTCAATATCTACAAAAATCCAGAAACTGGTTAATGGATTACATGATAAACCCATGAGCCTGGAAAAGAATAACAATGAGCAATGAGGCATCGCAGATAACTTTACTCACCTTTCACTGGGAAACAGAGCATTGCTCATTAATTGCACTTAATGTCCATCTGAAAAAGGGAAAAGTGCAACAGTTAACCTTTCCTATAAAGAATTTACCTTACAGAAGTACAAAACAAGAAACAACAAGCAAAACACTTAACATACACACACACACACAAACATCAAACCGACAATCACTTTTCTTTATGAAGTCATAAATGTTCATTTATTGGTTAGAACAAAACACCAACAACAAGCAAACAAACAAACAATAAAGAAGAAAAACATACAGTACTCTAAAGTCATACAATACAGATCCTAACACAGATGAAAAACAGAACGACCGACACCTAAGAATCAAACATCAGCCGTCTCTCAAGGCAAAGGCCTTTCCTATGTCAGTATTTAACCAGTTCTTCTCCCCGTTGGGGATACCGGGGGGTCTTTCTTAAAAATAGTTCCCCCACCTTCTGGAAGTTCTGTGCTTGTGACTTCCTCTAATCTGCCACTCTCTTTGACTCTGTGCCATTTCCCTTTGCTTTCTATCATCAACTATCTTTCTGACTTATTGGCCCATTCTCCTGCCTTTTTTCCCCAAAAGATCTTCCAAATGATTTTTTTCCTTTGAGCTCCTCCGAAATCGGAATGTGTCGGCTGTACGCAGTGGGGAGACCACTGAAAACCGGACACATATACATGTACCTTATCCATTATGGCCATATGGCCTGGGAATGCAAAAGAAAAAGAAGAAGAACCAGTTATCATGGCAGATACCAGCCTCATTGTCCCATTCTCGGTAAAGGTATGCCACATCAAATCCTCTTTAAAAACACATCTTTTCAGAAAAGCTTATCACAACTACCTTCCAGTCTAACTGTACTCCCTGAAAAGTCCTACATGCTCATGCTGGCGTTGGCCCCTTCTTGTTTTTGTATGTGTCGGGCGTGCTTGTGTATGACTGGGCACCTTGCATGACGCGTGTGTGTGTGTGCGCGTGTGCGCGGGGGGGTGTAGTGTTTGTGTGTGTGTGTGTGTGTTGTCGTGCGTGTGTTGTTGTATATGTGGGGAGGGAGGGGGTTGTGGGGGGCGGGGCGTGAGTGGTGTGGATGTGTGTGAGACGAGAGGTGAGGGCAGTGAGAGACTAAGTTTGTGTGGGTAATGCATGCGCGTGTATGTGCATGCGCATGTATAGGTGTTCATCGGTGTGGTTTTCTCTGTGCAGGTGGGAGGATGTGTAGATAATTGGTTTTGTCTGTGCGTGCGTGGTCATGTGTCGATTTATTAATTGAGTGCTATGTAAATACTTTATGACGCTTTAATGAAGCCTTTCATTGCTACTTTTAACAATTAACTATTTGTCATTGTAAACGCCTTGAGCTCCAGGCTTTGTCAGGAGGTAAGTGCGGCCTAAATTGACATCATTATATTGTATTATTATATAATTATGTTAATATTAGTTTGTCCAGTTTCTTAGGGCACTTACCCGCTTCGTGGTCCCACTCCAAGTTGAGAGAGGAGGCATCGGTCAAGAGACGCCCCTGGCTGTGTTTGGTAGGACTGGCGCAACTGTCCCCGTCCCCTGCACCACACACTTCACTGCTAAATGGTAGTAGTATGTGTAGTACTTGTAGTCGTACAAGTTGTAATCATTATCATGAAAATAGTGCTTGGTTTACATTATTGGGTGCTCAGTGGTTTATAAATACATCTGCACCCCTTCCGCCCAACAATTACGCACGGCCGCACACACACACACACAAGGAACAAAGATTAACCAGACTTGCAATAACAACTTACAGTATTATCCTCTCCCTCTCATTTCCCACCTACAACCTCACAGCTAAATGGTAGTAGTATGTGGTAGTATTTGTAGTCGTACAAGTTGTAATCATCATCATCATCATGAAAATAGTGCTTGTTTTATATCATTGTGGGGTGCTCAGTGGTTTATAAATACATCTGAACCCCATCCGCCCAACATTTACGCATGCACACGCGTGCGCACACACAAGGAACACAGATTAACCAGACCTGCAATAACAACTTACAGTACAGTGGAACCTCCCTTATAAGACCTCCCATTATAAGACTCCCTCCCACATAAGACCTACTTCTCCGAGACATTGCCCTTCTTTGTAAGCATTAAAATTACCTCCCTTATAAGACCCCTCCCTTATAAGACCTCATTTTGGATGATTTTTTAAGGTCTTATAAGGGAGGTTCCACTGTATTATCCTCTCCCTCTCATTCCCACCTACAACCATAATGACCCCACACCCAACCACTGTTGTTGCCAAAAGCAACACGTAAAACAGAAGTCATTCTCATACTGACCTTGACTTGAATGGATTTCTGCTCTGGCAGCTACCGACCTGGCCTTAACATTGGCCAGGAACAGTTCAAAGTCATCCTCTCCGCCTGCCCTGCAATGCGACAAAAAGTGGAAAAACAATAATTCTGCTGTAGTGCAAAACAGCAAACTTGCGAGCTGGAGCATCAAAGCATCAATGCATGATACTAGGAAATGAGCATAAAAGTACATTAGAATTATTTAAAGACACAACAAAAATTTGTAAAAAGCAGTTGTTGTCGTACCCTGGCTTAAAGACTCCAGGGACCATCCCAACAGCCGAAGCACTTGAACACCATGGTACAAATGCACCAGCTAGGGATAAGAACATTACGTGTGTGACTGTTTTTGATTACCCTGCCACATGGGCAGACATCCTCCGACTTCGGTCGATTTTGGATACTGATGTTATGCTAGGAGCTTGTCATGGCTAAAGACAATCCCCACATAACTATACACAGCATAACAACATTTTGACATAGCCTTGGTGTTCTAGCCTATGTCAATTGGTCTGACACAGCCTTAAGCCAAGGCAAGTAAAAAGCAGTGAAAGAAATGGAATCTGAAAGGGAAAGTTGAGAAAGAAAAGTGAGTGAATAGGGGAGGGAGGGAGGGAGGGAGGAGAGAGAGAGAGAGAGAGAGAGAGAGGGGGGGGGGAGGGATGTAGAAGCAAAAGATGATGGGTTTTACAAATTACAAAGACAAAAACCTTTCAAATGAAAATTTACAAATCAACAAACCACAGCTGGTAAATTACCATACAGTTTTCCAGCTTCATGCGTAATTACACACAAAGACGTACACTGTACATGAAAAGAATGCACTGAAAAGCCACACCCGTATTGCAAAACAACTTGCTTACAGAAGTGATTAGAAATAAAAACAACCTTAAACCTTGATCTACCAAACACATGGGTGTTTCTGCAAAATCCTGGAAAAAACACATGTGTATCACAAAACAACTTGCTTACTGAAGTGATTAGAAATAAAACAAAACAAAAAAAACAACATAAACCTTGAACCACCAAACACATGGGTGCTTCTGCAAAGTCCTGGAAAAGCTGAAAAGCAAGGGTCCCGTGGCTGCCTACTAAAATCCATGGCAGGGTACAAAGGTTGCAAGCGTCCTTGGTAAGGAGATTTGACAGTGATTTGAAAAACGGTTCTTGAAGCAAAGGACAAAGCTAAGCATGACATGGGCAGAGACAAGGTAGGGACAGAATTTGGGAAGGTGAAAAAGGGAAGCTGTTCTTTAATATTTTTTTAAAACCTGAAACTTAGGCAGAGGCCACTGCAAAAAACACACAAAAATTCAAGCACATAGCTTGAAGAGAAGCACCATCACAAACAAAGAATAATACACAAAAAACACACAACAAAGCCCTTACACTTCCCATTCTTCGTCCTCGCCTAGCCACGACCTTGACCCGTTGACGGTTGCATATTTCTGGGCGGCCTTCTCTTTGGCCCGGTGCAGTTTGGCGATGCGCGAAGCCTCCCTCTTGGCCTCCCGGTAGGACTCTTCCTCCCGACGCAGCCCCTCTTCATGTTCCGCCAGCTGCGCGTATCGCAAGACACAGAAACACAGTAATTATGACACCGGTAACGAAGCACGAATGTTCAGCTACACTGTGCAAAATGATTTAAGAGGGTAGTACCGTATTTTACGGACTATAAGGCGATATTTTTTCTCCAGACTAAGCCTTATAATGTGACTGATAAAATAGTAAGAAAATAGAGAAGCAAAATCTGAATTTTGTGTGAAATTTCGGGGGTGCGCCTTATAATCAGGTGCGCCTTGTAGTCCGTAAAATATGGTAATTATTTCTGGTGGGACTGTCTAAATTCTTCTTCACCTCCCCATGGTCAACACCATTCCCTTTCCACCATGTTTTCTTAAAATCTCTTTACAATTTCCCTCAAGTAAACCGAACTGCTGATAACAAGAAAAAAACTAAATATCTTATTATCTAACAAAATGAATTAGTGCTCTAAGATCACATCCAGAATCTGAAAATCGTGTTTGAGTATTATGGTGGGGTGGGTGGAATTGTTGTCTGATTATCATGTGCAATTAAGATGTTCTTTTCTTGCTCTTTGCTTTGATTCTCACCATGACACTTTTCTTTTCTTCTTTCTATTGCAGCATTAATAATTACATGCCAGGATTTAAAACAAAATTAAAAAGCAAAGCTTTTAATTTAACACAAATGGTAAAAGACTTTTTATTAACCACAGTTATCAAAATCAAAACAATTAGAATCAGAATTAGAACACATATGTAACCCCCCCCCCCCCCCTATATCCCCCTCCCCCACAAAAAACACACAAAAAAACCCAATTGTTTAAACAAAATGTTTTCGCTACATGAAGAAAGAGCATTCAAGTGGTCACAGATGCTTCATAAAGCATTTACAATCGCAGTTAAACTTGAAAAACAAAAGGAAGCACAACAAAACAAAGTGAAGGTACCTGGTGGTCTCGCTCCTTATCAATTTCCGTCTGCTCATGCACAATGACATCAAACTGCCGCGACTTGAGCAACTGCTTCTCACGGTCAGTGAGGAGGAGTCTTGGCACACAGCAACAACAGAAACAATTAAAGCCCAGTCATTCCCCAACACAAGACTGCACACAGCTGGGTTAGGCGTCATTCCACAGTGGGCAGCCAAGCCACAACAAGGCGTCAATTAAAATTCAACAATTAGATATAGAAGGGAACACAGAGGGGAAAGTCACCTCAGAATACCAAACTCACGTAACCAACATTTGGGAAAATGGTTGTTGCGTCTTGAAGTACAGTGGAACCTCCCTTATAAGACTCCCTCCCCCATAAGACCTACTTCTCTGAGACATTGCCCTTCTTTGTAAGTATTAAAATTACCTCCCTTATAAGACCCCTCCCTTTTAAGACCTCATTTTGGATTATTTTTGAAGGTCTTATAAGGGAGGTTCCACTGTATTTCAAAGATACCACCAGACATACTAGTGTTTATTCTGGCAAAGACCAGGTCATAGCAGGCATTTGTTTTGTTTTTCAGAAACGATTGCTTGACCTTCAATCATGTAAGTTGCTCTAAGTCAACTGCAGACACAGTATTCAGATTTAGTTTATCTTGTTTGTAAGCCTAGTATGACTCGGCTTCAGAATGACTGACTTTGAAGGCAATATACACAAAGATTAAACATACCATAATCTGAAGCAAGCTACTGCATAGCAAGTTTTTGCATTAAACCATCATGGAAAATATCTGCTTCTGTGGAGATAACTGGGTAGGTGGAGGGAGTGGTTAGAAGAAAATGGTCTGATTCTGAGATTACTTTCACTAAGACACCAGACATGCATCAAACTTTCAACAAAATCATGTGATGTCAACAGGAAAGCTTCTGTCATTTGATGCCCAATCATGCAGCAGGCACAAAACATAATAATCACACAGTCACATGCAAACGTTCGACACACAAGACAAAAACAAAAACAAACGAAATAACAAGAAAGAAACCTGTTGGGAATACTCTCTGATTGTGTCTATTGCCATGTGTGCTAGAAACACTTGAATGTTGCTCTACAGGGATTTGGTAACATCTCTAGCATGCACACAAGATGGATTTTCAGAGAAGATCTCATGTTGCTTCTTTAGCTTTATCAGAAGCCTGGCTGGAGAACTTTTAGGCCCATTCCAATGAAAAAGTCAAGGTCCACAAGTGAATACGGACCGAAATCACATTATGATTAGCAAATCCTATGTTCTGGCAGGTGGCCTAATTTGTTGCCATTCTCTAATATCACCAAGCTTTAAAACATAAAACGTCTCCACATCCCTTAAATAGCAAACCAAAGTACAAATCTACAGAACTTTACTTACTTATTATTCTTAGACAGGGGCAAACAAAAGCCAGTTACATTGAGTCAATGTAGTGTTACTCATAGTCATAATGCTACATCTAACTGAAGAATTCCCCCTTTAGAAACTCTTGCACAACAGAGGGTCTTCAGGGAAGAAGCCCTCCTCAACCAGGTGTTTCGGCCCTGAACTCCTCACACTTGTACAATACATCAGAACCAGGGAAATCTTACTAACTGATTTATACTCTTTGTAAGTGACCCTTTCCAACAACAGGAACAGCTTTAAGACACCCAAAGGGCTTCACAACACCAAATTGCCCGTTTGGAACAAAATGGACAAAAACATTTGTATGTAAGGCCTCGCTGAAACAATATCTGTTCAGTGTTTGTTGAACGTTATCAGGTCACTATCAAAATTCCAAGATACAGATCGGCAGGTGTGTTTGTGTACTGATCAGAGAAAAATATTTTTAAAAGTTCAAAGAAAGAAACTATGTACAGGAACGGGTTAATGAAGGGAACTGTGCTCTACATACCCTGCTGGCACAAGGGGAGATAATAAATGGTGATGTGGACAACTCTAGCTGCCCTCTGGTGAGTATGAGTGTCACAATCATTACAGCAGTGTTAGTGAAGTCACAAGTCTCAGTCTGTCACAACTTCTTCCATCATTGTGCATATTGGTGTAATCGTTAGCCTTTCTATTGTTATAGCTACTTGCTAAATCATGTTTGTTGTTACTTTTAACAAACACTTCCAAAGTTAACCACTGGTTTTAAAAAATAAACAACAACACAAAGACACACACTTCAGAACCATTGCCAAAATATTTCACTAAAGTATATCAAACAAGATGTCAAACTAAGAAAAGGCAACTACCTGTTGTTTATATCATTTGGTAAAAAAAATAGACACTGCTTGTTTAAACAAAACAAGACATGAGACACAGAGAAAGAGAGAGAGAGGGGGGGGGGGGGGGGGGGCAATTTTTGTTTTTAATACAAACAATAAAGACAGAGATAAAGAAATTAGTACTTGAAGTAATATACATTCTTACCAATCATTTGTATCGCTTAATCCTCTGCCACATGTCTTTTAGCACATCACTGCATCATATGACTAACGCATGCCAAGATAATACACATAATTTTGAACACATCACTGCTAATGACAACATAGTAAATACACATGCAAAAACATAAACAGAATAACCGGCACACACTTGGGGTGGGTGGAAACACACACACAAAATAGCACACACGCATAAAGTTCACTCGATTGTATTCAATTGTTAGCAGTCTGCTTTGCCATTATGGCTAAGAATGAATCTAAAAATGTTTCACTTAAATCCTAATGTAAATTACCTGCTCATTTCATCTTGAGGGCTCTCCTGTGGAAATAGAACAATATGCTTGAAATTAGTATTATCAAACGATTCAAAGTGAAAGTCAAAAGATGGACATTGAAAAAGCACAAAAAAAGTTGCTTTTTTTCCGCCAAGCCATCTGAAAATTAAATTAAAAGAAGTGTGTGTGTGTGTGTGTGTGTGTGGTGTGTGTGTGTGTGCCACTGTGTGTGTGTCATTGTGTGTGCATGCCCATGTACACATGTGTGTGTAATGGAGGGGGTGTGAGTGTGTATCACTGTATGTCTAGCATAATATGTTGTTGTTAAACCCACAGCCGGCATATATAAAGCGTTCACATGAGGCGCGTGCCATCATTCTCATCGCTGCTCACGACAGAGACGGTTCAACCGTTCTTTTTTCCCTGTTGCCCGAGCCACTAGGCTAGCAGTCTATACCCGATCCCTGGGATCGGTTGTTTTCCCTTTAAGTTTTAAACCCACTATGATAACTGTCACTGCAATTCTACTAGTACTACCCACCCATGTTTCTTTCTTTTTTCTTTTTTTCATTTGAGAAATTATGAAAATGAACTTATATGAAGGATGGAATCAGCAAAACAAAAGGCACGGAGTGAAGAAAATCAGGTGCTTGGGATAAAAAGAAAGAATGATCCGGATCAAAAAGTAAATGAAATTCAGACAACAATAGAATTGTAGGAGACTATCAGTATCGCACATTCAAACACATGTGCACACACACACACACACACACAAACACACACACAGACACACACACACACACACACACACACAGAGTCACACACACACACACATGATTTTGACTTACCTCTTCCATCAAGTTTTCAAACTGAAAAGAAAAAATATCAAAATATTAGTACAAATTACAAAATGGGGGAGGGGGGAGGGGGACCAATAAATCCTTATGCTTTCTGCTACTCATAGTAATTTTACACACAAAGTTAACTTCACAAGCAAAGAAAACAGCAATATTTAGAAAAAAAGATAATGGTTCAAGTGTGTTTCTCATTTTATGATAGGATAAATTCCTTTGTATGAATCATGATACTAGTACCATGTAACAAGAAACAACAAACTTTTGTCCTTCTAATTTTGTTGTATACTACTGCAACTCAAATAGTATGCTTTAGCTAAGTTGCCTGTTGGAAGTACTTGCTTGTACAGTGGAACCTCCCTTATAAGACTCCCTCCCGTATAAGACCTACTTCTCTGAGACATTGCCCTTCATTGTAAGTATTAAAATTACCTCTCTTATAAGACCCATCCATTTTAAGACCTCATTTTGGATGATTTTTAAGGTCTTATAAGGGAGGTTCCACTGTACTTGTAGAAAACACACACATTGACAGACTAGTCTATAAATAGTATAATACAAATAATTAATATGACTACAAAAATGGATTACCATCATTAGCATAATGAGAGGAATGCTAAACTTTGATGAAGTTTCAAGTTTCACTTTCTTTCAGAACCAACCACAAAGTAAAGGCAAATGAACCGAGCCATATTTAATACATACATGTCTTTGGAGGCTTAAAACATGCACATCTGTTTAAAATTGCTAATCCTTATTAACAAAGAAAAGAAGAAGGATGCAATGACGCAATTTATATCTCAAAGCAAAAACATGGCATTTGTTTGTTGATCAACACAGATGGGCATAGGAAAAGTGGGATGGAGAGAACAGGATAATAATTAAAAAAATTAATATGAAAGTAAGGCAGAAGAAGGACAGTATGGCAGTGACAATAATAAGACAACAGCACACACACTCAAGCTATTTAAAGTGCATAAGTGGAAAGATAACAGTGGAAAGGTAGGAAGATGTGAGAAAATAACTGAAGAATCCTTTACGTCTGGTAGTGGTACATTGGCAGAAAACCAATTTCTAGTAATGGCACACCAACCTTACTGCATCATTAAAGACCCACCACGTGTCAGATTCACGGTTTTCCCTCTTATACGTTGTAGCTGGTAAGAAATCTTCCTAGCATAAGAGGGAAAGTGACACGTGACATGGGGGGTCTTTAAGGCCGTGTACACACATAAGTGGATTAAGCGGATATTCCATGTGGAACCCTGTGCGCAATCCATAAATAAGTGAAACAAAGAAGGGAAAAGATGTGCGCACGTGTCCAAATTTCCCCTATATGCGCAAACTTTTATCCTTCTTTCTTCCACTTATTTAAGGTTTTCCGTACGGAACTTACGCGTCTAACGTGAACCCCACCTTAAACTGCATTTATGACAGTCAGGCAGAAATGTGATCAACACAATCAAGAGACATTTGGCCATTTGATAAACTTCTTGTTCTACTTTCATCTGCTAAGAACCGATGTGATGTGTGTCCATCAAGAATCACGGCTGAACTATGCAATCTTTCATAAAAGTTTTATTTGCTGGTAATGCTTCGGTTAATGTAAGCAAAAAACATTTGTATAAAACATTCTGTATTTTGTAGTACTAAATCCTGAAATGATGACAGGTTTCCATTTATTTTTGAATACTTTTTGCTATGTTTTCATTGCGCATGTATTTATATATATATATATTTAAGACTAAGTGGCAATCCTTTGATATTGTTCATTGTTTTCTTCTAATTTTGTAAAATAACATCCTCAAATACAACTTGTTAAAACCAAACAATGATATTTTACCAATCTTAATTTTTGTGCCATGAAAATGCTTAGTTCTTAATTAGATCAAATTTGGAAATTTCAAATTAAAGGCAAATGTTTTGTTGCTGTTTGTCTGTTCCAGTGTTTGTCGTTTTTCCTTCATGAAATTTTAGGGAAATTACTGAAAGTACAGGATAGGGAAATACAGCACAAGGAAGGAAACGATGGATGATGGAATAAAGCCTAAAGGGCAATAATCACTAAACAGTCTTTCAAACCAGTATAGAGGAAGAGGTGAGCAAGGTTCAAACAGTTTAACATACTTTCTTCTTTGTTACAAAATATCTTTCTAAAAGCCTTCAGTTCTAAGGTTTGACATACATGTGTGTGATTGAATGGAAAGCATACACTTAGTGTTCAAATGGGTAAATTCTGCACACAATGTGGAGGATCAAATAAACAAAAACATACATCTGCTGCATCCTGAAATAAAAAGCAAAATTACATATTGTTCAAAATCTTCAAATGTATCGTGTTTTAAAGTCTGTTTTTGAAAGCAATCACCTGTCTTATGTAAGCCTGTTTTAATCCTATTTCATTTTAAAGTAAAATTATACACATGTATAATATTCAGAAAACAATTGATCCAATCATGAAAAGTGGTTGAGATTCATAATACTATTTATAAAAAAAAAAGTTTTATAGCATTTTAACATTATTCATGTTCACAATACAAACTGGTTCCACCAACAAGGAGATAAATTTAAATGAGTTATAATACCCTTACGACCTTAGCATGCAATTGCATGCATAACCCATAAGAATACAGTACAATTACAAGCATGACTTTACTTAGCAATGGTACAACGATTTTTGAATGAGTGAATGATCCAGGTACATATTTTTTATGATTTAATATCCAGAAAATCTCAGAATCTGTATATTCTGTTACTATAAATATTATTATTATTATCATCATTAATAAATATAATTATTAACTAGATCTTTGCAAGAGCAACAAAGATCAGTTTTTAGACTTACTCGATATACATTTCTTTCAATCATTCTTTAAAAAAAAATTTTTTAATCTGTTCTTTAGTTTTCCCTGAAGGCAATATAAAATACTATGTGAGACTTGCATTTGAAAATCAACCAACATATATATATATACCATAAACATAAAAATGACAATGTTTATGAATATGATACATCATTTACTATATTTTACACTTTACCTCAATAAACTGGTCCCGGTCCACATGGTACCTTGTTGTCAAATATTTCCTCCTATGAACACACAATTCATTTATTTGTTCATAAACAACAACAAAATCATCTCAATGAAATAACACTTTGCACACACTCACTCTCTCTTTCTTTCTCTCATAACATCTGACACAATTAACTTTATTACGCAGTGATCATTAAAAAAAAGTACTGGGTACTGATTAAAACAACTATAGTGAACTATATTATTATTATTAATGACAAAATGAGAAAAGAAAGGAAAATTCAAGAAAACAAATTGTGGTTGCAATTGAATTGCAAATGAACTATTGGGAATTTCCTAGAATTGTATGTAGAAAACATCCACGAGCGTATAAGAAATAAGATGCTTTGAAAGTGCTAATCACCCTCATATTTTCAGAAATATGAGCGCATGGCTCCACTGAAATAGCAAATGACGCCATTTTGCAATGACACGTGGACGTTCAGCGCATTAGAGTTATGTCCCGTGATAATAATAATAATAATAATAATTAATATTTATAGAGCACAATTATTTAAATAAATACATAGATCATAAGCTACTACAGAATTAACTATCAAAAACATGCACATAGCCACAACACGCACGCACACACCCACGCGCATGCGCACACCCCCACACAATGTGTGGAACATAGTAAGGCAGGAAACAGGACAAGGAAGAAATCAGAGGTATTGCCGGAAGAGGTGAGTTTTAAGAGCGGTTTTGAAAGATTTGAAAGATTTAGCAGAACAAAGTTCATATGGTAGGGTGTTCCAGACAGAAGGGGCGCTGAAAGAAAATGAACGTTCACCAGGATAAGTTTGTCAGAAGAGGAACGGAGAGACCTGGAGGGTGAGTACAGGTGAACGAGATCAGAGAGGTAGGCAGGACCAGATGAATGGACAGCATTGAAACAGAGGCAAGCAATTTTATACTTTATTCTTGCCTCGACTGGAAGCCAGTGTAAGGTATTGAGGTGGGGTTTGATGTGGTCTGTACGAGGGACTTTAACCCTTTCACCGCCAATGTCGCATTTTAGCACCACAATGGTTTAATACCCAAGTCACTAAAAAGCATCAAATCAGGGCCTGTTATCCAAAGACCCTATTTTCTTAATTTTGGGAGGTAAGGATAGGCCTAATGTTATATATGTTACAGAGGAATTCCCAATAATGCAGATTTTTTTCTCTCTACCCAGTTAAGTTTAATGGTAGTTTTTGGCTGAAGAATGGCTGGCGGCGAAAGGGTTAAGGATTAACCGAGCTGCATTGTTTGAACTTTCTGAAGTTTGTTGAGGAGGGTTTGAGGACAGCCTACAACTAGTACAAGTAAGGAATTGCAATTGGCATTCCCCAATTGAACTTGCGTCTCTCTCTTTTTTTTTTTAACAAGGTCAAAAAAAAAATCATAGGGTCAGCCGAAAAAAATAGGGTAGGTCGGGATACCGTAACCACAACTTTTTTTGTGTGCCTTACTCATAGTTACTGTCATCTACTATCTTTCTGCCTTACTCAAGTTACTGGTCCATTCTCCTGCCTTTTTTTCACGAAACACTTTCAAAAAGATTTCCGCCAGCCGAAGACGGACTTGCTGGGCCTATTTCTTAGTTATGCGCATAACGGCAACATGACACATTTGCGCTCATAATTGACAGGAAACTGTCTGAGCGATCGAAGAAAAATTTACCACTACTTTGACCTAATTCTTAGGGCTCATTATTTCCTAATTTACTCTTTGGTGGATGAGATCGGGGATGGGATGTTAATCTGTCCGCTGGGTGTTGAACCGGCACCGCCAAACATGCAGCGCCGACCAAATGTACACTCAACTGCACTGGACACCACTTGCTGACAGGAGACGTACTGCGAGGCTGACAACTTTCTACAAATATCACCATGGCCAAATCTCCACCAACACGCTGTACGCTCCAACCCTCAACCCACCAACAAGGAGGACAAGACAATCCCACCAGTCTACCTATCTCCTCCCTTCCTACAAGACCAGCTACAGGAAGTGTTCCTTCTTCCCACGCACCATCAGCGAGTGGAACTCTCTTCCATCTGAGGATATAACATCGAGGTTATAACATCATCCTCAGTGGAAGGCTTCAAATCCCCCCCGTGTAAATCCCCATCAAAAAGACCCTCCCTGTAATTTGATGTTTATCCTGCCCCCATGCCCAGCGCATTTCCGTAGATTTCCCTCCACTGTGGTTGCTACCCCAATCACCTATCATCCTTTCCACAATCCCAAGTTTGAAAGCAGTCTGCTTCCATCAAGCTAACATATTATGACAGAACAAGAAATAGCGGCAAAGGCGTGGAC
>JAGGCT020000491.1:12500-50000 GCA_017654935.2 Phymorhynchus buccinoides | reverse complement strand
GTGTGCCGTTTTGGCAGCACCACTTGTAGTTGAGCAGTGTCCTTATTACAGAAAATAATATTCATGTCGGTGTAAGAATTGGCTTTATGACATTGCAGCCGAGATATTTTCTTATAATTTAATGTTGTTTATTTTGTGTGTGTGTGTCTGTCAGATCACTCGGAACCTTCAGCAGATAACTAAAAAGTCGTAGGAAGCATCATCCTGCCTGTCTGAAGGACAACCGAGTTTGCTGCAGCCATCAGACTGGTGGTGTCTTTTTTTTCCCCATCAAAGACAGAATTGTTTGTCAGTCACTGTGAATTTTTACCCAACCAGACAGTCTGCGACTAGTATTGTTTTTGGTCTGTCTGTATGTATGTCGATTTTCTCAAAAACTACAGGACAGATTTTAATCAAATTTGGTGGAGGGGGTAGGCAAGAGAAAAAGGAAGCTTCTTTTCAATAATCATGACCTTGCTGGTTGTTAGTGACTAAGAACTTTTTTGGTCCATTCACAAATTCAAATGTTGTCAACAAAGGGAACTAACTACTCTAGGTATTGGGCAAACAACAAAACAAGCGTACTGTCCCTTTAACAAGTATACTAATATAACTTACCTGACTGGTTGGTTGCAGTCTATTAAAACACGTCTGGCCAGGTTTGCACTGCCCAGTTCTTGTTTTTCAATTAAAAAAATTAAGATGAAAGAACAAAACTTCTGACTTTAGGCCTGGTAACAAATAACTTCACATCATGATTATATATTTGTTAGTATTGTGGATAAAATCATGATGGAATCAACCGACGTTGTTAACAAGCCTGCATATAATTATAAGGGTCAAAATACTGAGAAGCATGTCGACTGATATTTAGGTTGAAAGTCTGTAGAATGTAAGTTCGAAATAACATTGACAAAGGAAAAAAAAAGAAAAAAAAGTACCACACAAAAAAGCAGTAAAATCTTCACAATGCATGATAGTGTATTAAGTTATGTTGCTTGTAATTTCAAAAGCAAGTGGTATGTGAACGCGTTTACTTGGATAAGAATGCTGGAAATAAAGTCATTTCACTATGTGGTGGTGTATGCATGTGCTTATGTGGCTTTATAAGAAAGTGTGAGAGTGCGCACATGCATGTTTTTGTGTGTGCGTGTTTGTGATATACTCCTGAAGGAAACCATCTCTAAATCGCCTAAAAAACGATTTTTCATTTTCTTAATTATTTGAGACGGCTAGAAAATTCCAACTGGTATTGATAGTATGTTTAAGAAGTATTATAATTTTTAAAAAATCACCACTTATATACTAATCAACGTGAAGATATAACCGTTTAAAGATAATTTTTTACATAAATTCTGTCTTTAAACGAATATATATTTGTATTGATCAGGATATAAGTGGCGATTTTTTGGAGTAATAATTACTATTTTAGTAGTTTATTTAAATATTTATGATCTATATATTCATTTAAATAATTTGTGAAGCGCCCCGAGCTCAAGAGAAAGGGCTCTATAAATGTATGGTTTTTAAAAAAAACCCACCTATTTCGTTACAAATGAACAAATAAGAAACTAAATGTCACAATTGTAGGGGAAAAATGACTTTTATGAACTTAACTTGTGTCAGTGCTAACAGACCATGACATGGCCTTTAAATAATGGAAACAATTGATATTCTGGAAAACTGGGCCAAATTTGTTGAAAGTGGGATTGCTTTACCCAAGGTACTTCCCAACTGCCAAGAGGACTTTTAGAGAGCTGCCAGTGTTGGAGATGGTTCCAGAAAGCCAACTAAATCGCAAGGCTGCAACACTAATACAGTAAAAAGCCAGTGACCTCTAATCTGCCACTCTTTGTGCCTTTTCCATTTGCTTTCTGTCATCTACTATCTTTCCAACTTATTGGCCCATTCTCCTGCCTTTTTCAACAAAAATCTTCCAAATAAATTTTCTCCTTTGAGCTCCTCCGAAATTGGAATATGTTGGCTGCATGCAGCGGGGAGACCAGTGAAAAATGAAATCCGGTTAAAGCAGTTTGAGTTATGCCTGGAAAAAAGGATTGTAATGAAGACCATGCCAGCCTTGTTTCCATTCAACAACAGTTGTACCATATATTGCACATAGAATTGAAGTGTTAGCTTAGATTATTACAATGTTTTATGTCCTGTTTCTCTAAGAATCTGAAGAGTGCGTCTGATGGGAACAGCAGTAAACACAAGCATGCTACCTGGGTCCTTTGTTATCGATCTTGTTATCTATCTAAGCCTCAATCAAGGCAGAAGTTCAGCTTTATAACAATCGCTTCCACTTCAAACAATTCTAAATTCAGGTCCAATAGTTTATTACAAATGAAGTAAAGATTGCCAGATACAAAAAGGAGCAAATCTCGGAAGTCGGACATGTGTCCACTACTTTCTTTCACAACATTTACAATCCTACACACCTAGCAAGTTTCGAAGGATCTTTTTTTCCAATCCAACTTTTCATGTTTTAACTCCTCCCATACACGTCTACAAGCACATATGCTGATTCACCACTATTTAGGTCTTGGAGCAAGCATACAATGTACAATACATGAATCCATAAAATAAAATAAATGACTGCTGCCAGATTGCTCAGCAGCATGAAAACACTTTATAAAGAATTTTAGTGTAGAAATCAATTTCAAACTGTATTAATACTGAAATTATATGAGAAGACGGTGGAAGTTTTAATTTGAATCTTTAGTGAAAACTCAAAGTCCTTGGCATAATTATGAAGCTTCTTTGATTTTTTTTCTCTCTATGGATTCATCTTCATTTTAATATTTCAACAATAATATAAAAAAAGATATGGAGGTCTTAAAACCTGAAAATATCTTGCTGTACTCTCAAAACCAGCTATTCTCAATTTCTACACAAAACATGGTCAAGATTACATTCAAAGCTTAAAATGTCCCTTGTACTTATATAAGGAATGGGAATATTCATCTGTTCCGGCAAAGTTTGGTAAAGACTATGATACGATCACGTTTGAAAATTAGCAATAAAAGTATCTTCACATATGCCCTCAAACATTCAGGATCATAATTATTACAATAACAAATGATTAATGACACAACATCTCAATCTACATGTCGCCTAAGTGAAATGAATTGATCTACAGTAATACCAGACACATCAAATATCAAAAGCAACATGTTATTTCACGTGTGAATACAGAATGGAAGATTTTAATAATGAATAAATTTCAACACTTAACAAATATTTATTGAACTCAAAGACAATAGAACTATATCAATGAAATGTGTTTATACAAAATGAAGATTTAAAAGAAAGAATGGCAATGCACACGTAGTGGCAGGATTCATTACAAATCAAGGAAAAGTCAATGGACATATACCGTTCAAATATCAAGACTATTTCACTGCTTGACTTCAGGATGAACACCAACAAACAACAAAACATATTTCCCAGCCCACAAAACAGGCTAAAATGATCATGACTGGTCAGTCAGACAATGCTTATCTTCATCTTCTATGCTTGCAGACATTTTACACATCCTGACATAAGTCGGACTTGCTGGGCCTAACTTAAACTATTTCTTAGTTAGATGTATAACGGCAGCACGACACATCTGTTCTCATAATTGACAGGAAACTGAGCGATTGAAGAAGAAGAATGGGTGATTTTTGACAATTTAAAAAAAAAAGGACGGGAAATGTCAAATTGAACTGATATAAATATTTCTCAAAATTCTTTAAAAAGAAAATGTAAAAGTGACCATTTCAAGTTTCAACAAAAACACATTTTACATTCTGAATTAGGCAGCCTAGAAGTGAAACTTTAAAATTGTTCCCATACATACATTTGCGAACTGAGAATAACCTTGCATGAAAAAATGCTGCAACAGCTGGAAATTTGAACAACGCTTAACTTTTTCGCAACACGCCCCTAGAATACTAGCAACGGCCGAGTTTACCGTTGCTCTAGTATTTTACCGCTGCTAGTATGTTAGCAACAGGCAAAATGCCTCTGAGGTCGACAGTGGTGTGGCTGCTTTCAACTCATTCAGTTAAACACACAACAACGAATTATTTTCAAATTTTATATCATTTAAAAGATAAATGATACATCTAAACCACTATACAAAAATAAAGTCACTATGATTTCCAGATTTGTTATTAGAATATTGAAAAGGGCCAAAATCGGGTCTCCTGAAGGAATTTCTACTCCTTGACTGCAGTGTCCTGAGGGAATATGGAGCAGCGAGAGGGGTTGTGTTGAAAGTGTTAAAAAAAACTTTGGTCTATTGTTTTAGCATTTACAGAAACAAAATCTCAAGTAGTGTCTCGAGTGTCTGCCTAAAAGAAAAAAAGCTTCAACCTTATTTGCTTGTTTGCAAACAATATCAGATCCACTGGACATGAAACCCCCCCTTAATTTCAGATAATAATTTTCTTTAAATCCTTTCCCAAAAAAAAGTTTAGCTTTCTTCCACAGAATAACCTTAAAAGTTGCACATAAAATACAAATATTGTTCCATGGACAACTTTCTCCCACTTAAAACGTCAGCCATATCCTATTTCTACATTCCACTTATCAAGCACGATAAACTTTTTCCGACACAATGAAGCCATCGACCGGAAATGTAGAGCACTATGCAAGGAGTCCAGACCTAGAGCCCACTACCACTTCTGGTAAGAGGAGCCTCCTGCGCCGTTCATGGAGTTGAACCTTCCACCGCCACCCCTGCTGCCACCTCCACGGCTGCCCCCTCGCCCTCCACCACCACTAAAGCGATTGCCACCTCCCCATCGAGTTTTGCCTGAAACAATGGTGAAGTTTACAGGTAATGAATAACAAAAAAAATGTTCACTCAACACATCCTATGACTTGAGAGGTCAACCTACAAGAAGAAATCAATTGGAAATTTCATACGCCTCTACCGTAATTCATTCAGTTTATCAATCGTATTTCTGAATTATTGATACAGGGATGGAAAAAGGTTCCACAAACTTAACCAAAAAAATTTGATAAATCCTCATGCAAGAACAGCAAGTATTCCATCAATTTTTGTGCAGCACACATACCAGTCTGTATGCACTTTCTTAGATAAGAATGAACCCTCCTCATGACACATTCTTTCAACATATACTACCACACATTGCAGTGCAGATGCTGAAAAAATGAGTGAAGAAAGCCTACCTCGTGACATCCCGCGGGAGCTCTCGGCCATCTCGATCAGTTTGGGGTTGACCTGCTGCTTGGCCTCCCTCAGGATGTTGATCAGCTCCCAGGCCTGCTTGATGTTGCCGGGGGTGAAGAAGGTGTAGGCTGTGCCTGTCTTTGTGGCCCGCCCAGTGCGCCCAATGCGGTGCACGTAGTCCTCAGAGCAGTTTGGGTAGTCAAAGTTCACCACAAACTTGATGTCCTCCACATCTAGGGAAACCACAAGGAACAATGCGTCTTAAAAACACTTTCATTATTCATCAATGGTTATTATACAACATAGAAATTGTCACACGGAACTGTGCCATAAATTTCCAGTTAAAGGCATTCCATAAAAATATAAAAATAAAATTAATTATCAGCTACAGAAAAGTCCTTCAAAGTTATTGATAATTCGCTACATCCCTCCAATTGCAAATTATTTCTCTACTAGAATTAGTTTAACCTCTATCCCTTCTGTTATACAATCATTTTTTCCTTTTGAGTAATTGGAACCCTTAAAAAAACGCAACATTTGGTCTAACTTTCAAAAGAATGGATTTTTAACAAACTCATGTTCAAACGGAACAAATAAGTGTAGCTGCACTTTCTAGTGTTAGGAGAGCAATAGTAGCGGAAGAATACTGTTGGGACAGCAATAGTAGAATACATATCAAATCACCTGGTGCATCATATGAAAACCAGGGGCTCTTCAAATTATATTTATATATCTTCAATTGGTAGCGTTTTCCTGTGATGCCTTTTGTAAGCAAGTTAGGACATGCCTTGTAATATGAAATTTATAGCACAGGCCTGCGACAAACAAAGATATGTTTCAGTGAGGCTTAAATCCAGACAAGAGAAACAAAACATATTCCCACCTCATCTGTTGAATAACTACCGTCTGCATCAAGAGAGAATTATTGCAACAAACTTTGAGGGAGTTAATTTTTCTCTCTCTTATTTGCATTTCAAATATAACCAGGAAACACTTTCTTTGTTTTCTTAAACCAGCTACATGTACATTCACAATACTTACCCCTTTAATGCTTACCTCACAAAAAACACCTTGTCCAAAATGTATCAAGTGCAGCATGGCGTTGAAACCAATGACAATAAAGAAACAACAGTATGATGTGTCAAGAGGAGAGCTGACAAAGCCAGCACAAGGGGTTAGGGGGGGGGACCCCGACATGACTGTGGACCTAGCATGTAGGGAGAGTCACATATTGCTTTTCCTTTCTTCGGCTCTCAGGGGTGCATGTGGTTTGCCCCAGAAACTGTGAATGCTCAACAAACAGCTGCCGCAACAAGAATAGAACAAAACGAATATATTTTCGATTTTAAAATGTTTGCTAGTGTGGATTTGTTTTCTACTACCTAAACTAAGATGAGTTATGAGCTGTCATCTGAAGCTGATGAAATGTACATTCAGTTTCTTATTTTCTGATGCCAAAGCCACACTTAAAAAACAAACGTACAACTGGTCCTGGTCCCTATTGTATACTGTATTTTGCATGCCTCTACAGATATTTTAGTCACAGAGCTGCCAACCCCCTAACAAACCAAAGAGGAATATTTGTATCAGGAAAGAGTAATTTTTGGGAGCTAAGAGGAATTTTGACGCGGCATCTTACCTTTCGCGCATAAACATAATTTGAAGCAAACAATTTTCATCTTTGTGAACTTGTCTCGTTTAAAACTAGTCTTGTCTGGAAATGTCACAACTATTCCCAACACAATAGAAGCTTTAAGGTTTGTTCCTCTGTCTATTTTATTTGGGCAGACCAAGACAGTTGGTGCCATAGATGACTCAAATAATAAGACTTGGAAGGAAAATAATGAATCAACTTAAGTTCATCTATGTTCTCCTTTCCTTCCGAAAAAGTCGGTAATGGTGGAAGACGAAGTCTGTGAGTTTGCAGTTTCGATAACACGATGAAAAGTAATGTGGCATTTGATGTGTTGACACCCTCCATAGGAGACTTTTAAGTGTAGTGAGCACATCGTACATCAAGCATGATGCACACTTTCTTGATCTCTGAATGCAGATACTTTTCCATGTAATCTTGGCAGAAATATTGGTCTATTCTCTTTCTTTTCTCCCCAGAGTCTCACACACATCGATGTATCAATCGCCATCTTGACGGAAGTGCGCAAACAGAAACTGGAAAGTCGGCTATACGCACAGCAGCTGTGCTGCTCTGTATATAAGACGATGAATTTGTGTGTTCAAAAAAACTTTTTTTTTAAGTTTTGAAAGCGGAATTTTATGGACTTGAGCAGAAGGGCAGAAGAAATGTAGTCTGAGCAGAAGAAATTCCGCTCTGAGTGGAAAGGTTGGCAGGTCTGTAGTCATGGTGCAGGTTGTGAGTAGTACAAACAGCAGATGATCACTGATCAAACACTTGTGTTTGAATACAAGTTATGATTTCATTGAAAAGTATTAACAAGTTTCAGCTCATAATGTAACATTTAAAATTGCTGAAGATACTTTGCACTGTCAAAACTTGATTTCCAGGTGAGTGTGCATCAAAATAAGCACAATCCACTCTCCCCCTTTTTTGTACACAATTTGTTCTCAAATGGATTAGCATTGCAGTATTTCAAACTTACAGCTTGGGGGAAAGAGGTGCGTGTGTGGGCATGGGAAGGTCATAAAACAACTTCCAGATGTTTTAACTATATCCACTTCTTGGTGTACGCACGTTTCTGGCATGTACTGTAGTCACAGTCCAGGTTATCTCCCCAAAGCAGAACTGATCTTTGGACAATAACACTCGAGAAAACTCAAAAACCAAATGAAGATGCAGACCACCAAACTTGAAACATTGGTGAAATTCATGGAGAGTATGTATCTTGCTGCCCACTTAGCACAAGTCATAGTCCATTTCAACTCTTGTCTAGGTGTGGCTTTGGTTGCACTGTCTGTAGCTGTGTGTGAGTTACATGCACCCCTGTCATAGAAAAAGACTGGTGGCATCAGAACCGAGTGTATCCATGGCGGTGGTGAAGTGTGCACATTCCTCATCCCACTCCCCAAGGATCGCAACAATCCAGAGAAGCATACACAGGAATGAAAACACAGTAAGTAGGCAGACACAATCTTACCCTTTATCACACTAACAAAAAAAAAGGAAAAATAACTAACACAAGAACAACAACAAAATTAACACTCAAATTTGTCACAGCCCACCATATTTGAGCCTGCAGGTAAAAGGGGTCGTGCATAATGCTGTCAGTTCAGAGTTCTCTCTTTCTTTCCTATAACGAGTGTGCATTGTCCACACACTCACAAAGTGACCTGACAGGCTAAGTTTTTGTGTGTGTTCTTTTTTCTGTGAAAGTTATGTGAACATATTGCCCTTTTACCTTACCTGACTCAACTCCATCCCACTAGTCTGTCATGCCATATGATACAGATGAACTGTTTTATACCCAAAGACTGATGCACAGAAAAATTCAAGAATGTCCAGCTAAAAATTGAGATCTAGGCTCTCCATTGTTAAAAAAAAATTAAGTAGAGATAACCTTGGGGCACAGAAATAGGTCAGTCAGATATTTTAAATCAAGCATCAGTTGCTCTGACAATCAAAAGAGTTCTTTGCTTCACTGTCTAAGTGTGAGGCTATGAAGCATCTGCTTGCCAAGCTTTTTTGCTCAATATAAAAATCTTTCAGATCTGAGGAAGTGCTAGGCACAACACTGCTCTTCCACAAGTCTGACTGCAATTTTGAGTAACTTTGAACTGTCCACAATTTGAAGTAAAAGTTACTTGTGAGGCATAGGCATTTATAGCCAGCTCTAATTCTAGAACTTGGCATTATCATTATAGGGACACCATTCAGAAAGCCCTTAGTATATTATGTGTAATCCCATCTGTGGCCAATCTTTCTGACAGATATTCTACACCAGTCAAAAGCTAACAAACTCAATGCATGTAAACAATTTGACTTGTGGTGAGCTTTGAATCTAACTTTTCAAGACAAGTAACAGCTTGGAAAAAAGAAAGACAATAATAAAATGGCTCACTAACAAAACAAATACAACTAGTGTCTGCCTCATATCACCACCTCCACAAACACAATTATGCCACACAGTACTTACGCTTGACCTCTCTACTGAGAAGCGAGCAGCTCGGTTTAGCTGGCTCAAACTTTTTCTCAAGTTAACTACACCGTTATCCTCTCTCCCTGTAGCTTCTTGCTGGACTCAGTCATGCCGGCACACATTCCTACCGGGTTCTGCCATCAACGACTGGACAATGGAAACAAAACAGCACACAGATTAAATCTTTAGTACATTGGGGAATATTAAATAAGTCTCTGTTCAAAAGTACATGTATTAAAGTGGAAAGAAAAAAAAAAAAAAAGAAGGTTTTTGAGAGCATACATGCTTGATTCGCCAACAACCTGCACACATCAACATATAATTTGTTTCCAACATGTGTAAAATAAACATGCCCTTAAGTTATCCGTAACTGCATTAAAATAAACCATAACAACACTATGTACACCAGACAAGAAACAATGTTATAATAAACTGTTTAGCACTGCATGTGTCTTTCTTTTGTCTGGAGATTCTATATTATGTCAATCACAAGTTTCAGACATGAAAGAAATCTAAATTGACCCATCAGTACATTTACAATCAAACAAAACCATAAACAAATTAAGAAATAACTGCTGCAGATTCACCAATTTAAATCAATGCTTACAAATCAATCAAAGCACTATTTTCAAGTAATAACACTTTCTGTTTCAACCCTAGCTGCTACCCTCTCTCCTTCATTCATCTGCGCTCATCCCTTATCCTAAGTAATGGATAACAAAAGATGCGCATTACATATTTGACCTGACACACATTTATGATACACACAAAAATCAGTCATGACTAATTCATAATACCCATTTTCAAATCTTTATCATAGTCTGCAAACTATGTCTGTAGTCTTAAATCACACCAGAAACATTAGATTAGAAATTGTTCTGATAAGTGATTTGCAACTGAACTGCATATATCTGATGATAACACACTTAACAAATGATTGATAACCAATGCAGACAAGTGTTTGATATACTATTCAAACAATATAGATTGTGTGTAAACATTTTAGAGAAAAAAATTTGAAATTGATTTTTAAAAAAAGGTTACCCAATCCCCTGGATGCTACATCAGTAGCCAGCAGGATAGCACTCCTCCCAGAGCGGAAATCTGTACAAACATATGTACAACATTTTCACTGGACCATTCCTGACAAATTCTATGACAATTACAAACATCCTGAATTGAATCTTTCACGGGCAATGCCAACTACCAATGTATGAACAAAGCAGCACAACAGTTCAAAAGCAAAGGACAAATGCTTCAAAGCAGAAAAGCCAAGAGACATGTATTTTAATCACAAACAAATCAGAAATCTGAACATGTAACTATTAAACATTCACTCTTTTAATTCCACAAACTGCCTTGACCCTTTTATTTCTGTGTATTTCACTGACAATTATAGTGTTGATGTTGATTTTTCCATACACTGCCTCACTGCATACAGAAATGGTAAATCTATTAAAAAAAAATTGAAAGAAAGTAGAGAAGATATTCCACATGATGAAACTTACCATTGAGCACCCAGTCCCTTTCCTGCTGTGATTTGTCCCCATGGATACAAAGAACAGGCCATCTGAAACAAAACCACATTAAATAATGAAGTCATTTCTCATCCACTGATATGAATCATACAAGACGGAACAAAAAAACGTCCACATTAGCATGTGTACAGAATTGTATGTATCAGACCTGTCACATTCTGAGACTGAAAAAGAGGAGCGGGGTTCTAGGGGCCGGCATAGGCCTCCAGTGGGGTCCAGGCGCAACGCCCCAATGGGAGTGAGGGGGCTTTGCCCCCTGAAGCTCAAGCATTTTATACATGTATTTATTTTGTTTAGATTCACTCTCAAGCATATGAAAATGCACTCAGTGGATGACCTCAGGTGTATCCCCAAGGAACAGGTGAGGTCACCATGATGGGACAATGAACGATGACGAGAGTTTACCTGCGTGATCAGAAACCACCACTGGCAGGTTGTACTCTGTGAAAAGAAGTTTGGTCCGGGTGACGCTGGTACTGTCCAATGCCGTCTTCACTGAAGACGTTATCTTCAGAGTTGACTCAACAGCCTTCGCGTGCTCAATGTGATTTTTTTGTCTTCATATGTAAGGCATGTGCACCTTCAGAGCTGAGAGAAATGTTCGTTCATCACAAAGAGCAGAATGTAAAGGAGTCTCCTTTCACTGATTTTGTGCTACTGCTGTTTGTAATCAGCTCTCCACTTCTAATTGTGCAGTCTTTTCTTCTTCTCTTCAACCACATGATCATTTTCGTCAATTCAAGCCGTCTGCTGGGCCTAACTGAATGTGCGCTGTATCTTCACTGTAAAACAGGGATAGAATATGTTTGCTAGACGGCTTTCAAAATACCAGAGCTGGGGAGGTCATGTTCAGAGCTCGAAGCATTCCTCAAAATAGCGAAGCTGCTCCAGCGAAATCGGGGCAAGTGGCAGGTCTGTGTATGTGTGCAAACAACTATGCTTTATTTTTACATATTCATGTGCATGCACACACACACACACACACAAATTCAAGCTATCCTGATCAACACTGTTGATTGTTTTGCACATGACTAGTGTGAATCAGCAACAGCAAAAAACACATTACATTTTTTTCAATCAAATTATATGAGGAAATTCAGATTTTAACGGGGGTTTTTGGTTCGTGGGGGGGGGGTTATATAGCTTACCCATCATGTTTCATTCTCCTGTTTATATCATCGCATTTTCTTTTGGTCTCCACAAAGATGAGCGTTTTCTTCTCCTTCTCCTGCATGATCTCGGTCAGGAGTTTGACCAGCCTGAAATCAAAACAGCAAAGGTCTTTCAAAATGGACCAGACTCAAATCACACAAAGAACCATCCCAAAATACTACTGCAGAGCCTAATGATTCTCTGAACAATTATCCAACAGATTTGAATTTTTTTTAGTGTTTGTTGGTTCAGTGATGTACCGAGGATCGAAAAGTGATAGAACAAACTGTCCTGAAATAAGATAAATCAATAGGACAATGTCCTGGCTCTTGCAGAACTCAATAAGACAAAGTGTGCCAGTGTTAAAAAGGGGAGAACACAATAGGACATTTTCAGTTTTAATAAGTCAATGGCCTATGATCGGGGCCTCAAGACATCACTGCAATGGTTTCAGAATCTATCTTCTCGTATCTTTTATAACTATAAAACTAGCATGCTCATTGAAATATTGCCACTAATTTTCATCTTTATCTCAATGCAGACTTTTCTTTAAAAATCAAAATTAAAATTTGAAAGACCTTTTTTGCACTCCTTTCAATCCCCATAAAGAAAACAAAGCAAGCAAATAAAGAAACATTACACTGTATTTCATAAGCCCCAAGCAGAAATAATTAGCAATCTTACTTCTCTTCCTTTTCGTGCTCCATGCAAACGTCGATGATCTGCAGAATGTTGTGGTTGGCCGTCAGCTCCATGGCTCCGATGTTGATCTGCACGTACTCTGCAATGAAATCCTCGGCCAGTTTGCGCACTTCTTTGGGCCATGTAGCACTCCACATCAACGTTTGGCGATCAGGCTGAAGCAGGAAAAAAGAAATACAACATTCAAGTTTTTCCTGAAGAAGAAAAAAAAATCAATACAAGTCCATTTTTTCAAGCAGAACAAAACTTGAAAGCATAGTTTGTCCCCAGTGCCAAGCACACTGGTGATACACCAATCTTACTAAAGAAACTCTCGCTCTCTCCCACACACACACACATACACTGTGACACACACACACTCACATAACCTTTGCATACAAACACATGCAAACAAAAAACACATGTGCTGTACAAAAGATTCATTTTGACTTAAAATGCACACACAAAACGAATTCAAACCTAGGTTCAGCACATCTCTCTCTCTCTCTCTCTCTCTCTCCTGACTCCTTAAAAGACCAGATCTACTGTAGCTCTCTCTACCAGCATGTCTGACCCACCCTGATCTGGTCCACGATTTTGCGGATCTGTGGCTCAAAGCCCATGTCCAGCATCCGGTCGGCCTCGTCCAGCACCAGGTAGGTGCAACGTCGCAGGTTGGTGCGGTTTGACTCCAAGAAGTCGATCAGCCGACCCGGAGTGGCGATGCAGATCTCCGCGCCTGGCACACAAAGCGATGGCTATCTTGGTGCACATAACAACTCTCATGAGAATTTACAGTACTAAAGGTCTTAAAATATTTTACTCAATACGTCGAATCAGTTCATGTTGCATTTGTCCCTGCCACACATGAAGAGCCATTAAGGACTACATATCAAAAATTGAACAACAGTAATACCTTCTATGAACATACTTTTCCCCTTCTAATCAACACTTTTTGTTGTGGTGCAAACTGAACTTAACATGGGCAATCATCAGGGCTATGAAGCACTACAATTCTCAAGGACCCTCTAAAAGAATGTGCAGGGGGTCCCAGGGATGCACTAGAAAAATTCTTTTTAGCATTCACAATACCATTAGGACCCTCTATCCCGCCTCTAGGACCCTCTATACTGTAAGTGAAGGAGTCCCTGGGACCCCTTGTTTTGCGGGACGATTGGGAGCCCTGATCATGTCTACTATTTCAGCTGCTTCTGTATGTTATACAGGAATTTTGTGTGTGTATGTGTGTGGCATCCAAGTCCATTTCAAAGCAAACATGATGTGTAAAAGAAAGATGTTTAGTATTTTTATCACATTATGCAAAACTGCACAAAATTTAAATTGGTGCATTAAATATGTAGCTTTGGTTTAAAAGAATAAGCAAGCTATCATAATTGGCTGTAGTACGTCAAAGCAGCATTAAAAAAAAATTAGACATTCTTTAAGAATCTTAAAGATGTATCATATTAATTAACACTTTTTACAACAAAAATGTCTTACCACGCTCAAGATCCCTGAGCTGGGGTCCTCTGGGGGCTCCCCCATAGACACAGACACTGCGTACACGGGATGAGTGACCAAACTCCACAGCCACCTCCTGCACCTGCTGGGCCAGTTCTCGAGTAGGCACCAATGCCAGTACCTGTCGCACCAACATACACTTCATGTCATTACATGCTTGCACACCGCATATTTCAACACATACATTTACAGGAATTACACTGTTGTAAATGCAAGGCACATTTGCAGTTTTGATTAGCTATGAAGGATAAATGACTTGCCATTTTTAGTTGGATAAATGTCTTACAATTTTTAGTTGTCCCACAACTACTACCAAGCACATCAATCAGTACAATACCAATACATATGAAGAAAAAAAATAGAATGCATAAAAACAGACCTACAAAAGGAACACAGCGTATGAATGTAGACCCAAACCAGATAGCTCAAGTACCAAAACTAAAACTATTGTATTGCATTAACACTTCTAGCGCCGTGTATATTTTTTTGTTTTTGATTGTCCGTTGCATCTCAACTGACAAGAGGGGAGTCACTATTTTTTTTATAGTGCGCATGCATTGCTTTAATGGAAGAAAGTCAAATAAGCTCTAAAAATAGACAAACATGGCAGAGTACTTGGCAGTGAATGTCTTTGCATTTGGTGGGAGTGTAGAATGATGCATTCGTCCATGGTGCTAGAAGAGTTAATTAGATCACATCAGGATGGAAAGAAAAATGGTCACAAATGACTTTAAAAAATGAACAACCAAGTAAACTTACAATGGGCCCATCTCCACGCTCCAGATAGGGCTGATGGTTGATGTGTACAATGGCTGGCAGTATGAACTGAAACATACCAAGCCGCATTAGATAAATGCAAAAGAAGGAAAAATATGTATTCAATGCCTTATTTCTCCCCTTCTAAAGGTACCAATATGAAAGAACTTTGTGACTAAACCACTTAGCTGACTGGCCAAAGGTTAAAAACTTTTTTTTTAAAAGGTAGGCAGGGAAGTGAGTTTCTAAATAAACACTGGGGTTGAGAAAAGTTACAACATTGTAATTTTGCTCCATGGGCTGCAAGGATACAAAATTATCTAGCATTTTTAATCACGGTAAAATGTTTATTCCGTATTTTCCGGTCTACAAAGCGTACAGTTGTCTAAGCCTCACCCCCTGAATTTTATAAAAATTCTGGGGAAAAACAACGATAAAGCTGCATTCAGTGTCTAGGCCGCAAGAGACTGAACAAGAAAAACGAACCTAAGACGAGCAGACGAACTCGTGATCGAAAGCCACAGCAATTTTGACGGCCCATGTTGCACTCGCACACAAACTACACATAACAGTACAGACCTAATCTTCGCCATAACGGACCTACTAAATACTGGATTCTGCATGACACAACACAACACATGACAAAGTAACGCACTGGCAGCTTATTTTCAGTCACAGCTTGCACACACGAAACCTTTACTGTGCATAAAATTTACCCCCTCCCTTCCTTCCTCATCAGTCACACAAAAATTGCATGCAAAAAAAAAAAATTAAAATTGGGTGACGCGCCTCTGGCTGCGACGCGCTCTCCAGGTGGGAGCAACCCGAATTTCACAGAGACGCCTCTGTGACTATAATGTACCTAACCTAACCTAACCTATACAACTCAGCTGACAAAATGGCGCAGCGCACACCGTAGATATGAAATCTCGGCAAACGCTAATGTGCCAGTTGCTTTCATTTATCTGATTTTGTGAGTTGCTTGCATTCAGCAAGTGTTTCAGTGCACACACTAACACATTAACGCTGATTTATCAGTTTGATAACGGAAAGGAGCTGCTTTTCAACTTCTTTTGTGTAAAGTGAGACCATTCACTGAGTTCCAACTTATGGGGTGAGATCGATCACCTAGTTTCAACGTGGAAGTTGACTTCGCATTTACGTGTGCACAGAGTTCGTAAAGATCGCGACTGTTTCAGTTCAAACTTTGATCATAAACTGCTCAGTGGTCAGATCGTGATATCGCTGATTAAATTCTTCAGTTTTGGCATGAGAACGGTTCGTTTTTACCGAGATTTACAGGCTGGAGTTGACGACCAGCCTAAAATACGGAAGGGGAAATATTCACAAATTAGCCGCAATCGTTTTAGTAACAGGGGTCAAAGTTGAAGAAAAAAGTAGTGACTTATAGCCCAGAATATACGGTAAATCCTATTCCTTGGTAATAGGAAAGAGTACATACCCCTAGAGTTTTCCCTGATCCAGTCTGAGCAATGCCCACCAGGTCTTTCCCAGACATTACGATGGGCCAGGACTGGCTCTGAATGGGAGTGGGACTGGTCCAACTGTTTCGGCGAATCTGGTTCATTACGTAGTCTGGACAACAACAAAATTAAATTGCAAAAAATTAGGAGGGCCTAATTATACAAAAAAGATCATCAGATTACATGCCATCGCTACATGTCTACAAAATTGTTTGAGATTCATCAAATTTTGAAACTCATCAAATCATCATCATTTTTAAACTTAATTTAAAGCATAGCCCATTCAAGCAGATAAGACAAAGCTGTTTTGATTGCAGACACTGCTCAGATGAGCTTTTAACAAGGAGCTTTGAGTTTGAACGCGTTTCAAAAAGTAACATTTTTAATTAGATTTTCTGAATATGATGGCTCAGTGTTCAGAGGAGAACACATAACTAAAGACCAGACACATGCACATTTTACCCATAATGGCCATATGGCATTGGGGAAGGAAGAAGAAGAGATATCTTGTTTACTGTTCCACAAATAATGTTAACTTTTTATCAACAATTCATTGTTAAATATAAGAACAGCAGCTTTTGCTTGAGGTGCTTAATGATAATTAAAGTATACATGTACAAAAGCCGTCACAGGATTTTAATACTTTTATTTTCATTTAACTTCACGACACATGGACTTGACAATTACTTTGTATTGATTGCAAAAACATTGCTCCCACTGCAGGTCAATACATGCATATCTAGATACCTTTGAAAGGTCTCTACTTCATTAATTCATTCTTTGCAATTCATTATTTACCAAAGAGATTATCATAAATCCATTACTGAACATTGTACGACTGATAGTTTATCTATGCTCAGACCTGCCAACCCCCTAACAGACCCAAGAGGAATATTTGTAGCAGGAAAGAGGCATTTTTGGGAGCTAAGAGGAATTTTGACGCGGCATCTTACCTTTCGCGCGTAAACGTATTTTGAAGCAAGCAATTTTCATCCTTGTGAACTTGTTTTGTTTAAAACTAGTCTTGTCTGGAAGTGCAACAACTATTCATAACACAATAGAAGCTTTCGGTTTGTTCCTCTGTCCTTTTTATTTGGGCAGACCAAGACGGTTGGTGCCATAGATGACTTAAATAATAAGACTTGGAAGGAAGATAATGAATTAATTTAAGTTAATCTTTGTTCTCTTTTCCTTCTGTTGGCTTAAAAAAGTCGGTAACGGTGGAAGACGAAGTCTGGGAGTTTGCAGTTTCGATAAGACGATGAGAAGTAATGTGGCATTTGATGTCTTGACACCCTCCATAGGAGACTTTTAACAAGTTTTAAGTGTAGTGACAGGCATGGTAGTGAGGGCAAAGTGGTCTTCAAGGAAAACGACCGGGGGTCCAGGGGGCCAAAGAAAATTCAATAAAATTCAACAAATCAGAATGAAATTTTCACTTTTCCACGCCACCTCAAAGCATTTTTTAATAATTTTGTCTTAAACTGTTTCGCGGGTTTTCCGCGATTCGCAGAGGTCTACCATACCTGAGTGAGCACATCATACATCTAGCATGATGCACACTTTCTTGATATCTGAATGCACAGATACATTTTCCATGTAATCTTGGTAGAAATATTGGTCTATTCTCTTTCTTTTCTCCCCAGAGTCTCACACACATCGATGTGTCAATCGCCATCTTGACGGAAGTGCGCAAACAGAAACTAGAAAGTCAGTTATACGCACAGCAGCTGTGCTGCTCTGTATATAAGACAATGAATTTGTGTGTTCAAAACAACTTTTTTTTTAAGTTTTAAAAGCAGAATTTTATGGACTTGAGTGGAAGGGTGGAAGAAATGTAGTCTGAGCGGAAGAAATTCCGCTCAAAGTGGAAAGGTTGGCAGGTCTGTATGCTACACGCATTTTCACGCAACAGTCTTACCTGGAAAGCTGGCTTCGTCAAAGCTCAAGATAGGGTTTGATATACTTCGGCCTGATACAGTTATCTGATGCTTACGGCGATACTCCTGTATTTGCATCTGAAATCAAGCAAAAAACAAAAGGAAAAAAATCAAGACATTTGTGATTCTTGATAAATAAACCAGCTATAAATCGCACATGATTTTATTTAAGAAATGGCAAAAAATAGTCAACAACCCAACCCTAAAACAAATTTGTTATATTTTTCTTTATTTTCCTGTATTCTACTTTTCTATGCATCAGTAGGTTGCAGAAAAATAACATCTGCAGCGAAAGGGTTAAGGACACATAAATTAGTAACAAATTCAATTACTTTCCATTAAAAACTAAGAGAGATAACAGACTCACTGGATTTCTGTTGGCCACAGATGGTGGTTCCTGGTAGAAATTCTTCTGGAACTTGGCCAGTTTGGACATATCCCATTTGGGTTTTCGCAGGTTGGCCCCTGGCTGCATGCCTTTCATAGAAGACCCTATACCACCACTACCACCTCCACTGCGAAAACCACTGTCTGAACGCCCACCAAACCTGACAAAAATGAACAGACCTGTTTTTGAAACAAGTTACAACACATGATCAGTCTATCCTAATTAAAAATCAAACCAACAATACACAAAAAATATTCAAATTAATAACAAGACTTCTAAATCTAACACAATACTACAGTATCAATAATAACTAGGAGGTTTATGTTTGCCGATCTGGCAAACTCCCCAGTGCTCCCCATTTCTTACAAGTTTAAGAAGTGGGCTCACTCCTGCCCAACAATCTAAAGAATTTTTTTCACTACTTGCCAGATTTTAAAGAAGTGACAGAAAATAAGCCGTATAATCCATATCATATATATATGCACACGCAAGAGCATGCACATGCTGATCTTTTGCTTTTTTGATCTAGAAGACAGATTTGCGTCACGACAAACACTGCAGTACATTGCCTTGGTTTCACGATCATATCGAAGCCATTTGAATTCAGTCGGCCACTTCTCACTAAACTTCTTGACTGTAGATTTCTCTTCCTTTTCTTGCCTTTCACCTTCGGATTCTTCGAGATCGTCAAGCTTTCTTTTTGTTCCATTCCCCAATTTCAACCACGCTCTTAAAGCCATTTTTCTTTCTTTCTCCAATTATCTGTAAACCACTTTCTGATTGGCTACAAAAAATAGCCTAGTCAATGAGAATGTCGGGTTCAGACAGTGTTTTTTTTTTATTGACGCTTGCTCGTCAGGTTATGCCTATCGGCTCGTCTGCCGCAAGAGCGAGTATGATCTTTCGTAATGTTTTATATTTGTACAACTTGATAATCTTTTCACGCTTAGGTAAGATTTTAAAGGCGTGATTTCACCTCCCAATTACAATTTGAAGACGTGAAATTCACGCCTGATTGAAAATTATAAGACGTGATTTCTAGACTTAAGGCGTAAATACGCCCAATTTGGGCGTTTTGGGGAGCCCTGCTCCCATTGGGAGGATTCCACTCCCCCTCCTTCTTCTGCTGCTTTTTTTTAATACTAATGTTAGCCACATATTTCATTCTTGATTGGTCCTTTTAGAAGATCAGAATTGATTGCAGTTAAAAACGGAAGACTGAAAGTGAAAGACTGCAGTCAGTGCAGGTGCCAATTCCATTGCTAATTCATTGATGACACATGGTGTAATACCATTTTGACCACAAGCTTTGTGACTTTTTTAATATATGGAAATAAAACGGCAAATACACCTCGATTTTTGGGTTAACGATTTATATGAGTACAGTGGTACCCCTCTAATAAGACCTTGAAAGTGCGGTGAAAAAATAGTCTTATCTGAGGGGTGGTCTTATTAGAGAACCAAGCATGTGACATCTTAGTACAGAGTACAGAACTAAGCCAGCATCGTGGAAAAAATTAAATAAAACACTTTTTAACACTGTTGATGAATACTAGTGTAATTTTATTGAGCACACGAGAAGAACTGAGAAATCCACAAAGAATAATAAATCACCACTGAGCACAGCATTGTGAACATTGTGGCCATAAAATCATCCAGGCCACATTCGAGAGCTACACAGAGCGCCTTTTCCTGGATTAATTTTCAAGTCACTGGAATGTTGCGTGATCTTGCATCACAAAACCAGTCCCAAACTTTCTCGTCGATGAACATGGTTTCTGTTGTCCTTACTTTCGCTAGTTTCCTGCTCCCACACTCGCCACTTCCCCATCGTGATTTAATCGACTCCTTATCCTTGATTATGTTTTGGATCTGTGTTTTGCCGACACTGAGCGAGTTCGCAATTGTGATCGCAGCCTCCCCTCTTTCTCACTTCTTTCCACAACATGGACGCGTTCTTCCAATGCCAATTGTTTTCTTTTCCGAGTCGCCATATCGATCACTGACTTGAAGAAGAACAGTAGCGGGCCCTTCTACAAGTCGCATGAGTACACAGGGCGTAACTCTCCAAGCAAAAGTTAGGGGGCGCTTTTCAACGATCGATGTGCTGAGTGAAGCTTCTTGTTCTGACTAATCTACTTCTCTTGGACCCAATGATAGATTAGCAAGCTCAACGATCAAACAAACTAGCGGGTATGTAGATTTATTCCACCGTTTATCATTTTTTTAATTCTAAGAATCGTCTTGCTTTTTAGTGTGATAACTGTGCATGCACATGCGACTCCATTTTTGCGCGTGTGTCCTGAGAAGCTAACTGCAGTCTGGACTCCAATTTTCATTGGACGATGTCAGCAAGTGGCAGCCATTTTTTCATTAGTAGGCTATCGTCTGATTCTGACTCGTAACGCTGAGCTATCCAACTGGATAATTATACAGCGTGGTTGTGGAGCAGCAGGAAGAAAAATAAAACAAAATGAAAGAAGCAACTGAAAAGAAATGAACTAAAAATATAGAGATCCCAGCGTTTCACGGCTTCAGCATCTATCGTCTGCTGCAAAGCGATTTTGCAAAATAATGCCATTCGCGAAGTAGGCTGGAACTAGACCAGTGGAAAACAATGGGGGGGTTTTGTGCTAGACATCGCGAATATATATATCGGCCTTTCTGTTGTATCGTTGTGTTATGCCTTATTATGGGAAGGGTTTTCTCGACAAGTAAGACTAGTGTGACAGTTTAGTCACACTTTGATTTCGGGCTGGAGCGTGGAACTGGGAGTCAAACTTTGTTACAAGTTACGAAGTTAGCGTAGGCCTATCGTCCAATGAAAATTGGAGTCCAGACTGCGGTTAGCTTCTCGTGACAAGTTCAGAGATCAAATCCAAGGGACGCAACTTCTTTAGCATACCTACATTCTCCCTACACAATGGCTACACATTGACTGCCAGTACATTTTCTTCGCAGAACCCTCATGCTAGTCTTCAAAATCTTCAAAACGATGTTGGACGACATATTGAAGAAAAATAAGATCAAAAAAATCATTTACTAGTTATAGTTAATACTTACACTAGTTACAGAAAATAATGTCAAAATTGCTTTTCCGGTCGCCATTTTGAATAGCAGACAAGATAGACTTGCTAGCCTAACGATGCAAGTAAAAACTGACAAGGAATATGACAATAACCAACAATGTTAATCAAACTTTATGCTTACCCTCCACCTCGCCTATCTGAGCGTCCAGATGAATTAAACATTCTGTCTCTGAAAGACATCCTCCTTTGTTTTGATTTGTAATAGACGTTCCCTCTGGTTTGCTCTCCACTCTCCAGCAGTCAAAGCGCGGATGAATAAAATATACCATATGGGCCAATCATCGGGAAAGATGGTTTACTTTCTTATTTAATCCATTAGTTTTATTTGAATATACAATGTCAACAATTTCACGATTCTCATATACAATATGATCATTCTTAGTTAATCGCAACTTGGAACTTTAAAAGAACTATTTTGTTTACATCATGTAAAGAAACAGCGTTGCCCAGCGATTGGCTGTCGGTGGTTGTGCCGTCCACAAATAGTGTAGTCCGCTGTGTAGTGAAAATGTGGGTTCACTCCAACTTTTTGTTAAAATTGATTTTAAATAGACCTAGTTAGTGTTGTTTCTTGTTTTTCAGTTTATGCTTAGATCTATGTGGTTTGATCGAACATTACATTTTGTGTTAACAATTTCAACACTTTAGGTTACTCGCAGGGCCACTGATCTTGTGATCAGAAATGGAGCAATACAGAAATTGCCCAAGCAAGATCCATCTAACAAAGATTGACTTGATTTAAAGAAAACTAGTGTACATAGTTTTATTTGTAATTTAAAAGAAAATGAACCATGTTTTAAAGTCACTGATACCAATGCAAATACTAAGGGGAATGTACATAGTTGTAAATGTTTTAGCAATAGTTTAAATCATTTTAGCAATGTTTGTAGCTGAAACTGTGTTGACTGAGTATTGAACTTATTTTACAGATGGATGCAGATGGATGAAATTAGACCTAAAATAGTTGCTGTTACAGAGACCGTGCCCAAAAACATTTGTGATTTTGTACCATCTGAATACTGTCTTGATAACTATGAAATGTTTCACAATAAAAACCCGAATCGTCGCGTAGCATTATTTTTTGATAAAACATTAAATGCACAAGAATGCACTACATTGAACAAGAACACATTTAAAGAACATCCCGCACAAAGACGGCTTGGCTGCAGTGAAACATTTCCTGTCAAACAGCGATTATGATATCCACGTCCCAACCATCTTGAGACTCACTGAACTGCATGGTGTTGACTCTCAACTCCTTTTCCTTTGGGGATGAAACATTCAAACAGACAAGAGGGGTCGCCATGGGGACCAAGATGGGACCCAGCTACGCCTGCCTCTTTGTGGGCTACATGCAGTGATAACCAGGCCCTCAGTCAATACTCAGGTCCGCTGCCCTCACTGTTCAAATGCTTCATTGACGATTGTTTAGGTGTGGCCACCTGCTCCAAAGACTGCCTTATCAAGTTCATCAACCATTTGTCCAACTTCCACCCTTCCCGGCCTTCAGTTCACCCACACCATATCTTCATCTTCCATCACCTTCCTTGACATCACCATCTCCATTCAACCAAATTCCGACATACTGCAACCACTGTCTTCTACAAGCAAACGGATTCCCACTCGTACCTCCTCTACTCCTCAAGTCACCCCATTCCTACAAAAAAACAGCATACCCTACTCACAGTTTCTCAGACTGAAACGAATCTGCAGCAGTGACGCAGATTTTGAGAGACAGGCGGAAGATAATGGTCTTGTTTTTCCTTTCTCGACAATACCCGCAAAATGTTGTCCAGGCAGGGCTTGAACGTGCCCGCAAAACAACACGTTGGGACGACCTCAACTCTGGAACAACTTCTACCATACCATCCACACAACCTGGCAGTCAGCAAAATTCTCCGCAACAACTTTCACATCATCCAGAACGACCCCAAACTCCAAGAAACGTTCTCCCAGCCACCCCTGGGGGTGAGAGCAACAACGAAGGGGAAAGGTATCGAGTGCAGATGGGGGTCAAGCCAGTCAAGCCCCGTGATGCAATGTTTGGGTGTCTGCTGGGTCGAGAGGTCAACCCCCCCATGCCATTCTCTATTGTGGAAAGTGATAGGGTTATGTGACAGAGAAGGACTGGGTTGAAGATAGGGGTTAGCGTCAGTTCAGCGTGATAGGTAATATGATATTAAGCACACACTATAAATATTCTCTCAAAGTGGTCTTTCATGGCATTGCAGTATCTCCAGGATCGACCCACTATCTGTAAGAATTTAACAAAATTAATAACAAGCGCACAGAAAAATTCATGACAACTGTGTTATAGACCATTCATCAAGAAATGTGAAAAAAACTGCATTGAAATACATGCAAAACTTCGCGAGATATTAGCGATTATGTGTTTCGGGGTTTGCCGGAACCCCGTAACTGGCGCGACCTTGACCTTAATGTAAAACTAAATACATCAGTGGATAGCTTGCATCTTGGCAAACTAGTATACCAAATTTGATGATGATAGACCGAATAGTTTTTGAGAAAAACGGACGAATAGCCGGACGGAGGCACGCCGGACGGAGGCACGTCGGACGGAGGCACGCCGGACGGACCAGACAGAAACAATACTCCCCGAGCCTCCTGGACAAAGACCCAAACCTTAGTAAATTAAAATACCAGTATGACTAATAGTAATAGTCTACCAAAACCGTCACAGTCAGTGTGCCAACTCCAAAAAAAGAAAAGAAAAGACGCTTGAGAGGCCGCGAGGCCTAATCGTCTTAATCTACCTGACCTAATTATATGCATTTCTATGAATTTTGTTTCAGAAACTGATAATTATTAATATCCTTTTTACATTTAGATTTAATTGAAACACTGACACACACGCACACGCACGGCGCACGCACGCGCACACACGCACGCGCGCGCACGCACACACACACACGGGACATGCCACTACGTGACAAGATTCACAGAGAGAGGGGGGGGCTACACACATGCATGCATGTTTCCGTGGAATGTATTCCAAATAAATTCACTATAATAGTATTGATAGTTTATATCGAACATACCACTACAAGATTCACACACAGACACACACACACATGTACACACGGCACACACACACACAAATACACACGCACGCACGCACGCACACGCACACACACACGCACACTCACACACACACGAACACAAACAAACACACACGCACGTGCACGTGCACGCACACTGACAAACAATACTTCTTCTTCTTCTGCGTTTCCAGGACATATGGACATATAATGGGTATAATGTACGTATGTGTCCGGTTTTCAGTTTTCAGTTTTCACTGGTCTCCCCGCTGACACAGCCGACACTGACATTCCGATTTCGGAGGAGCTCAAAGAAAAAAAATGATTTGCCAAGTGGAAGAATTTTTTTTAATGGCAGGAGAATGGGCCAATAAGTCAGAAAGATAGTGGATGACAGTAAGCAAAATGAAAAGAGTCAAAGAGAGTGGCAGATTAGAGGAAATTACAAGCACAGAACTTAAAGAAGCGGGTGAGGGAACTAATTTTACGAAAGCCCCCCCCCCCCCCCCTCCGGTATCCCCACGGGGAGTGACTCGTGGAGGCCGTGGCGGGGTCGTCCATCTCCCCATATGGAGGCACGAGGCATCCACCCACTGCCCCCAAACAATACTTATTTCGGACATATTATACTGCCATTAGCAAAAATTACCTGGTAGTTTTTATTGTTCATGAAGCCACAACAGCTCAAGAGAAATGCATCTAATTTGAAATGAAAATCTGTTTAACGTCCTCTGGTCTGGAACAGACACACAGTAGATATAAAGATGGTGGGAAACGATTCTGGAGGCAATACCCGGAGGCAGTGCAACACCAGGAAAGTCCGGAATTAGTAACAATACAGATGTATAACTTAATTATTGTATAAATAGCGTCTTGTTTCGTGTAAAATAGGCTAGCTCACAAAACAAACGGGGGTGTTTTCACTTGTGGCGTTTCTTTTGTAGTTGTGAATGTGTAAAAAGTATGATTGAAATGTATTGTGAGTGCGAGCTAGGGCACATATATAACTTCTTTATATATATTGTGGTGTGGGAAATGCTTGTGAGGGCACAAATTAATTGTCACTGAATATTATTAGTAAGCAATATCAACCAGAAACTGCAGTTTGTCATTGACCGCCCCTCCCCTCCCCTTTTTCCGCTGCCCCTTATATTTGAATTTTTATGGAATATTGCATAATTGAAAGGAAATGTAGGCTAGACGAAGAGTAGGCTAAGACCTATTGCTCCTAGTTTTGTTGTTGTTTAAAAAAAAAAAAAAAATGCCATTACTTGAAACTAATAATAATGGAAACCAAATCGGGGGAGAGAACAAACGTTCATTTAGTCTTGGTGGTTGGTTGAGAAGCGTTTTGGAGTTTCAGCTTGAAGATGACCGCTTCAACGTCAACAACCGATAATGATGCAGCATGGCCACGAGCAGTTAGCATCGACAGTTGTGCTAAAAGTAGGTGGACTGGTGGCCGTTGACGCAGTTACAGCTGGTGTGGTGGTGGTAGTAGTAGTAGATCCTGAACCAGTGGTCGTTGAAACCGTTGTGGTTATTGATTCCATTCCACAGCCTGGTGTTCAAACCAAAAAGCCCATTGAGTAAAATTCCTCAAGCAAAAAAAATCATCAGGAACACCCCCCACCCTCCCAAACAAAAACAAAAAACCAACAGAAGCAAAACATTAAAAAATATGTCAAAAAAGAAATGGACAAGGTCTGTGAACACCGCAATCATACACACACACGCGCACGCGTACACCACATGCTTGCTCAAATACATACAAACATAATTATAAGATAAATTAAAAAATTGAAGTAAACGCTGCCAAATATATGAAGATATGTTATACAATAATCCAATCACCGAACATTCAACAAAAATGTTAAGGTGACATATGCAATTGACCATCAGTAGTGAAGAATACGAAGGATAATATAACACATGATGGTAAAGGTGACATGAAATCGACAGGGAATAAATAATTAGTATTTATGAATTTGAGAGAGAGAGAGAGAGAGAGAGAGAGAGAGAGAGAGAGAGAGAGAGAGAGAGAGAGAGAGAGAGAGAGAGAGAGAGAGAGAGAGAGAGAGAGAGAGAAATGTCTGGTAGAAGTACATACACATTACATTGGCTAGTCAAAGAGTTGTTCACTTAATTTTTGTAATGACTTAACGTCCAATTTATTTGTCACAACAATTTTTTGTGATCGTATTCAGGAGCGACCGGCCGGTCTCCCTGACATGCATTGCCTGCAAGATCATGGAGCATGCCATGGTCAGCTCCATAATGAAGCACCTGCAGGTGAACAAGACCCTGTCCTCCCAAATACAGCATGGCTTCAGAGCAAAACGCAGCTCATCGAAGAAACCACAGTGAGCCTTGAAGCAGGACAGCAAACAGACATCCTCATTATGGACTTTGAGAAGGCATTTGATAAAGTCAACCACAGCCTTCTGCTACATAAGCTACACACATACGGCATACTTGGCGAAATGAATAGATGGGTGGCCGGGACTTTCTCTGCGGCCGGCGCCAGTCGGTCGTTCTTGAGCCGTGCGGCACCCAGTCAGACTATATACGTGAGTGTCCAGTCGGGAGTACTGCAAGGATCAATGCTCGGCCCCGGCTTATTTCTGGTCTATATTAATGATTTACCAGAAAGGCTTTCATCGAACGCCTCTGTGCCATATTGTTGACGCTGGCTGTTCTCCGGTATTGATTCGAGACGAACCTCGCAGCTCTTCGTTGGATCAGTTCCACTCTGTCAATGTTTTTTTCTGAGTGGAGGGATCCCGCACTGAGCAGGCGTAGTCAAGATCGAAGCGGCCTTACAAAGGCCATAATTATAGGCTTTTGCTCTCAGCTCAGTGGAGGCTATATTGAGGTTTTGCCTGAGAAATCCGAGTGTCTGACTGGCCTTTGCTGTGATGGCACTCATATGAGCGTCCCAGCTCCCGTTTGCCTGTAGAGTGACCCAGGTACTTCACAGACTGCACAGTGTCCAGGGTGTGACCAAGAAGTTGATAGGGGTAGTGCGAGAGCTTCCTGCTTCGCGTGACAGGCAGCATTTTCCCAGGTGAAATTTCATGTCCCATTTCTTCTCCCATTCCTCAAGGCGCTGGAGGTCTTCTTGTAAATGGGCATGTGATCCTCCCCCGAGAAAATGAGTCTGTAAACTGCGGTGTCGTCAGCGAACAGTCTTGCGTTCGATGAAAGCCTTTCTGGTAAGTCATTAATATAGACCAGAAATAAGCAGGGGCCGAGCACTGATCCTCGCAGTACTCCCGACTGGACACTCACTTAGTCTGACTGGGTGCCCTCAAAAACGACCGACTGGCGCCGGCCGCAGAGAAAGTCTGCCACCCACTGTTCACTTCGCCACGTATGCCGTATGTGTGTAGCTACCACAAGTGACAATGACTGTTGAAGTTGGCTGCCTAGTGGAAGAAGAAGAAGACATTGTTTGTGGGTCTGTGTGCGTATATCTGTCTTCTAATTTCCCCCAAACTACTGGACGGATTGTGATCAAATTTGGCAGAGATGTAAACACCTTACTGAGGATTTAAAAAAAAATTGATTTTTACCTGGCTACTCAGTCTGGGACAGACATCTGTGTGTGTATGTCTGTCTTCCAATTTCTCCCAAAACTACTAAACGGATTTTGATCAAATTTGACAGATATGTAAACACCTTACTCAGGAATGTTCCTTTTGGTGCTGACCTTGCTAATTGTTAATTGATTTTTTATGAATGTTTTGTTGTTGTTGTTGTAAATTCAGACATATCCGATTTTCTCAACAACAAAAATCCAACTCTACTTGGTGGATTTTAATAACATTTGGTAGAGGCGTATACACCCTATTGGCAAGCCATAATCTCACATTTTCAGTTGATATGACCCTGCTGATTGTAGTGGATTTTTTTTCTTTCACCTTTACCCCTACGCAGTAGGGAAACCCTTCCTTGCCCAGTCTGTCATTATGCCCAGTAACTCCGTGGGCCAGTCATTGAAAGGCCAGTGAGACAGGGGAAGGTAGTGAGTAGTGTAAGCTAACGGAAAAGGGGAAGTGGAGGAGGGGGGAGAAGAGCTACACAGGCAGCTACTGTGGTTCACACATGCGTCAGTCAGTCTGGCCGGGTTTGCTCCGTTGCAGCGCTTTTTGCTTTAAAATTTGAGTTGAAAGTTTATTGAAATTGCTAGTGTGATGTGTTGTTCTTCCAAATATCACAGATAGATATCAGCAAGGCTGGTTGTTCTTGTACAATCATATGACAGTTAGTTCCAATTATTTTTTAACTAACAAATAAATGACATAGTATCGTATCATGGTGTATTGTCATCATGATTGTGCTGTATGTACATGACGTAACTTGTGTTTAATTATGCCTTACCAACAGGCGTTAAGCGTCTATGGATATGGCATGCGTGTTTGAAAAAAGTCGTACTTTTTACTGACCTTCCTCCTGTGTGTGTGTGTGAGCATCTGTGTTTGTGTGCGCGTGTGGTGTTCTTGCTAGTGATCTCTATTTTGTTAATTATTTATTATTATCATTATTATAATATACGGAAAGAGCAATCATCCGTGAACACAAGTTCACTCAAACTTGTTTTATTCAACTTCCTGTTCACGTGCACACCGCTGCTGTGGTTCAGCAGAGCATGAAAACATGGATGCTGTAGGAGAAAGGATGTTTGTTGGTGTGCACGCACGAGGGCAGTTCGGTTTCACAGTTATCTTTCTTAGTTTTCTCGGTTGCAGTACAGCCATTAAGCAAATGAGGCTATTTGCACATGTAAGTCATGGTATAGTACGTGTAATTAAAATGGCCATTTTCATTAATTTCCTACTTTTTTTATGCATATCAAAATTGTTTCACACTGGCAGTATTTTGATTGGTTGAATGCCTCAGTGCGGAACATTTCCACCAAAACTGTGAGGAACAGATTCCATGATGCTGCCTTCACTCCCTCTGGGCAAGTTTGGGCATCCTGCTCATAAGCAATCCTGTCTTTTGAGAGCCAAAAACCATGTCTGGACATGAATTCTCTTCACCAACGAGTTCAGGATATGATTTTATGTCACTGATGGTCTTGCCAGGGTGTGTAGGATCTCAAAAGAGCGTTACTTTGAAACGTGAGTCAGAGAGCATGGCAGATCTTGGGGTGGGTCTTTGACAATTTGGTCCTGTGTCAGGAAAACCGTGTCACAAATTCTTCAAAAGGAATCTCTGATAGCTGTTCACAACATGGATGACTTCATCGATGTCTACGTCAAACCTGCTGGTACGATCCGAGATGACCTAATCTTAATAGATGATAATGCACCTTTTTGTCGTACAAAGGTTGTTTATACGTACCTGTCGCAAGAGACCATCGTCCATATGAGGTAACATGCCCGATCCAGAGACCTCAGTCTGATAGAACAATGTTGGAACATGCTCCAGGCAGCTGTTCACAGCAGCTCAGAAGTCTACAGGACCTGGAACAGTGCCTGGTAGAGTGGAACACCCTGGATCAGCAGGAGTTTTAAAAGCTTCTCCAGAACACAAAATGGCGTTTCCAAGCTGGAATTGCAGTGAGGGAGTCTCGCACATGCTTATTCATGACTTTTCTTGCCACAAAAAGCTAAAAATATGAAAATCAAAATTTCGCGCCGTTTGGTTGTTTTATGCATTTAGAAGGGTTATCACAAACTTTCCTTGAGGTATTAGGTACTTTATAGTCACAGAGGCGTGTCTGTTAAATTCCGGTTGCTCCCACCTGGAGAGCGCGTCGCAGCCAGAGGCGCGCCACCCAATTTTTATTTTATTTTTTATTGCATGTGATTTATGTGACTGATGAGGAAGGAAGGGAGGGGGGGGTAAATTTTGACCAAATGACAACTTTTTCATTGCCACTGGGTTTTAACGTATACTAAGTGCATGGGCACACAGAACCTCGGTTTATCGTCTCATCCGAAAGACTCCACGTTCAGACCGTAAGGCCTAGTGCAAAGTGAGAGGAAAAAATCCCCTGTACCCAGGTTCGAACTCGGGTTTACTTGACACGAAGCGAACGCGCTACCACTGTGCCACTCTACACCACCAGGTAAGCAAGTCAAATCATTATCGGACCTCTTTTTATTTATTTATCAAATTGTAAAGCTGTAATGTTGATTAAACTAAATAAGAAAAAAAAAAGAATGGCTTTATGTTTATGTTTGATAATTTTGCATGTTTAAGATAATATCCTTAGCAATTTTTGAGCAATATACTTATCTTTTTAGGAAAACGTAAACTAACTGCTTGAATTCAAAAGTAGCTAAGGACAAGGCTATAGAGCATTTTTTCGCTGCTTACAGTGAACAGCATCTTTTTTTCTTTTTTAAACGTAAAGGAAGCCATGAATACTACTCAGTACTGCTAATGTCACTATATCAAACACAAGGTAAATCATGGAATTTTCCTTCTCAATTTTCACCAATATAAAGTGATGCAAAATATGGATTTATGGAATATAAGATTTATACCAGTTGACAGGACCTGCTTCTCGCGATCTCGGACACTAAGCATTAGCATTTTAATATTCCATTTTCTCAGAATTAATGTTATATCTTTTCTCTTTTGTAATATTCCTCTCAAACCACTGTACATACTAGATTTTTCTTTCACTTGTGAAAAAGAACATGTTTTCATTACTTAGTTTCAAAACGTAAACTGTAGACTAAGAGCTCTCTGCGTGGCACATATTGTGTGATAATATTGTAAGAAGCGTTTTCGTTTCTCTTCCCTGAAAATAAGTGCAGGAACAGGCAATAGCTTCTTAATCTTCGCTGAGAATGCACCAGAAAGAAGCACATAGTTAGAAAAGGGATAGGAAAGGGGGTAATTGTTTTAACTGTAGTCATTCATATAACTGTAGAATAAAACCAATCAAGGCATATAATAAAGCCTCTGGAGAGATGAGAGTTTGTGAAGTTCCAAATCAACTGCACAAAAACATAATTTTAATGAATATTTTTATTTCTAAAATAAGATGTCTGACACCAATAGGCACAGGACATACGGTGAAGGCTAAAACCATACAAAGACCATACGAAATCAAACTCACAAATAAAAAAACAAACACCGGCATATATTATTCAGACATTTTCTGTATTTTCTCTCTTCTTTTTTTTTTGTAAGACTTTTTTTGAATTACTGCATGAGTCATGAAAGTCACCTGAGTCACAGCTACCCATCAAATTTGTACAAACACCCACAGACTGGATAAAAACACACCAGCTGTAGGCTGAGGCAAGCCGTGCAGCCAGCGACATCACGCCACATGCTGTACAAAAATAAGGACACAATAGACAGAGCGCACTTTACTAAAAACCAACAAGTTGATCATCCGCTTGCACATCTTGACACGAGCCACGAGTCGGCACAGCATGCACACCAGCTGGACGCCCACACATCTCTTGCTACATAATCACCGTCAGAAGGCAGTCTTTCTGCCGCACGCTCTCCCACACCACTTCCACGCATCAACACTGACCTCATATTTACACAACAGTTGGAATTTGGGGGCGGGAAATAAAAACTAGCAGCCTGTTCAGCAGAGATCTTTTTTCCTCACACGCCTCCATGCAGCTCATGCACACACCATGGGGGGGAAGGGAGAAGAAAGGGAGAAGGTGGCTCTGAAGGATATGCATTCATTTGGACCTGCCAAAATACACACAAGGTGACATGACAGCTCTTACAATGTTGCCATCTTCTCATGCTCAATACACACTTTTGCTATGCTTCCACAGAACACATCAAATAAGTATGCAAACATACAATCTTTTACTTTCCACACTGATACAAGAGAAAGACTCGCATGCGATTCTCACTCCAGTCCAAACACAGAGCTGTTTTCCCCATGATGATCACAGTGTTGCATAGGAGACGAGTCGCCCATTAATGCACAAGTAGCACCATGGTGAAAAAATGGATTCTGTGTTGGCAATCTTTTCACCATACAGCTAAGATTACACACACACACACACACACCGCACGCACGCATACACTACCCTTCATCATGCTGAAGACAGCACAACTGGGGAAAGTAGAGGGCAGAGTTTGGCAGTGGCATACACAACATGCGCTTCCAGCTCCTTTCTTCTGTTACATATGCGCACACATGCACTCCGACATAACACCACCTGATGTAGCATGAACTTTTCTTTTACACCAGCTTCTGCACAATGCACTACACTCAGCCATTCTGCAGAAGATATGTGATTCCCATTGTGTGTGGCATGACAATGTGTGAGAAACTATATTTCTCTCTGACATAGAACAACAAGCTGCTCAAGAAAAAATAGAATCTGGTCAGCAGCCAATTTTGTACTAATATAGTGAAATCAAGTATCAAAAATGGAATCTAAAACTAATGCTAAGACCCTTAGTAATAACTATCTGCAAAAGAAAAACTTGATTCATAGTTAACTTGAACTCTACATTTCACATCTAATTCATCTCCATTCTTGAAATTATTGTTGCAGCTGTAACAAAGTGACAAGAAATAAAATCATAAAAAGATGTTAAATAAAACAGAAATAACTGTGCCCAAAATATTAATTGAAAAACACGAAGTGAATGAGAAACAGAGGCTGTGTGTTAACACTACAGACTTAGGGTCTGTGCACATTTACAAAAACTTCCGTACGGAAACCTCTCCGCAATCCACAAATGAAGTAAAAGTAAGAAATATGTGGATGGGTTTCTGCATGTAATGTGCACACTCCTTCATATTTCAAACTCCCAGATTTTTGAAAACCGATTGCAGATGGGTTTCCATACATAAGCTTTTTTCTAAATATGCACCCAGCGCATTTTTACCAACACCGAAATGAAAAGAATTAATCCTCTTTGAACTCTCCAAGAGTAAATCAAAGTATACAATATTTTTAGCATTGCTATGAATTCTTTAAAAAGAAAATAATTTGTTCTGTGATCAAGTCATTTGAAGATAAAAGAATGTTTAAAACGCTTAGATCTTTTTAAATAAACCGATAAATATATATACATTTAAGACCCCCAAAAAAGAAAAAAGCAACAGACAAATTTAAAAAAATGAAGGAAATTTTTTTTTAACAAGGCTTTACATACTGCTGTGAATTGCTACATTGCTAATTTTTTTCATCCTTTCCTCTTAAGATTTGTTATTAAATGATGCCAAGCAAAACGCATTTCACTGCATTTATAATATTTCAAACAAGAAATAATGTAAATGAGTATTTACTTGAGCCACTGGTTGGCAGTTCAGTATGCCTATAGGGTGCATAAAAAATTGTTGTATTTCTTTTCTCTCAGGTTTTACAATTAAGAAAAACAAACTATTTCAGTCTAAAAGCTAATAGCTAAATGGACATGCCATTCAATTGAATGCAGAATAAAATTTAGGGAAAGTGATTACAGATATTCAAGGATTATGTCACATCCCGTGGCTAAACTAGTATGATGTGCCTTTTGTAACATCATTGTGCTTTTGTTTTAATTAAGGCATTCCATTTAAAAAAAAAAAATACAATCAAACTTTTTTTAACCTCAACGACTTTTTTTTCTGGACAAGGGTTTTTAGTGCACTGTCTTTGCAATACAGAAAAGTATAAAACCTAAGGATATTAGAAAAAAACTCACGAAGGTTCCCAAGTGATTACGCCCTCCTAAAACGGCCTCAGAGAAAATGTGTTCCCTACAGTTGACCACACATGGGAAGTAAAGCAAAAGGTCATATCTAAGGTGGAAAAGGGCAACAAATAAAAGAGAGAAAAAACCAGCATATCAGACAGCTAAAGACCTTAACCCTTTGCGCCCTGCCCATTTGCTCTGTGGGCTGCACTCCCAGTCTGCAGGTTCTGATAGAGAGGTACTAGTTTTATTACAAAACAGACACAAAAAACTGACAATGAAGTGCTTGCAAATGATTTAAAATCGCGCAACGAGTTCAGCGATAATTCCGACGCATATAGCTTCAGAATAAACATATTTTAGTCATTACTAGTTTCTAGATTGATAAGGAAAGTAAATGGAGATCTCTGCCCGACAATTTGTCAGGCGCAGGCGCTGGTAGTTGCACTAGGGCGCCTGACAAATTGTCGGGCGCAGGGCGAAATGAGTTAAAGCAGATAAAAAATAAAAAAAGGCTGTGCCGACAGCACCAGACATACTTCTTTTTTTAATTATTGGTCCCAGACTAAAATTGAAGGAAAAAAACAACAAAATCAATGGAAAGCACGAAAAAATGATGCTATAAAATGGACAGCTACTGTCCATTCTGTACTTTTACTATCAAGTTGTTATATTGTACCAAGAAAGAGGGAAAAAGACTGATGTGTAACACTAAATGCTGCAGGACAAAAAAGTGTAAAAAGAAATTGAAAGGAGAAAATCATAACCATCCAAATAAAGAAACCAACAAGCAAAACGAAAAACAAACAAAAAACACGAAAATACACAAACTTAATGCACACATTGAGGGATAATCGGCCATACACATGCAGACTTGATAGATTTCACCTTCACCTTTTGTTGTTGTTTTGTGACTGCATCAGAACTGTAAGATATTTTGCCTGAAAGAAATTCCTATTTCATTTTAAGTCCTCCAGGAAATACAAGCAATTGGAAATCCTGTGGAAAATATTTCGCTCTGCAATCAGTTTTCTGTTCATTGAAGAACAAGAAAACAAAATCTAATAGGCTGGATACTGATTAATTTTGTTGTTTTGTTTCATGAGTTTTAATTTTCAAAATTTATTTCAACAAAATGAAACACGCAGAAGTCCAGACTATAACAAGAAAACCATAGTGTAAGACACCTTTTGACAAAAAGAAAACTTTTGCAAGTACAAGAAATTTGTTGTTTCAATTATTTATAAATCTTGTTTTGAACAGAAACCATTAAATAGCCACAACATAGAAATAAAAAGCAAATAACTTTGAGCAGAGTTGGGGATCAGCATGGAAAGCAAAGTGACAGAAAGTAACTGTGAAAGTCTTTGGACTAAAACATAACTGGAATTGAAAATACCTATCCTGATTCCTATATAATTTAGAACAGTATAATTAACCAATGAACTTCATTTCTTTATGACAATTCTGTTTCAAAATCACTTAACTAATGGTGTACTTAACGGAGAAAAAAAAGTTTTCAGACCTGGAATGAAACTAAACCGAGTTAAATATCAGAATAAAACACTAATTGCTTGACAATCCCTAGGTGCACTGGAAGATAATTCCTACTAAAATCTTACAAATGTTAGAATAGCAGGTACAAAAACTGAAAAGGCTACAATAACTAAATTCTGTAATGGCAACTATTGTGTTTCATTCCCAATCACAGCCTTTGTTTTAAAGTATAAAATCTTATCAACATTCCACATTGCACAGATCTCACGACCGCTTGTCTACAGTATACAAAAAGTATCAACCAACAGACTGTCACTGATCTCATGACCACACAACTCCACTTCAACAGACTGACGTGCTCTGCCCCTAACCATAAATGCTAATGCTGTGGATTGGATTGTTGCTGCATGTTGTGTGTTAATGATGTGGGATGAATTGGGAGTGGAGTGGAACAGTGTGTACATGCTACACTTTGTTCTTGGACGGCCACAGCAGTGCTGCAGAAAGGCTAGCCTGGTACAGGCACCAGCCAGCAGTTATCAGCCATACGTGTCCTGCTCTGCTGGGAGACGGACTGCGTAGCCTATGAGATCGTTGAACAACCAATTGCTGACAGCAAGTGTCCTCCTCAGTCGGCAAAACGTTTGTCGAAATGGCCAGCATTTGCCACCGTGGCATTCAGTAGAGTGCGTCCCTGCATAGCAGACTTCCTCAAGCTCACACACACAAGCACAGTCTCAATTTAAGTCCCGGTCTTCCAAGTATCGGTACTCGAAGGTGAACCCATCTTTCTTCCTTTGGCCCCACTTCTCGTAGTCAAAGTAGATATATGTGCCCTGCAAACAAGAAAGAAAGTATTTTAAACCTAGCAGTCTTTATCGCAATCAACAGTATGGCTTACAAGCAGAAACCAGGGACAATTTACACACACCCCTAATTTAACAACACTTTTTCTTTTCTTTTTTGTTTATAATCCCACAAACAATGAATCAGCTTATCAGCTTTGTTTTTATAGCTGAATAAATGACTGATAAATAGGAGGAAGATTCCGATGAAGAATGCTGTACAAGTCAATTGATTTGAGGTCTGATGGTCTGACGTTCTACTCATTCAATTCTTTTCCTTAAATCACCAGTGTTGATTGTAGGATTTTTCAAAAGGGAGCCCAAGGGATCCCTTGGAAAAAAGGGGGCATATTAACTAAATTGTAAGTGCACACTAAAATGTTAGTATTGCTTTTCTTTTAAAATGTATGAAACTAAATCAACCTTAGTTACAAACTTTCTTGGTCTTGCCAATTTTCTAGCTGCATATAGATTCTAAATGTTGACTTGGAAGTTGGGGGGGGGGGGGGGGGAGAGAAAGAGACTAGAATGACTATGAGTGTGTGGTGGGACAGGGATAAAAAAAAAGACAGGAAAAAACGATCTTAGAAAGTGAGACAGTAACTCTAAACTAAAACACAGTGAATGAGGAAAAAGTG
>JAGGCT020000491.1:0-7500 GCA_017654935.2 Phymorhynchus buccinoides | reverse complement strand
CTTCCTACTGGAAATTAGCGTTGATGTTTGTTTAAATCATGAATTCTTAGGCTTTGTTAGGTCGGATATCGACAGTGAAAGGGTGATAGAAGATCGTAATGCAGTAGAAGGGTGTGTAGCCGATGTCGGTGTGACTCGATGAAGACGATCCGACATTGATTCGAGCCGTGATTGTGATTCGGTACCGATTTTGACTACAGACAAACCCCTATTTTATGACCCTCTGTTAAGCGACCACCTCTCATTTGAGACCGGATTTGTTGGCACAGATGCATTTTACTATGTAAACGACCTCTCTTAAACGACTTCCTCTAAAACGTGACTTACGACCGGCATTTTGTTGGTTTTTACGACCGTTGCTGTCGTCTGCATAGACTTCGAGCAAAGGGAAACAACCACGGTCAAGGGCCTGAGAGCGGAGTCGCTTCCCTTGTTGTAGAAAAGATGGCGGAGATCGTAGGAAAAGCACGAAAACCACTGACTTTGGACGAGAGTGGAGGTGATTAAAAGAAATTGGCAAAGTGAAACTGTAATATCGATTGCACAATCCTATGGAGTTGGAAAGACCCAAATCCAGTTTTAATATGTCATTGTATGTGTGCATGAAAAAGAGATTATGAACTGTGCTGAACTTTTTCTTTCTACGGCTGCCAGTGAAAACCTCCGTCATACGACCCCTCCAATTTATGACCGATTTTTCCGGACATTTTGGAAGTCTTAAAATAGAGGTTTGTCTGTACTAGGTTGAATTCAAAGAAAATTTTGCCTTTCATAATATTCTTAATGATATTTCCGTGAGTTATTTCGTTAAAGGGATCTTAGACATGAGTTAATTAGTCAGTGGGCTAACTTTGAAGCAGACGGCACTCATTCCGACCGTGCCGAAACAGCAAGTCCACACTTTCGCTTTGTTTATTTCGCTGCTTTTTTTATTAACAAAAAAACATACACGGACAACATCATATCAAAACTTTCCTCAATCATCTCTTTATTAGTATTCCAGTAACCAAGTCTGCACACAACACACAGAGAAAATTAGAGCATTTTTAATCAAGTGGATGTAAGCGTTTTTCACCGCCTCAAAAAGAATGCAGTGGCAGAGAATGGAACGTCAGAAAAAATGCAGGGTGCTAAAGGTTGAACAAATATTATGCACATGCTGACAGGGCAACTTAATGCACAAGGCAACCATCAATTACCGGTGATCAAGATATCCTCCCAACAATGATAAATTTAGAAATTACAGATAGACCGTTTTGACTCCAAGTCACCATAAAATCAAAACATACTTCAGCATAAAAGACGAATTAAAAACTGGAATAAAAACAAAATGAAAGCAGAAGGTGCTCTTAATCTTACAGAACAGTAAAACACACGAAAAAAAAGGTTGGCATTGCACTTGCCGTAACACATTTCCCATGCGAAAATTTTACAGAAGGGTCTATATGTCGAGCAAAATAATACCATATAGAAAATTAACAGCATACAAAACATTCTCATATCAACCGCCCTCTTCCCCCAAAGAAAGCAAGAGCATGAATTTCCCATGCTTCAATGAATTTACTGCTAGATTAACCTTTTCACCGCCGATGTCGCATTTTAGCACCACAGTGATTTAACACCTATGTCACTATAAGGCATCAAATTGGGGTCTATTATCCAAAGAACCTATTGTCTTAGTTTTGTGATGTAAGGTTAGACCTTATTTTATATCTGTCACAGAAGAATCCCCAATACTGAAGATGGATTTTGTTCTCTACCCAGGTAAATATAATGGAAATGTTTAGTTGAAATATGGCTGGCGGTGAAAGGGCTAAACTGCCATGTCTATCTCTGTACTGGATCAAATCAAAGCTATTATTAATTCAGAAAGATAAACTGTTCTGTGTTGAAGTCAATGATGATCATGATCAGTACACGAGATAAACAAATTGGGCTGACTATCAACTTACCGTAGCCTTTCTGAGTCGGATGGGTGAGGCAGGTGATGGAAAGCTGCTTCCGTCATGGACAGTTGATAGGTGTTTTCCTTCGTGTGAGGCACAGGTCCCAAGGGAGCCACGCCCAGCAGTGGGTTTAAGTGAATTGTTGAGGTTTGAGGTGCTGTGTTCTGTTGACTAGAGGTCAAAGTGCCGCTAATTTGTGACGTACTCAGAGTCTGTGATGTGAACACCGACACGGGCACAGGTTGGTCGTCGGGTGAAGGAGCGGTGGGCTGTGGAGGAGCTTGAGAAGTACTGAACACACCTGGACAACACAACAGTACTCAAATAAATAGAAAAAAATTCCCAAACTTGTTGAAATCAGTGTGGAAAGGAAAGAGCAATGAATCTACTCTTAAATGTTTATTTTATAACATTTTTAAGTTTAAAAAACAATCTACCCGTATGCTGTATCAGTATCAACAATTGATTTAACAAACAAACAAAACAACCGTACAATACAGGAAGCCCCCCCAAAAAAAACACCCCACCCAGAAATACAGCAAGGTCTAATTCTTGAAAACGATTAAAATTTCTTCTTCTTCTTCGATCGCTGATTCCTGTAATTATGAGCACAGATAGTAGATGACAGTAAGCAAAAGGAAAAGGCAGAGTCAAAGAGAGTGACAGATTAGAGGAAGTTGCAAGCACAGAACTTCCAGAAGGTGGGGGAACTATTTATACAAATGACCCTCCGGTATCCCCAGGGGGGTATTAAAATAATTTGATTTTAAAGTTTATTTCCAATTTATAAGAATCCAAAGGCGTCAATTTTGTCCGTGTCTTATAACTACACATAAAAAGACATGAAAATGAGACGCCTTGAATTGTTCTTTTTCTTGTGAAGACTTTGCTTTAGTCAAGTTCAAAAACATTGATGGACCTGATGCTAATGTTTTTCACAACAAACAAAAAATCCCAACCAAATCCATTATTGGTGTACAAGCAATTCTTATTACCGTATTTTTCGGCTCATTAGGCGCTGCTGTGTATAAGGCGAATAGGGCAATTTTCAAGAAAAATCTGAACAAATCCAAGTTTATAAGGCGATACACACCTCACAAAACAAAGTCTTGAAGTTTGAAGCCCGTACACGTCCTGTAACGCTTACCGACCGCCATTATTGTTGTCAAACGAGAGTTGGCTCCCTTCTCAAATAATCAAGACTTCCGGTTGTTGTGTTTGGACAATTCTTCGCGAAAACTGGTAGAATTATGGCATTTTAAGCTCTACAACGATGCTTTTTACATCCAATGAAGGGTTGTGGCATCTGTTGGATGGTATCTCGTACGATAACAGGGATTTTTTTTAGCATTTTAACGTGAGTATTCGTCGTATCGGCGACTCGTTACCACTTTCGATGTTGTGACTTACAGTAGATGGTACTGAACACTGCAATCGTTGCCTCTCTTCTCATGATTTTGTTCACTAATAGGGCGCCCTCGTTTATTAGGCGCATAGGTCGAAATTGGAGAAAAAAATATCGCCTTATAGTCCGAAAATTACAGTACAGAACAAAACAATGGAGACGCAGAGTACAGAAACAAGCTCACTAGAAGAATCTGTTCTTTGCGCTTGACTTGACACTCGCACATCTAGGCTGTTGACCACGTCCTGTGCCATGGATTGCAATGTCAAAGACTCTTGTTGATTCTGTAACAGAATAGCATAGCAGTATGTAAATGAAGACATGCATTACACAGCAAGACCAATAAAGTAGTTTTTGGCATACTAGCATCACAGAAAAGAAGTGGAAGAAAGAAGAAAAGGGGAAGGCAAGTCAAAAAGATGTGGGGAAAAAAAAGGAAAATAAAGAAAATGAGATTTGATTTGATTCTGTGTAAGAATACTTTAAAAAAAATTGAATTATGTCTGTCATACAGCATGCGTTTGACCAATCATAAAATGGAGTTAACTATAAAATATATACCAAATCTCAGGTTATCATATTAAGCTGTATCAAAATCTGTTTTAAACATAAGGAAAACATGTAAAAGATATTTCAATGTCAATTTGAATTGGTGTCTTGTTTTACAAGCCAACTGGTCGAAATAAAACTTTGACCTACTTCATCATTCATTAATGTGCACTAATGTTCCTAGTCAAAGATCATTCTAGAATTGCAGTTTGTGAAGAGAATCCCTCAAAAAGGTTACTTTTTTTTTATAGTATGTTCAATGTATATAGCTGATCAGACAATTTTATGGACTCTTTCTTTACAACCATTTAAAAAAAATAAGTGAATGTAAAACTTCAAATAATGACAAATTTAAAAAAAAGAAAGAACATGCAAGTCTCATTTGTACAAAAACAAAATACTCAAGAATCAATATCTGTGACTAACTTACTTACAGATACATTATCTAAACAAATATTCAGATTGGTCATCACTGCCTCTTTCAAAAAATAAATTGGAATAAAATAGTTCAGGTGGCAACATAACATTTGTACTAATACAAGGTCCACTCCTTTGTACCTTGATGAAATGGCTGCCTGCAGTATGAGGTCCGTTCATGACAATGGGCATGTCGGAGCGAGTGCCATTGGTCTGAACGGAGTTGATCCCTGTTGAGGAGGACATGGGGGTGAGGGTCGATGACGAGGACCCCGAGGAGTTGACATGGGGTGAGGGGGCAGACGGTACGGAGGGATTTCCAGAGGAAGTGAGGGAGACAGAGTTGCTGACACTGGACACGGGTACATTGCTGCTGCTGCTGTTGATACTGTTATGGTCAATGGAGTTCACCACAGGCTTGGAATCTGCCACAAATCAAAATGGACAAAGGCTGAATAAAATTATCAAAAAGGTCCAAGTCTTACCTCTGTAAAGGTCAAGCAACTTTTATTAAGATATCAATAATTCTATAACAATTTTCTTGCATTTCAGTGACACACACTCACACAAAATACCTTGACACCAGATCCTTTACCATTCACACTCACATCTTTATCTTACACACTCACATCTTACATCTGCTAAACAGATGAACATGTTATGCATTGCATGATTTCTAAGCACAAGGAGTTGCCGAAAACTGACCTGTAACATTGTTTTGTTGACTGCTGGCTGCAGCAGCATACGCCGTCAATGGAGGCGTGGCTGTTGACAGCGGATGGTGGTTGTTCATGCTTGTGATTTCGGAGTTTTGCGTGACTGTAGAGTTGCTGTTAACACACAAAATCGCTGGCATTAAGAATATACACATTTCAAGTTCACAAGCTGAAATATCATCAAATTAAACAAAAGTTATTTTCTTTTAGCACATAAATGCTTCTATTAAACACTATGTTCTAAGAAATGGTGAACAATCTGCAAGGTAGTATTTGTTTCAAACTTTCTAACTAAATTATCTCCAGTATCTTCACTGATGAGTAAAAACAGTTAACACCTGAACTATGAGATTTAACTAATGCCCTTCCCCTTCACACACAAAAACAAAGTTTAATAGCTTGAATCAGAACAAAATTGACATGTTGCTGATTTCCAATTCCAAACAGGATTTTGCTTTATTCTATGCATAAAATACTAAATGAGCTGTACAATAAATGATTTTCAACAGTACTCGAATATCATGGTCTTTCGTGAAGAACTATAACTCAAATTATGGGGTGTTTGCACTGGCTCTAGAGCTGCAACAAAAGGTATTGTTTGGGTTTTGGAGACCTTCACCAATCACATCTGTCCTCAAATCCCTTTGGCCGAGTGAGTGGGGATGTACCCTAGGCATGGTTTATCTCCACTATCAACAAATTTCAGCCCAGCCTAACAGAATAGTAGTGGCCCCTCTACTATCTGGCTGTCATAGTCTGAAACAACAGGCGTACAATACATACATACTTTAAAAAAAAGAAAGCACACTTCACTCACGTTTGTGATGTCTGTCTGCTTGGAGGATTCGGTGGTTTGGATATGAGTTGCGTTGTTGCTGTGTGTGTTTTCTTCTGCACAAACAATAGAAAAAAACCATATACCAAAAACTTGTTTTTTTATACAAACATACAATCCTATCTGCTGAACATATGGCCAAGAAACAATGTCTGCTCAAAGCGCTCACAAAAAAGATAAAACAGCTTAGTCACCATCAAAATTGTCTTAAAGAACCTGACAACCATACCATAACAGGTGATTTAAAAAAAGCTGTTCTTACTTGCAAAAAGAAATGCTTCCTTCCATCTCTCTTTACAAGGAAGAGGCACCTTTGTGTTGGGCCAAAAGCAAAATTAGAGCCTGACAAATTCACTTCACTTTACTGATTGAGAAAATTTACCATATCAAGGATTTTGATGTCTCAAGTAAACTTACTTTCATTACAAAATCAGTGACCAGGGCTTCAATTCATGGGGTGTACATACACGCGTACGTCTGCACTAAACGGAAACGTCTGAACTTTCCAGGCAAAGTTACCATTCATGGGGCCTGACTGACCTAAAACCTTCGGCGTACGGTGAACTAAAGGGCTGAAATTTAGTCCAGCGAATTCGGCAGACTACGAGCTGTACGTCTGACCTACGGTCGAGATTGGGAGATGCAAAGGCGGCGATTTATTCGGTTTATTGCTAAAATGGGTGTGTATGTTGGCATGAAAGAACATATCTGCGATAGAAAAAAACTCGTGCAACACTTAAAAAGTTGTTTTTGAAGATGATTCATGCTACAGCATGACAAAAATCAAGCCGTCAGTAGGCCCACGTTGAAATGGCGTGCACCACAATGAGATTGCTTCATGGCGGCCTCGCATGTCTCGATGGTTAGCTTATGTGTGTGTGTGTAGTGTGTGTGTGTGTGTGCATGTGGGCATGTGTGCATGCCTGTCAGTGTGCATGCACCGCATGTGTGTGAGAGGTCATTTGAACTTTTTATTCTGTTAGGCTCGACATAATTCAGTTCCACTACTAGTCTATTATCACTCACACACCCTACACAAATTTGTTATTTAATTATTTTTGTTTATACCACATCCTAAATTTGGTGCACGAAACTGAAACTCAGACAGAGAGTGTGGAAACAATACTAACTATATCTTATAAGCCTACTGCTAGGCCAAGGCAAAACTAACTAGGGCCTACATTACTTTCCAACACACGCACACACTGCCTCTTACATAGGCTAGGCCTAGCAGCAGGGACATCTGCGGTAGCCTAGCACTGAGCCAACCCTCTTTGCTAGCAGTCTCTGCCTCGCGCACCGGTTGTTTTCCTCTGAGTCGCACGGAAGAAAGCATAGCGCATGCGCACATGTCAGCATTATCGAGGAATTCCGAAGTAGTTCCGACGTATGAAGTCTAAAGCTGACGTCTGACCTGTGAATCGCGACTACACTGCTCGGTTAGTTCAGACGTCACGTCAAACGTCTGACGTAGTCAACGTAGCCGCTATGAATTACTCCCCAGGGTAAAAAAAAAGAGTAGGTTAACATTACTCAGGTGATGAAGAGGTTGAACAGAACAACTGAAAGGCAACAATGAACATGGTGAGCAAAGACGAAGAAACAGTGACAGCCTTGGTGGACAATAGGAAT
>JAGGCT020000490.1:0-25000 GCA_017654935.2 Phymorhynchus buccinoides | reverse complement strand
AGCAAATATATTGGATATCACAGTAGAGATTAAATACTGAACTATTTTGAAGAGTTTCCCATGAAAAAAGGGCCTATTTTGAGAAAGCAACATTTTTGAACTGAGAAACTAAGGTCAATCCTGAAGTCTGAACATACACAAACACACATGGAAACAACATTGAGCTCTGCACACCCAAACACACAAAGTCAGGACACATCATTAGCTCCCTGGAATCTTTCGGCAGATAAAATTAATTAGACTAATCAGAGATTTGTTTTAATTCATGAACTGAAAGGCAATTAATCAGGGTGTGTTATTCAAAGACCTTTTGTTCTTAATTTTGGGAGAGGACGACAGGTCAACGTACATGTTATAAAATAAATCACAGTACTGTATTTTTCGGATCATTAGGCGCTTGTGTGTATAAGGCGAATAAGGCAATTTTTAAAAAAAATCTAAAAGAATTGAAGAAAAAGGCGCCCTCGTTTATAAGGGCAAAAGAAAGTCAAACTTCGAAGCCCGTATGTGTTCGGTAAATGCTTGCTGACTGCCATTATTGTTGTCATAAACGAGAGTTGGCTCTCCTTTCAAATAATTGAACTTCCGTTTGTGCGACTTCCTGTTGTTGTGCTTACTTTTGTTGGCGAAAACTGATAGAATTATGCAATTTTAAGCTCTACAATGATTCTTTTTACATCCAATGAAGGGTTATGGCATTTGTTGAACGGAATTTAGGACGATAATAGTGACTTTGAAGCATTTTAACGTGAGTATTCATCGGGTATCGGCGACTTGTTACCACTTTCAATGTCTGACTCACATTAGACTGTACTGAACACAGCAATCGTTGCCTTTCTTCTCACGATTTTGTTCACTAATAGGGTGCCCTCGTTTATTAGGCGCATATGTCGAAATTGGAGATAAAAATATCGCCTTATATTATTAACTTATAACCCGAAAATTACAGTATTGTGCATTCCATCTTTTCTGTTGTTAGATAAGTTTGACTGGAATTTTAAGCTAAAAACCCCAAAGGCTTGCGATGAAAGGGTAAAATAAAGAAAGAAAACCCCCTCATAATCAGTGTAACTGTATGCAACAAAATGCATAACACTGCGATACAGGCACTCAAAAACAAAAACATACTCATTCCCAATTCTTAGGCCAAGGACAATAATTAACACAAACAAAAGAAACTGAATAAAGTTTCATAGCTAATGCTTAACTGTGAATTAGACAAACAATCTAGTTCTGTCAGAGTTTAGATTTTCTGGAAAGAAAACACTTGAATACTTGGAAACTGACATCAACTCACCTGGAGTTTCTTTATTTCCTTCTTCAGATCTGTTTCATACTTTTCTTTCTGATTGCTGTTGATTGCAGGCTGGTGAACCTTCAAAACATGAATAACAATTTAATCAAGTTATGTCAAATGTATCAACAAAGTCATACAGCTAATTATTACACAACACAGCAAAATAAACAAGAGGCAAAGATAAAATGTTCTGTTTTGACATTTCATTATATATATATTATTGAATGTCAACAGTCAGACTCAGATGTTTTCTTAATCTCATAGTACTAGTAGTCCCTTTAATAACTGCCTCAAAATTTAAAAAATGCACTTTGCAGTTTTCTTTGCTCCGAGTCTGAGGCAGAAAGCTTTATAAAAGAAAACAACAAAAAACACCAGCATACAACTACAACTTTACAAGATGAAAAAAACACCATTCAATGGTCGACTTATGGCGATTATTTGCCCACCAGGGGGCAGGCAATCCACTAGGGGCTTATCACGCGATGTTCTTAGTTGGGCGTAGTGTGAGAGAGAGGGTGGGACTCCTCCCTCTCTCTCTTTCTTTATTCCCAACTAAGAATATAGAGAGGATTAGCCCCACTCAAGTGCTATGCCCCCTGGTGGTAAAAAAAACCTTGCTAAGTCGCTCATTGCCTCCCTATAACAGTAGTGAATACACGATAATTTATCACAGCAATGTTTTATCATTCTTACCTTTTTCCAGATGTCCTCAAAAATTTCAACCCCTTCAGTAACCTTTTTGAGGCATCTCTCTATCTCGCCTGCAACAGAAACCAACAGTCTCAGTATCATCCGCAAAAACTAAATTCATGCACACAGCCTGAAGAGAAGCATTCAGACCTGCTTACCCTTATAATGAAAACCCCGGAATTTGCCACAAAAACCCCCAGAATTTGAGAACAAAAACCGGAATTCACATGATCTGTACACGACTCGCGATAAAGCGGTTTCTTCTTCTTCTCCTTTCCGCGAACATCGGCGTCGATTTTCAATATTGTGATGATTTCTTGGCTCAATTTTGCCAGAAAAGTTTTATTAGTAAATTCAATTTTAGTATAAAACAAGCTGGAAAAAGCAAAATACCTGGAAATGTCCACGATGAGACAGAGAAAAATCACTCGGTCGCGGATCGGTGGATGCCAAGTTGCAACTCGGCGCCATCGCGATCAATTTTGACTTCATTTTCCGTTGAAAACTTCAAAATTCTCACATAATCGTATTTTCCAGTGATAATATAATCTAAATTGACTCATTTCAAGCCCTAAGTACAATCTCTACCATTAAAAAACTGCCTGGAAAGCTCTTCGAATCGACAGTAAAAGTCTGGCCGCCATTTGCTCAGTCCCGAAATAGATCGACCAAAATAAAAACATTATTTCACCCCTTTAACCAATGAAAATGCAGCATTTAATGCATGTGACGTCAAGCACAACCCCTTTTCTGATGACGTAGCGTGTTAGGTACACGTTTCGGTCAACCCTTGCGTCTTTTCCTACGAACGGAAACAAATAATACGGTTTTTCAAAATCCCGGAATTTTCAGCGTTTACCCGGAATTTACTATTTTACCCGGAATTTTAGCAAATGTCCGGAATAATTCTGGCAAAACCGGAATGGTAAACAGGTCTGAGCATTCATACTATTGACATGAGACAGGACTATCACTTATTTTGTTGGACTTTAGTTGGTTTTTTTATTACCCCCGGCTTCAAATTCATTTCAGAGGAACGGGGGAAGCCGAAGGGTTTGGCGTTCTCAAAATGGATTTGTTCTCAAAATGTCTGCGCATGTGCGAAATCGATCATGACGTACCATCAAATTTTATCTTTTATGTATTTGACACTAAATTGACCCTAACCCTAACCCATAACCTATCCCTAACCTAAAACCGTCAAATACACAAAAAGTAATTTTGCACATGCGCAGACATTTTGAGAACAAATCCATTTTGAGAACGCCACAAGGAAACAAAACTACACAAACATTAATAAGTAGCAATGCAAACATGTCTTGAACCAGAACAGCTATGATCGATCATCAGCTCGATAATGAATAATATTGTGAAGTAATGAAGCACCAAGCCAATTCCAATTACTGAATTAGTCAATTCCAAAGTACCAAAGCTCGGGAAAGAAGCACAAAGACCATAGATAATGTCACTTTTGATAAAGTTTACAAAACGCTTAAAACTCCTGTTCATTTCACTTTTGAATCAAGCCATCCGTCCACATGAATGCTGCAACGGCAATGAAATCAGTTGAAAGGTAACACACTTTCCCCTCGTCCATTTGATTTTATCCACTTTCGCTAAAAAAAAATCTGACAGAATACTAACCAGCATGAGCAGCGCATCTGGAACTCCTCTCCCTCACTATCCCCAACAAAGAATATCACTTACGACACTAGGATTAGCCACATTTGAGTTTGTTGCCACCTGGCAGTGAAATCAGCAGCTAAGTCGCTCATTGGAAAACACAGGTCAACAAGATCACGTCAAGCCACATCGCAGTTTGCCGATAAACAGCCCGATTTTCAGAGATGCCCCAGATGGGTTCGAGAATGGATTAGGGTTAGAGTTGTAAATAAAAATTAACCCCAAACCAAGGCAAAACAAAGAAGACCCTTCGATTAAGAGTAAAAGAGCAAAAGTTAGACTTTTGTAAGTTGCTAAAAAATCAAGATTATAGCTTGCAGTTTTGGTGATGTTAGCTAAAGATGATGCTTAGAAATGCACACAACAAACATGAGTTATTTTAGGGCTCTATTAACTTCTAAACATAATCCAACTCTGCTTTAGATTCCATCCCCATTCTGGTCGTATACACAGAAAATCAGCGAATCATACTGTGGCTGATGTCCAGCATGTATCCAACCATCCGTCTCAAAATCAAATGGCGTTTGAAATGCAGATCGATTTGAACAGTGGCGACCATTTTATTAAGTAGTAGTAGTGGTGTGTCTATACACCGGAAAATGCTGAATGGTCAAAACATACCGAAAAATGCTGAATGGTGAAGGCGGAATGATCAAAACACCTAATGGTAGGGCTGAATTATGAAAACATTCTACAGAAAAACGCAAAATTTATTACAATGGAAAGTGAAATTGCCGAATAGCAAAGTGACGACACATTTCCGTAGTTTGGATATCCTGCACACTATAATAGAATTCACGTCATACCGCATCATATCTACATGCTTACAAAACAGCGTGCGCACACATATATAAACACGTTGGCGCTCAACATAAATCACAGAACTTAATGAGTAGATCAGGGCTCCCAATTGTCCCGCAAAACAAGGGGTCCCATGAACTCCTTCAATTACAGTACAGAGGGTCCTAGAGGCAGGATAGAGGGTCCCAGTGGAATTGCGAATGCTAAAAAAAATGTTCTGGTGCAGCCCTGGAACCCCCTGCACATTCTTTTAAACAGTCCTCTAGAATTCTAGTACTTCATGGGGGTCCCTGGGAGCCCTGTAGATGTCAATTATTTTTAAGTGGACGCGGTTTTGTGGCATCACACAGGCTGAGATCATCACCGGGCACGTAGTGACCTAGGCCTGGGCCGTGTGTTATTTTAAATTTTCTGGTGTTTAAACACACCAGTAGTAGTAGTAAAATCACCAGGGATGTCCCGGTACGCATCCCCAGAGCACTACAGGCAGATGACCTGGCTGCCTGGCACGCTGCAGAACATGTCTCTACGGCAGCAATACGCATGCAGGAGGCCCTGAACAGCATCCAGAAATGGGCAGTGGACTGGGGTGTCGAAATGAACGCCAGGAAGACTGTCTCCATTTGCTTCTCACTATCCACCAAACGAGAGAGCTATCGGCTTCAAATCAAAGACAAGGACCTGCCACAGACCGACTTGGGCGTCACTTTTGACAGAAGGCTCACTTGGAGCAACCACGTCCAGAGAGCAGAGGGAAAAGCAACTAAACGCCTCTCCCTCATGAAAAAGCTTGCCGGCACCTCTTGGGGTGCCAACAGCCAGATATTGAGGACCGTCTACACGGGATCAGTGCGCCCAGTGATGGAGTATGGCATGTGGGCATGGTCTACAGCTGCGAAGACAAACACCAGAAAGCTGGACAAGATTCAAAATGCCGGGCTACGTATCATCACTGAAGCCATGCAAACAACCCCCATCAGAGAAATGGAGACCTTTTCCGGTCTTCATTCCCTCAGTGAAAGAAGAGAAGAAAAAGTCCTTGTCCACCCTGCTCACAAGATCAGTGAGCTCACAAAAAACAGGCTGAAACGTGCAAGCTTCAACCATGTCTCAAGAGAACTTAGCAAGAAACTCGGGGACATCATCATCCACAACCCTGCCAAGCAAGAACCCCTGTCAGCAGTGGAAGAGGTTGAGACCCTGTGCCCAGATCACCACAACAGTACTTGGTATTGCCAAGAAGGGAGACCAGCAACCTCACCAACTCAAGGTCCTGACACAGGAAATGCTTGACAGAGACTACAACCCCTCTGTATGGACACATGCATTCACAGACGGCAGTGCAGAGGATGCAGTGAGAAATGGTGGCAGTGGCTTCTACATCCGATTTCCAGATGGAAGACGCACCTCCCAATCCCTCCCATCTGGCAAGCTGTCCACCAACTTCTGAGCAGAACAGATCAGCAGCTAACTCCCTCTGCACCGTAGAGAACCCTGGAACGCATGTCATCCTCCTGACTGTAAATCAGTGCTGGAAAACATCCAAACACCAGCAAAGGACACCACCACCAAAAACCTGTAAAAATCCCTTTCCACCCTCGCCCGAAAATGCACCGTCGCTCTTCAGTGGATCCCATCTCACTAAGACTTAGACGGGAATGAACGGGCAGACAAACTTTCCAAAGCAGGCAGCAGACTGGGACAATCAGACTACCACATCTCCTATCCTGAGGCCAAAACTCTCATTAAGAGCAGGTTCCGTCAGGAATGGAAACAACAAAGGAACCCTCCTGAGAATGACTGCCTCCCAAACCTGGAGAGATGGCAGCAAACCATCATCTTTCGCCTACGAACAGACCACACTGCCAGATGCACTCTCATCTGTACCGCTTCAAGATATTCCACACAAACGAATGCCATTGTGGGACGGGTATCCAAGACCCCGAACACATTCTACAAAGTACTGTCCGAACTATGCTGGCCCCAGATCGACTGTATGGCCAGTTTCGACAGACATGCAGACGAAGCTGTGGGGAACAGAAAACGACCTTCAACAAACCGCCCATTTCATCAAAATTTGATCAACCGGCCATCAGCATTTTTGGAACGCAGAAGAAGAAATAAAGGGACTGGCATCTGCCTAACTGCCCTAAGCCTTGTGGCTTATAAAACATCCCTATCAGAGGTTCCGTTAGACTGGCATATGCCGGTTTTTACCAATATTTTTTGTTCTAGTAGTGAGTAGTGCCGATAAAAATGAATGTCATCGGTATCTCGTACCGGTACCTGAGAATTTCTTTCGAGCTGGTAAGGAAAGACCCTGCGTCACACACCTACGTCAGGCAGATGCGCGATAAAAGTTTTGCATCATGCTTACGTAAATAGCAAGGTTGTGTTCCCGCTTGTGGGCTTCCCGCTCTCTGCTCTCCGGTTTCTTATCTGTATAGATTGTGTAGCTCTCCCCTCACCCCCCTCTGACGTCTTTCTGTCGTTCTGTTTGTCTGATGATGACGACATCACAAAAGTGACGTAACTTGGTCTTAAAAGGCAACATACAATGACGCATTACGATCGCATAGATCTATGTACAGATATTTTATGCACAGCGAAGTTTGATTGCACCGGCTGTGTGATGGCCAGTACCGGAATATTTTCCTGTTGCCGGTACTGTCCACCGAAACTTTTGGTAGGCTAGCGGAACCTCTGCCTATATATAGCTACTCAAGAGGTCACTAAGTAGTAGTGTCCAATGAAAAGCCTTCCTAGCTTCGCTATGTAGGGGCTAACTTTCCCTACTCTTTGGAAACATCCATCAATCCTACTTTATCTTACACATTTTGCATATTACCTCATATGAATTGTGCACAACCCACATGGGCTGAGTTGTTATACATCACCTAACACTGAACTACTTGTGGCGGTGCCATAGCCGATGAGGTTTAGCCGAGGCGTGGTTACTGCTACACATATCTGCATTGTTAAAAAAAATCGGGACTTTACTGGTGTTGCACTGCCTATGGGCATTGCCTCCAGTATTGTTCCCACCATCTTTGTATTTACAAATGTCCCATATGTGTCTATGACCGAGAGCACGTAAAACACCATTTTTCATTCATTCTGGGCTTGAGATATTTAATAATAATAATAGTACATTTACATAGCGCTTTACCTCAAATGAGCCCAAAGCGCTTTACAATTAATTATTCATCAACAATTAGATAACAAAAATACAAAGCAACTCTTTCTTTCTCTCTCACACACACACATGTACAGTGGAGTCCGGGTAAAACGAATTTTAACGGAACACAGACTCAGTTCGTTGTATCAGGATTTCGTTATACATGTACATGCACAATGTATGTTGAAAACAAAAACCGTTCAAACACTCGCCAATGATAACCGAAAACATAAACTTGACCAGTTTGGATCGTCTGTCTTAATCACGGGATGTACAAGGCTTGAAGTAGTTCAGCAGTGTTGTCTGACGCTGGTCTGTTTTGGCACACTTTTCAACAAGTTTGTCCATTAAGTGACAACACATCACACAAATTTAGTTTGTTATAGGCTTTCACGAACTTTTCGATCTTTATTTTGAGCGCGAATTGTAAAGCGACCTTGAGAAACCGAATGATCTGTAGGAAGCCTAGGCCTAGCAGACGACCCAGTGTGAATCTAAATGAGTTCACGCATGCGCAGTTCATAGTTTCCAACTTCCTTCCTCTTGACAACACGTTCTAGCTTGGAGTTTGAAGGCCTAGGTTTTTGCAGCGCATCACACAGGCTGAGTTCGTTATAGGCTATTTTTCAAAGTAAATAAAATTATCCTGGGGCATAGAACATGTGTTCGTAAAAAGCGGATGTTCGTTATTTCAAAAGGATTTTTTGTTCGTTATACCCATGGCTTTGCAAGTGACAAATAGAAGGGCATTTGCCGGGAAATTGAAGTCAGTTCGTTAATCGCGAAATTTCGTTAAAAGCAAGTTCGTTATAGTTGGACTCCACTGTATACATACACAGTCCAGTGTTCCCCATGTTTCCAAATTTTTAAGGATCATCATGACCCTTTGCCCCCAAATTTTAAGGGTAAAAATAAAAGCCATCACTACTGACAGTTGAAGTAGAACTTGAAGGGCCTGGAACTGGTTCGAGGGTTTTTGTCACCTCACTTAAAACTTCAGTCTTTGGAAGAACTTCGCGTCGAAGTTTTCGCAATCCAGTGAAGCAGCGCCATTTTTTTGCTTCCAAGAAACGTGCGGGAGTGGCAGTACAGTCAACCCCCTCTTTTAAGACCTTAAAAAAATCGCAAAAAATCGGTCGTAAAAAAGGGGGGTCTTAAATCAGGGGTGACCAAAACAATGCACTCACTGACTCAGTGACTCACTACACCGTATATGACGCACAGCACATGCATACACTAAAACTAAAACATGCTTTTTCCGTCATTCTTGAATGAAACATCCGCGGTCTAGCTAATATACGAAAACGAGCGAAAACAGAAAGTGTGCTCGACGGCCCGTGTTGCACTCACACACAAACCACACATAACAGTACAGACCTAATTTTCGCCATTTTACGCTCTGGCAGTTCATTTTGAGGTCACAGTTTGCACACACGGAACTTTTACCGCGCATACAACTCGGCTGACAAAACGGCGCCGCACATACCGCAAATACGAAATCACGGCAAACGCTAATGCGCCAGCTGCTTTCATTTATCGGATTTTATGAGTTGTTTGCATTCAGTGAGTGTTTCAGTGCACGCACTAACGCCGATTTATCAGTTTGATAACGAAAAGGAGCTGCTTTTCAACTTATTTTTTGTAAAGTGAGACCATTCACTGAGTTCCAACTTATGGAGTGTGACCGATCACCTAGTTTCAACTTGGGAGTTGACTTCGCATTTAGGCCTACGTGTGCACAGAGTTCGTAAAGATCGCGACTGTTTCAGTTCAAACTTTGATCATAAACTGCTCAGTGATGACATGTGCATAAAAGTGGTGACATTTCGTGGTCAGATCGTGATATCGCTGATTAAATTCTTCTATTTCGACATGAGAACGTTTCGTTTTTACCGAGATTGACCTAACAACAGTGGTACCCCAGCTGTGCGTCGGCTCGAACTGAGGCCGAGAAGGATAGATATCATACGTTTTTGCGACTGATAATTGTCAGAATGTGTTGCATCGGTCGTAAAATCAACAAGATTTACGGTCGTAAAACGCGTTAGAGGGGGAGTCATAAATGAGGAGGCAAGTTTCGGTCGTAAAAGAGGGGAGGTCGTAAATCAGATGGCCGTTCGTGAGGGGGTCGACTGTAGTGCACGTGCGAGCAGCATGGGTGGCGAGAAACAAAGGGAAATTACTCTGTGGTTCATGATAGTTTTTGTCGTCTGCTTCAAGCATGGCATAGTAATGAAAGAATAGGCCCAGTATATTTTGTTGATCGCTTCCCGCAAGCCGAAATGGCTTCGACATTCTGATCGCGGCGAACACGTTTGAGGAAGCAATCAGCTGAGAGAAAAACTGTACGTCACAATGATGTATTGACAAACATTTATACGTCAAACTTGAAACTTTGTACGTAATTTACGTACAGCTCTGCGTAATCAGGAACACTGCACACACGCGCGCGCACACACATTTATTGACACCGACTCATTATTCATCTTTCATTCAGTAAGCCATAGCAACTGAGTTGCACGGACTGACCACATACACCAACACACATACACAAAACGTCAGAGGATACACATACAAATACACTCACATCCAACGTACATACGCCGACACACACACACATGCATACAGACACACACATACACATGCGTGCACACATAACCCACAAAACCAAAACACACACAACACAAACACACATGTACACACACATGCATGCTCACACACATACATGCTCACACACATACACAACACACACCACAAACCTCTTATTCAATCTTCCCTCATGTGCACACAACGATAGACAACTGATCAAATATTTAGGGTGCAGCAGGAAAAAGATGTGTTTTAAGAGAGGTTTTGAATGAGGAAACTGAGTTGGAGTGTCCGAGAGGAGAAGGCAGAGAATTCCAGAGAGATGGTGCTTGACAGGAAAAAGAACGTTGGCCAGCAGATTTGAGATGGATAGAGGGAAGGGAAAGGAGATGAGAATCAGAACACAGACTAGTCTTCAGGGCATCTTGAGAGAGGAAACGGCGGATTGAACTAATTCTTCGAAGTTCTAGATAGCAAGACTTGCAAACATTGGAAACATGCTGTTTGAAAGAAAGGGTTTGGTCCAAAGTAACACCTAGATTGCGGACAGATGTTGATAGCTTGATCTCAGTGCCATCAATGTCGACAGAACCTGGGAGAACCTGAGTTTCAATTGTATGATTAGAGGCTACAAGAATCATCTCTGTCTTTTCAGCATTTAGTTGCAGTTTAGCATAGCATAGCATAGCAATTTGGCACAATAGGCATATTTTTGAAGCCTTTTGCCCTCTGGATATCGTTTCAAGTGATATCAATGTACTTTTGTGTATTGATTTGAAATCTAATAAAGTTTCTTTAAATTTGAGGAGTACATCATGCTTTTATATTTTTGGTCAATATGATTTTTGAATACGTTCAGTGACGATGCATAGGCCAGTCCCCCATCCACCAACCCGACAATCAAGACAAATGCATGCTGCAGACTGTCGTATGAAAAAAGGTAGCAGCGTGTAAATTCTTCGCTCGCTACTATGACTGTATGAGTTAGCATACACATTTGCGACATTAAGGAAAACGACAAATTTCACTTTTTCCGTATTTGAAACACTTTTCCGAACTCAAATCGTTCATATTTCATGACATTACGGAAAAAGTGAAATTTAAAAAACTTCGCTCAATGTCGCAAATGCTAAGTCTCATAGTAGCGAGCGAAGAATTTACACGATACTACTTTTTTTCATACGACACAGCCTACCAACCACCATCATGCAAGACGACCTACCGGAAGTTTTCATTCTTTCCGAGGGCTGTGGCGGAATGGAACCGTCTTCCATCTGAGGCAACATCAGCCTCGGTGGAGGAATTCAAAGCCCGGATCTAACCCCTCCTCCTCCTCCCTCCCCTTCCCCCCCCCAGTCCCAAACCATCCTTCCCTGCTCCCCCACCCCCTCCCCAATCGCTCCCCCCCCTCCTTCATTGTCACATTGACCTTGTAGCTGACCATCTGGGCAGCCATACATTTGGATTATATTTACGGAAGCCCCCTGTTTAGGTATTATAATCTTCAAAATGTTGAAGGAGGATTCTTATTGAAAGAGGAAGTGTTGCAGCAACGCTGTACTTGTAGCCACTGTGAACTAAAAATAGTAGAAGTTTGCTATAGATCTGTTTTAAATCCATATTTGTCAGAAAAATCTCTAAACTCCCCATTTACATGGATTCACTCGAGTGGATTTAAAATAGGATCACTTGAGTCGCCTTAGTCAGCTATATGATTATATCCACATTTTCACCTTTGCAGGAAGATCATTTGATGACAGAAAAGAGCAAAACAGGTGGCTGGCTCTTCTCGCCATCAGATTATCTTCTCTTATGGGCGAAAATTTGGATTTTGCCTCCGAGTCTAATCTCTGCACCACTGCCTTTGTCTCCAGTCCAGCATGTTAACATTAATTTACAATGAGGAACATTTTGCCTCTAGACCTAACCAAAGCAGAACATTTAATTAAACTTAAGTTAAAAGTCCAAATATGCTCCAATAAAGGAAACATTATTTTTTTAAATGCAGAACTTTGTGGTAAAATACCATCATTGTCAACTAATGGTGAAATGACTTGGCGTCCACAAATCACTTATCCGTCGGGACTCCGGACTCTGCTTGAATTCAGACTACAGACACTCAGGGCCATTTCTTTCATGCTTCATGCACATTTCCTAGATCTTTCTGGAAACAATTAAGCTCCCATAACAAGTCTTAGATTCATAAACGATTTAAATTAGATATTTTCTCACACAGTCTGCAATCATGAACCTGTGACTGGGTAAAATTGAAAAAATGTGATGCCTATGGTCTGGGCTTTTGCTTTGGTTAAAACTAAAGAGAAAGTACTTAAACAAAAATTGCATGCTTTACTTACCTTGTAACCTTCTCTTGTCAGCCATAGCATAAGAATATCGACTTTGATAGCTCGTGCATGCTATGAACGAACAATCGAGCCCGAAAAAGAACAGAGTGAACAGGTAAAGGGGCTGAATTTTGTTTCATCTGACACTGCCATAAAAACCAAGATGGCTGCTCTGTTTGCCGAATCACGTCTCATTAAAGATAAATGTGAGGTCATAACTAAATATAGTGCACTGAGTGTTAGTGTATTAATTGATCAAAATGTGATTTGAAAGTTAAGTATGTTTATTATTTTGTTGCTACAGAATTATGGAAAATACGCAAACAAATCCAATCTGTGTATGTTGGTTGTTTGGTATTAAAGTTGGCGCGGAGGAATATATGATTTGACCGGAAACTACATTAGAAGAATGCGCATGTCTCCTTTACTAGCCTACTTGAAGTGTTTACATGCGATGCAAATGGCAGGCTTCCTGTAGGAAAGTCGACGAGTCCAGACGAAGCCGAATAAAATATTTGTTGCCAATAAAAGCATCAGATCTAAAAGCTGGCGTTGCAACGACTGCTTGAGAACACAAGTAAGCTTTTTCAGAGTAATGTGGGTGTTTTGTTGAAAATATGTTGGAGCACAGGACAGGTTGCCAAAGACAGTTGCAGTTGCACTGACTGAAACTCAAACTCAAACTGTGAAACAAGAATGACAAGTCTGATCTGTCGTCGTCGTCTTCTTCTTCTTCTTCTTCTTCTTCTTTTCCTTAGGCAGCCAACTTCATCACGTTGAAGATTCTGCTGCACTTTAGGGTCAGCAAGGATAGTGAAACTGAAAGTGAGAAAAGTATGGGGAGAAGATAGAACCCAAGATTCTGATTCTACTAGTACTAGTAGGGTAAGATGGACTAAACAAGCCGTCAAGCTTTTTAGATAGTCCCATCTTTATAAACAGTGTTATATATAACAGTATATTTAAACAAATATACAAATTCGAGCAAGGTCTTTGCTGCGCTATGTCTATACACCGGAAAATGAATGCAGAATGGTCAAACCATACCGAAAAATGGTGAAGGCGGAATGATCAAAATGCCGAATGGTAGGGCAGAATTATGAAAACATTCTACAGAAAAACCCAATATTTACAAGTGAAATTGCCGAATAGCAAAATGATTAACACGGCCCCGATGACACATTTCCCTAGTTCGGCTATCCCACACACTAGAATAGAAATCACGTCATACCGACGTGTTAATAAACAAAACAGCGCGCGCAAGCGTACAATTAAACACATCAACGCTCAACATAATTCAAAGAACTCAATGAGTAGATGTCATTTTTTTGGGTGGCATCACACCGTACACACAGGCAGAGATCGTCACCGCGACCTAGGCCTGGGCCATGTGTACATTTTAAAAGCTAACCTTTTTAAAAGATTGCCTGTTTTTAAGATCGAACTTCGAACTAAATGGATCTCCATTTTTCGGCATTTTCCGGTGAATAGACACACCCCTTTACTGTGTAGACAGCGAGGAAATCCTTCCATCTAGTACTGAATCACCGCACAAGAGGACATCAATTTAATGATCGTGGGCCCCAAAGAGAAGAAGAAGAAGACATTAGCATGCGCATGTCTCCTTTACTAGCTTACTTGAAGTGTTTGCATGCGATGCAAACTGCAGGCTTCTTGTAGGAAAAGCGATGAGTCCAGACGAAGCCGAATAAAATAATTTTTGCCAATAAGCAAGGCGCAAGTTGGCGCGGAGGAATATATGATTTGACCGGAAACTACATTAGAAGAATTTCATGCTTAGGAGATGATCATCTGGACAGCTGTTCCTTTCCCACAGTACTTGTGTTTTTAGATGACACCGGAAACCCCTGTTTATATACATCATAGTCGTCAACAAGCTGACAGAGGATGTCAAAGCGAAGTAGAAGAATCTATCTGACTAATTTTGTGGCCCAGTTAGTTAGTCTGGAGTATCAACATCGAAGAAAGGGCCTTCCTAGCTCTAGTACGACCAACACTAGAGTACGCAAGTAGTGTGTGGGGCCCCTACACCAGCAAAAACATCAAGAAAATAGAAGCTGTACAGAGGAGGGGGGCGCGCTGGGTCGTTAACCCAGACCTGCCAACCTTTCCTCTTTGAGCGGAATTTCTTCCGCTCAGACTACATTTCTTCCGCTCAAGTCCATAAAATTCCGCTCTCAAAACTTAAAGGTTTTTTTAACACACAAATTCATCGTCCTATTTCTGTGCGTATAAGTTATAACCGACTTTCTAGTTTCTGTTTGCGCACTTCCGTCAAGATGGCGATCGGCACATCGATGTGTGTGAGACTCTGGGGAGAAAAGAAAGAGAATATGGACCAATATTTCTGCCAAGATTACATGGAAAAGTATCTGTGCATTCAGAGATCAAGAAAGTGTGCATCCGATGCTAGGTGTATGATGTGCTCACTAGTCACTACACTTAAAAGTCTCCTATGCCATGGAGGGTGTCAAGTCATCAAATGCCATATTACTTCTCATCATCTTATCGACACTGCAACTCCCAGACTTCATCTTCCACCATTACTGACAACGGAAGGAAAGTAGAACAAAGCTGAACTTAAATTGATTCGTCATCTTCTTTCCAAGTCTTATTATTTAAGTCATCTATCATTCTATGGCACCAACCGTCTTGGTCTGCCCAGTTAAAAAGGACATAGGAACAAACCTAAAGCTTCTGTTGTGTTAGGAATAGTTGTGACATTTCCAGACAAGACTAGTTTTAAACAAGACAAGTTCACAAGGATGAAAATTGCTTGCTTCAAATTATGTTTACGCGAAAGGTAAGATGCCGTGTCAAAATTCCTCTTAGCTCCCAAAAAATCCTCTTTCCTGCTACAAATATTCCTCTTTGGTCTGTTAGGGGGTTGGCAGGTCTGTTAACCATCACCGCCAGACGTCCAGCGTAGACTCCATATATATATATATGAGCAACTGAACTGGTCCCCACTATCAGAGCGAAGAAGAAAGGCACGGCTCACCAACTTCTTCAAGTTCCATCTTGAAGAATTGGCGATCAACTCCTCCAGAAAGCCAGCCCCCCCCAGCCCCCCAACAAGATCTACTCATTTCCTGCATGCTGAGGCTTACCAACTGCCAGCATGCAGGACTCTGTACCGTCAGCAGTCCTTCCCTCGGACCATTGCCGAGTGGCACCTGCTCCCCTCTGTGGCAGTGTTATCAGCCACAGTGGGAGCCTTCAAAAGCCAGATCTAACCCCCCCCTCCCCTCCCTCCCGTCCCTTCTTCCTCATCATCTCCTTACCTCCCCCCCCCTCCACCCTCATCCACGACTCCCTCTCTACCCATCATACCAAGCCAAGACTTTAAACCAGAAGCCTAACCTAAGCGCAGAAACCTTTTTCCAAGTTAATCTTCAGTACGATGAAGGTGGAAGATCAAACGAAGAAGAAGTATAGTGTGGAACTGGCTCAAGTTAGGATGGCCCACACTTGACCACCACAGAAAGTCTATCAGGCTTACAATGCTTTATAAGATCTTGAACAGCATTGTCAAAGTCGACAACACCAGACTGAAGTCAGCTCCAAATCGCCTAAGAAGAGGACACAGCCGGCAACTATCCACCATCCAGTGCCGGACTAAATACAGGAGAAGTTCTTTCTTCCCGCGCACCATCAAAGACTGGAACCCATTACCTGAGGAAGCTGTGTCTGCCTCTTCAGCCGGCTTGTTCTAGTCCTCCATCAAGATGCAATAAAGTTTAGTTAGCGCAACCTATATAATTATGCAGAGCGAAATAGACAAACTGGAAGGCATTCAACATAGGGAACAAGGTTAATTAATAAAACTTCATTACCTATGCAAGATCTTCTGGAATGGCACAGGTCTACTATGCATTGAAGCTGATAAATAGACGACGCCACTGCCAGTGCATTACAAGCATCCCATCTGACCAGCGCGGCGAGACAATTAGGAAAGCAAAAATGTTGTGGGGCTATTGGCCAGAAATAATGAGCGCTTCTTTAATATCCAGCCCACTGAAACATATATAATCCATGTTTTTCAAGTGCAGAATCAATTCTTCACTTCTTGAAACTTACTTCAACTGGTTTGCATACTTAAAACTAATGAAAGCAAGCATCCATTTGCATATTTAAACCAAATGAAAACAAGCATTCATGTTAGGTAAATATTTTAGCCTGTTTCGATGAAGATTTCAATTACAGTTAAACCCCACCTTATAGTTATAGGCACCCCAGCATCGCGGCCATCCCATTTATCTGTACAGTTTTAATCAGTCCCTTTTCCTCTTATCTAGTACTATGTAATAGTCTAATACTAAAAGAGTCTCCAATATAACGGTTAGCTCACAGTGACAGACAGTTTTAGTGCCTTGGGTGGTTACATGTACTATAATGTGTTTTGACTGTATTTCACTGCTATTGTTGCATGTTTTATTCAGGGACATGGCCCATCGAAGATCCACTGGTGATGATCTTGACCTCAGTTTGACTGGGTCACAAATCTCGGCGCAGTCCTCAGCACGTTGCCCTGCCTCCGCTGGACAGGTGAAACGGATAAATCATCCCTCTGCTGATGTACGCAATTCTAAGGTAATGTCTTCCGACACTGGAGCTTTTCAGAGATTAATACTGTTGCTGCTTTGTTCCTTGTCTTAGTGTATTGTTTGACCATTGTTGACTCAATTGTTTCACTGCTTTCAGCTTATTATTTACTACAGACTCGCTTGTTGAATGATTGTTTATGTCCTCCTCCTTCTCCTTTCACTCCCGTTCATCCTCTCTCTCTCTCTCTGTCTGTCTCTCTGTCTCTCTCTCTTTTTCCTATCTCCCTTCTTTTTTTCTCTTCTCCCTCCTGTTCTCTCGACTTATTTCTCTTCTCTATATCAAAGAGATCTCTCTCTCACTTTCTCTTTGTGTGTGTGTGTGTACATGTATGCGTGTGTGCGTCAGTGTCTTAATGCCTCCACCATCCTCTTTACCTAAATTCAAACTCTCTCTCTCTCTCTCTCTCTCTCTCTCTCTCTCTCTCTCTCTCTCTCTCTCTCTCTCTCTCTCTCTCTCTCTCTCTCTCTCTCTCTCTCAGAATGTTCCCACCTTTTATCTCCCCCCCCCCCTCTCTCTCTCTCTCTCTCTCTCTCTCTCTCTCTCTCTCTCTCTCTCAGAATGTTCCCACCTTTTATCTCCCCCCCCCCCCCCCCCCTCGCTATGTTTATCACTGTGGTTTGGGTTATTTCAGCTAATCTTTATTGGTTTTATTTCATCTTGATCGTATTAACCCATCTGCCACCAACAATGCCGTATTTATGCCAAAACCCTTGTGACTAAAACTGTAAAAGGCATGAAATTAGGATCTGTTATTCAATGACCTTATGTTGTTATGTCTGGGAGATATGGAAAGGTTTCATTTCATACATGTTGTAGCTAAGGGATTCACAGTATTGCAGGCGCCGACTTTTCTTTACCCAGGTAAGTTTGACAGAAAGTTTTGGCTGAAAAATGGGTGGCAGTGAAAGGGTTAAGCTAAGCGTTCTCAGTGTTTAAAAATTGTATTATTTTTGGCACAAAGCAAATGTCACTGTCAGTGATTGGCATGCAAATTCCAGTGACTGGTATGTTTTGACTGTGCAGAGTGACAGGAACAGTGCAGGCCAGACATCCGTCAAATCCAATGGCATGTCTCAGAAAGGTAAGTTTGCACCATGCTCTACTCTTTTCACCTATATTATGTGTGAACCCTGCACATGCTACAGTTCTACACTCCATTCATTCCTTTGCATGATAAAAATTAAATTAAAGGTGGACCCTGACGGATGAGTTTTTGCAAGAAACACGTTGAGATCACCAGAAAGACATCCTTTTCAAGGATCGGAACACTCACTTTGCTCTGGTTTCCTAGAAATGAAACCATCAAAACGGCGATTCCTCCTTGGCGGAGATGCCGGAGAGAGAAGCCATTTTGGATGGGGTGGGTGGAGGCCACTGATTGTGGTTGAAGCTTTTTCTTCTTTGTAGTGCAGTAAAAACAAAATGGAGATATTTCCTTTGTTGTGAGCGAAACTCCTTTTGCTAAACTGTGTAAACTGTATTTCTTGCAAAAGCTCATCCATCCAGGTGCCCCTTTATTATAGGCTTTAAATATGTAAAAACAGATTTAAATTAAGAAATCCACTGGAACAATAAGAATTGCAAGGCAAATTGGCCGAGTCTATCCTTTTCTATCCTACATCTCTTCCCCTTTGGTTTGGGTTCTTTGTACCATTTGTTTGTTGTGGGGTGTTTTTTTTTAGTTTATTAAGATTTAGGTGTTGTTTATTGCATGGTTGTAATTGATGGAAGCAACTTCAATCCCCTCTTGCAGCCCCACATACGCCAACTTCACACCGGAGTACAGCTTCAGCATCATCCCGTGTGGCAGGGAAGACATCAAGAGTGGCTGACACTGACAAGTGTGTATTTTCTGCCATACTTTTGTTCTTGCAATCAGATGATGTGTACATAATTGTATGTTGAAACATGCACGCATACATACAGAGTTGTCCATATGCACATATGTACACACATGCATGCACAAACACACACACACACACACACACACTGCACAAACACACACTTATATGCAATGTGCCTATCTAGCATAATTTATGTATCTTCTTTTGTGTTCCCAGGCCATGCGGCCATATATAATAGGTGACATACGTATATCTGCGGTCTTATGCCCCACATGGCCGAAAGGCCCAAGAGGGCGTAAAACTTTATTTTCTCTCTCTATCTGCGGTCTTCAGTTGCCTGGTCTACTCACTGTCTTCAGCCAACACATTCCAATTTCAGAGGGAAAAGTTACTGGCACAGAACTTCAGAAAGCATTGGAACTATTTGTACTAAAAGACCCCTCCAGTATTCCGGTCAGGGGTGCAGACATATTAATTTGTTGTAAATAAAGCCATTAAAAAAGTTGGCTTTTATTGATTTAGAAAAATGTTGCGAAACAAACACACAAACATATTTTTTACAATTTTCAAACACAACCCATTTTCTAATGTGTCCGTCTGTCATGGTGCAGAGATTTCATGGCGCTGTTTGAAAGCAGCATTCAGCCCCAGATCCGACGTCCAGGCAGCACCGCCAGCACTGGAAGTAGAAACAAAAAGCCATCCCCTAATGCCGTCAAACTGCCTTGGGCAGATCATGTGAGTTTCAGCTGGAAATTAACATGTTTTTCGTATGTATATTTATTGTTTTGCTAGCACATCTTCTTTGCTTGAGAGAGAGTGTGTGTGTGTGTGTGGGGGGGGGGGGGTGACTGAAAGAGAGAGGGAGTGTGAGAGAGAGAGAGTCAACCAAAACCATGTCAAGTCAAAGTCTAGTAAAAAAAAAAAAAAAAAAAAAAGACAACAACTGAATTACAGTACCTTTCAAGTAAAAGTGGATTGGGTATATATGTCTATGTATGTATACACATGTGCTTGTTTGTGTATGTTTATGAATGTAAGCTGTTAGCTACAGGAACAAGTAAAACATCACAAACAGACAATCAAAAGGATAATTTATAAAACGAATTGTATGGACTTTTCAGGTAAAGGATATAGATGGCATTTTTGGCCAGATTCTTCATTCATGATCAGAGCTTTTCGCTTTGTTTTATTCTGAAGAGAGAATCTCTTCCAAATTGGATGAAGAATCTGTCAATTTGTTCACAATGCCACTATGTCTAATAATAAATTTCTGAAAATCCTGCTACCCCAACTTCAAATCTTGTGTTTTCCCTTATGGTCATTGTCTTGTTCCTTCAATTTGTCTTCATTCTTTTCAACGAACAACAGTTTATATATCAGATGTGTCTTGTCCATGGGTGAAAGTAGTTCAGTGGTGCTCCTGAAATCAGGATTGAAAAAGCTGATAAAGGGAGTTTTTGAGGATCGGCCATCTTGTCATCCGGATCCACGGTCTTTTAAAAACATTTCTGCCAACATTGAAGGCAGATTAAAAGAAGATGATAGATATGCAATTCTAACACTATCCTCACCCATTCTATGCACACAGTCACACACATTGGACATTATTTTTAATGTGGTCACCACTTCAGGATTAGGAAGTTTCAGAGAACATTGAAACGTGTCATTTCAGGATTGAGAGAATGTTTTACTTTCACCCATGCTTGTCTTCCAGAAAATACAATACTGTGTATTTGGTTGTTCTTACAGTAAATTGCAAATGTAATTTGTGTTTATCGATGGATCAAGTCAAGAGGGTTGAATCAGTTATTCGTAACAACTGCCTGCATTCCTCTATTGATGCATCCAACCATCTGTTCCCACATGCAGCCTCCAGACAAAGGGTTGAACCCCAAGCCTAGGCCTCCAGTCCCCAGCAGCAATGGGAGAGGAGGACTGGCCCAGCCATCAGACCGATCAGAAGGCCCTCACAACATCTTCCGACCCGACTCTGCCCTCAGTCACTCCGATGACGATGAGCTGGAGGACATCGAGGAAAGCCTGTCCCAGTCCATCAGCAAGCTGCAGAGTCTGCAGAGCCAGCTGTCGGGCATCAACAAGAACAACTCCCAGCATCCAGCCCCTCCCCTCACATCACCAGATGTCCTCAACAGTAACAGAAGCTCTGACACCACACCAAGAAATGACTCTGCACGCTCTGGTCCCAGGAGGGGATCTGTGGAAGCCACCCCTAGAAATCTCTTAACGGGGTCGTCTCCTAAAAACAGAGCTGCTGGGGCGGGTGGAAATGTGTCATTAGAATTCAATGCCAAGGATTTGTCGTCCAAGAATCTGACTGTCGCTTCGACTAATGATCTGCAAAGAAACGGTTTAGCCAATAATATGACTTCTCAAGGACAAAAGCAGAAGACCAAAGCATCCTTGTCATCTATTGAAAACTCATACCAGAACATCAAACATAAGACGCCTGTGAACCAGGTTCGTCGGTTGCCATATGGCTCTAGTTCAACTTCCGTTGCTCAGGTAAGGTGTGATTTTATTTGATTTTTATCACCATTCAGTGGGTCTTTTTTCATTCATTAGTATCACCATTTCATTTGACTTTTCTTGCCCTTTTTCTGTGATAATCTCTGTTTCGTTTATTCTTTTTTTTTTCTTTTCTTTTTTTCGTAAGCCTAGTTTCTTATCCTTAAACTTGAATGGATTATTAACCTGTCAATTAATCTCTGGGCAAAACAAAAATAACACAAATTTGGCTTTAAACTGCAAAACAGTCTGCATTTTTAGGAAATTTTGGTTTAATTCTGTATTTTCCTTCTTATAAAGTTGTGTTTTACTTAATTAAAATTTGTGCTCCTGACATGTTTGGTATGCTCCAAACTCTTCCCCAATCGCAGCAACATGCTATGTGTACAACCTATTACAGACAAACCAGAGTGCAGCGGAAGAGTACCTGCAGGCGCTGAACGGCGCAGCCACCAAGATCCAGCGGTGGTTCCGGCGGCATCTGCTGCAGCAGCAGGCAGGGAGGGTGGCCATGCTGCGCATGCTGCACCAGAAGAAGGTGGAACGCGAGGAGGTGCTGAGGCAGTCCGCAGCCCAGCAGGAGCAGGACCAGCTCCGGCAGGAGGACAGGAAGAGAACCAAGGAGGAGAAAGCCCGCCAGGCCCGCATGGAAGCCATTCAGGTACACCCTTATCATGGAAGAATATCAAATTTAGCAAAGTCCATTTGCTGAACTATGAAATGCAGGATGTTTCCCACACTAACATCTGCTTTGAGCTTCAATACTGAAGTCTTTGGATCTAGCCACTAGACAATCTCTACTATAAAGTTCAGTCCATGTTTTTTTCTAGAATAGTTGCCTTCTTTGCTATTTGGAGATTATTGTTCGACACTTTTCATAAACATAATAAATACATTGAATCCACTCAAGTCCAGTAAAAGATTTCTTGAATTTGGCTTGCCTGTTCTTTTTGTATTACCCATTTGAACTGTTTCTGTTCCATACACACACTAATATACTTATGATAGATACTGGTGCGCAGGAATTACACAAGAAGCGGCAAGAGAGAAGGAATGAGACCAAGACGAAGGCTGAGGAGGAGGTCAAATTCCTGCAGGCCAGCGGCAAGATCACCAAAGCCCCGTCCAACGCAGGCGTGGGAGCCAGGAGAAAGACCACCACTAGTGGTCGCAGTGCCATGTCTGAAGGGGGGAGAGAGAGCTCAACGCCACGCAGTGAGGACCAGGGGGCAGCAGCTGGGGCCGTCGGAGGCGTCAGCCCTCTCAATGACTTTCTGCAGGTGAGTTGTTACTCACCTGACTCACTTGTTCAGCCTTGAGTAGAGTTGGAGTTTTAGTTTTTAAAAATTATGAGATTGCGACAGGTTCTCTACGTTTTGCATCTGTAGAGTAGCTCTGATTTGTCGCTGTTGTTTAGACTGCAAATTTTGGTTGTCATGCTGATCCTTCTGGAGACTTAGTGAACAAAATGTTTAGGGAAAGAAGGTGGCAGAGTGGTTAAGACATTAGCCTGCCAATTTCAGTGCATGAGTGACCCGGGTTCGAATCACGGCCTCGTCCTTTCTTTCTAGTTACATGAAAATCGAACTGAATGTCCAGTCCTGCGGATAGGGACTTAAAGCAAGTCTGACCCTTGCGCACACTTTACGCATGAAAAATCCCTCGGCAGTTAAATGTTGATAGCTAGATTTCCCAAGTCCCCCCCCTCCCCGAAATAGTGGTGGTGCGCTCATGGTGACGCACTCTCCAGTCGGGAGCAGCCCAAATTTCACAGACACGAGTCTGTGTGACCAGAATATACCAAATACCAAAAAAATTACATTGAAATATTGCCTCAATGATGATAGGTTTTGTAAAAAATCTGCCTGACAACATTTAAAAAAACTTATTATTAATAAAGTGTCTAAAGCAGTAAAAAAAAGAAAAGAAATTGAATTGCAGTCATTGGTGACATTTTTGTTTGTTTACCAGACAGCCGCAGGGGAGGGTGCTGAGAAGGAGAGCAATGGGGGAGGGGAGAGCACCACTCAGACGGGCACGAGGACCACGCTCAACGACCTGTATGACACGCTGAAAAAGCTGGAGGAGGAGGAACACTTTGTCACCCAGCGCTCGGAGAAGAAAACCTCCTGGTGTAAGTTGTGTGCTAAAAAAAAACCTTCTTGGTACAAGTTGTCTGTTAACATTCCACAGCACTCAGAGAAAAAAAACCTTCATGGTGTGAGTTGCATGCTTAATGTTTCATGCACAGCAGCACGGCTTTGTGTGTTAGGGGGAGGTGTATGTGTTGAGTTACTGTTTGTGAGTGTGTGTGTGAGCGTGTATGTGTGTGTGTGTATGTATATGTGCGTTTGTTGTGTTTGTGGAAAGACGAAAGAAAAGCAGGCAAACTAGGAAAGGGGGATGGGGTGGGGGATGTGTGTGTGTATGTGCGTTGTGTTGTGCATGCCTGCACATGTGCATGTGTGTGTATGTTTGGGTATGCGCATATATGCATATGTGGGTGGCCATACGCATGCACTCGCATGTAATTGTGTTTGAAAAAAATGAATTGAATTACTTTTGGATGCAGTGGATAAACTGGAGAAAGACCAGGACGAGGAGGATGGGCCCAACCTGACAGCAGAGAACCTGGAGAAACTGAACGCGTCCAAGGACGGGCTGTCCAAGAGCGGCATGCTGACCGACGACAAGCTCAAGAGCATCATGTCCTTCCTCGACGAGGTCCAAGTGTCTGACCGCCTCAGTGAGATCGATTCCGTCAGTCACAATTTTTATTTTTATTATTACTTTGTTAACCCCTTCACTTCCGTAGAAAATTTGAGAAACTATCTTCTTATTAAGTTATTTATTATAGCATGAAAAAGAGACCTGTTAGACTCAATCTGAAAAAATGCTCTAAAGATATATCTTTCCTGACTTGTTTAAAACAGAAACCATCATTCCAGGGCTATGACATCATCAATGACATCACACACCCTCTAGTAGACATGGGGCCAGGCAGGGAAGGGGTTAAAAATCTATTATTTAGTACTTTTGGCATGTTTCTTCTGTTACGATTTTTGTTCATTTGTTTGTTTCAAATGTTGTCTTTTTTGTTGTCTTTATTTCAAAATGTTTGGTAATCACCAATCTTCAGTGGCTTAACTGATGATGCAGGTTTGAGTTCAGAGAAGTTAATTGTATTCCAGGGAGCAACTTTGTTTTTCATCATTGTGTAATCAGCAGTCTTTAGTGGTTTTATAATTTTAATTAAAGATGCAGGTTTGATTTCAGAGAAGGTTAAAGACATTCCAAGGAGAGTGGTTGGCTTTGTTTTTCCATCATTGTGTGATCACTAATCTTCAGTGGCTTTTATAAGTTTTCATCAGACATTTAAGGAAGTATGATTAGCTTTGTTTTGAACATTTCG
>JAGGCT020000489.1:0-50000 GCA_017654935.2 Phymorhynchus buccinoides | reverse complement strand
AAAGCAGCAAAGAAGTACATATGGTCATAACTCCTAATACTGGATAAAGAAATTAACACTATGTAAGGGTAAATGTAATTTCTTTCACTTTCAGTGATAGTATTTTTTTTATAAAGTTTAATGTGTACATTTCTTCATGTGCTCCCCCCAAAAGCTTTATTCATATAACTGAAGAGCCATAGAAACATGCACATTGTGATATTAAATAATGTTTTGGTTTTGGTATGAGTTTTTTTTTTAATTGTGTAGTTTTTGTATATTTCAGTGACTGTGATGAGCATCAATGTGTTGTGTTGCATACCTTTGTTTTATTTTACAATTTTATTTATTGCTATAGTTGTGTTGTAGATGTATTATATATTTGGAGTTTTACACCGTTTGTATGTTTTTGCTGAAAATGTGCTCTCTTTGTTTTATATACCAAATAATTTTTTATGATTTTAATGATCTGTGCATCATTCATAGAATGTGTCATATTTTCAATAATAATTTGCTGGGTTTTCTTTTGGTGTCCTTTACTTATTTTTAATAAGTGATATATTTATTAAAAGATTCAGCTGATGTGCACCCTGTGTTGAAGCTTGTTTTAGTTTTTGAGTGACACCAGCAGTTTAAAAACATCGCTATTTAAAGTAAAGAACAATCACATGTCTACAAACATGTTTTTTTTTACATACAACATGCTTAAGCACAGACTTGATTTCCCAAGCCTGTAGTCATGAGTGCAGCTAAGACAACTAATCCGGGATGGAAAATGCAAATTAGTCTAAACTACCAATCCGATTGGCAGTTTAGACCAATTTGTATTTTCCATCTCGGGTTAGATCCAAAGTGTGCAAGCCTTGTTACCTAGAACTTCGAAGAATCAGCTTAATTCGCTGTTTTCTCTCTCAAGATGCCGTGAAGACATTAGTCTGTGCTTTTGTTCTGTCTCGCCTCGAATAATGTAACTCACTCCTTACTGGCTGTCCATCGACTCTTATCTCTAAGCTCCAACGAGACTAGAATAATGCTGCTCGACTCATTTATCTCTCCCCTAGATCGGATCATATCACCACGGTTCTTTGTTCCCTACACTGGCTCCCAGTTCAATCTCATATCGACTACAAAATTCTCCTTGTTTTCAAGTCACTGAATGATCAGGCTCCCTCATATCTCTCTGAGCTTCTTCATCTCTATGTCCCAGCTCGCCAGCTACGCTTGTCTTCCGATATTTATCTCCTTTCCCTTCCTCCCATCCGTCTCAAATCTGCTGGCCAACGTTCTTTTTCTTATCAAGCACCATCCCTTTGCAATTCTCTGCCTTCTCCTCTCTGACACTCCAACTGAGTCTCCTCATTCAAAACCTCTCTTAAAACCTATCTTTTTTTTCTGCCACATGCTAAATGTTTGCTGCGCCCTTTTATGTCTGTTTTTGTGTGCAAGTGAGGGAGAGAAGGTATGTGTTGTGTGTGTAGTGTGGTGTATGTGTGGGTGTACTTGTTTGTGTCTTCTGGAGTGTAAGTGTGCGTGCAGGTGTGTGTGTATGTATCAGTGCAACCTTGTATCTATGTATGATTTATTGAATGAGACGAAGAATGAATCTGTGTGTGTGTGTGTGCGTGCTGCTGTGTGCATATGTGTTGTTGCTGCTTTGTGTTATTCTTGAATACTATGTTGTTGTCTCCTTGTTGATAAACAGTTGGTTGTAAAGCGCTTTAGACTCATTTGAGGTAATGCGCTATATAAATGTAGTTGTTGTTATTATTAGTTGTCTTAGCCGCACTCATGACTATAGGCCCCAGACATAGTCACTGTTATAGGTTCATGCATGCACACACACACACAGACACGTGCAATGTTGTGGTTGTTGTTGGCTTACCCTGGCTAAATGACACCAGGGATCATCCCAACAGCAGAAGCACTTGAACACTATTGTACAAGTGCATCAGCTACAGATGAGAACATTACGTATGTGACCGTTTTTGATTACCCCACCATGTGGGCAGCCACACTGCGTCTTAGGGGGATTTGGAAGACTGATGATGTGCTAGCAGCTTGTCATGGCTAAAGACAATCCCTGCATAACTATGCATAGCATAACAACATTTTGATGTAGCCTTGGTGTGCTAGCCTATGTCAATTGTTCTGACACAGCCTTCAGCCAAGGCGATACATACACATGCAATGTTACAATATGAGTGTGTTTTTAAACAAATGTTTTAGCCATTGATCAGTGAAGCGAAGCTGGTATTTGCAGGCATGGTAGACCTCCGCGAAAACAAAATTATTTAAAAATGCATTGAAATGGCATGAAAAAGTGAAAATTTCACTCATTTATTGATTTTTCTTCGGCCCCCTGGACCCCCGGCCATTTTCCTTGAAAACCACTTTGCCCCCACTACCATGCCTGTATTTGGTAATTTTTTCAATGACATTTGTCTGTTTCTGGCTCGCTGACTGACTGACTATATATCTGACTATGTATGTATGTTAACACAATACCATTTGAACAGAGGGATCTGGAACCCTCAAATGTTGCATGCGCATAGGTAGTTAAAATATCTAGGCCAAGCTTGAAAATGTAGGTCAAAGGTCAACATGTGGAGTAGAAAATGTGCCACACAGTTGGTAGTCTAGCGTCTTAACGTCTAGTTTTTGTTTGTTTAATTTTTTTGTGGTGGCTTTTTGTGTTTTGGAAAAAAAATTTGTTCCTTTTATTGCAGGTTCTAGGTTTACCATCAAATCGATTTTTAAGTTTGCCAGTGTTTTTTTAATTTTATTTTACAGTTGCCTTGCTCCACCTTGAAAGGCTTTGCTCAAGTATGACACCAGTGTCCATTTTATTTTGGTTTTATCCACCTACAGGCACACAATGGATTTTGTATATAGATATGTGACACTGGATATGTTTTTTAGTGTGTATTTGTCTCGATGTTTGTCTCAATTCTTCAAAATCAGAAGCACAATACGTTTGTTCTCTTTTTCCCCCCTGATCTTTATGTTTCTTAGCTTCTAAAACAAATCAAACATTTCTGTGTGCATGTACATGTTGTGTATGAATGTTTACTTCTATCGGGAAAATTAAAGCTGTCCACAGTATGATGTACATGTCTGCATATATGTATGGATGTCCAAACTGAATCAGAGACTTAAAGTGATAGAGTCGAGGGAAAATAAGAAACTTGAACTTTCCGGGATCTCATTTGACCGTATGGAGTATGTCTGGGTTTTTTAAATATTGAAAAAATAAATAAAGGTAAGCTGTAAAATTTGATATTTTGAACAAAAATCATGTTTAGGAACTGTTGTAATATTCTTGAAATTCTTAAAGATGAAATAAACATTTGCGCAAAGATGGTGTCTGGATTTTAATGTCTGTCTCTTTCACAGATGTGTGACTATTTCTGCATGCACAACATGTGAACACATGCAGTAGTAATATGCATGAATGCATACATGCCTTTATTCTCTCCCTCTCTTTCTTTCTCTCTCTACCACCCTCTCCCCCTTGTCTCTCTGTATCCACTTGTCTCTCTGTCTCTCGCACATATCTTCTCTCTCTGTGCATGCTTGTGTAAGTGCCCACTATGTGAGTGTGTGGGCTAAAACTTAACATGAATGCATGTTACGTATACAGGTAAGTCAGTTGTGTTTCTTTTTGTTTGTTTGTCAGTCTGTTTGTCATATGTGACCTAGCACCATGAAAGGGACATTAAGTCGCTGGGCTAGTTTCTCATAACAGGCTTGCAAAGTCAAAATTCTCCTTTTTTGTCAATTTTGAGTTATGTGTATTTTCGTATTCTCTAACATCTAACATCTTATCTTTCATATTTATAAAGGACAATCTTTGTTATGGCCTCTAAATGATCTTATAAGTGCTTTGAAATGAGCATGTCAATGCATTTTCTTCAGCTAGGCTAGACTTTAGACTTTTCTCAAAATGGCCGACACTCACCCTACTAGTACTATAAATGCTCATAACTTTGGAACGAAAAAAAGATAAAAGAATGGTTCTTGTATCAATAGAAAGATAATTATCTGAAGGTTTTAAAGGTATAATGTTCTCAGAATTGTTATCTTGATACTTAATGTCCCTTTCGTGGTGCTAAGTAACATATAAGACTGAGACATGTTTCATTGACACCCATGTCCTCACCATTCAACAAGTCTCAACATAAAATTGCAAAGCAGTGTCTATTCAGATAATCTCCTCAGGAGGTTTGCCATGCTTTCAATCTTTTCATCATGCTATCAAATATTCACCCTGTAGTGTTCAGAATATGCGTCAAGTTTGAAAACACTAATTTTTCTTCTTTTTTTTGTAGGGGGAGGGATATAATAGTAATAATGGGAATTTATGTAGTGCTCTTTCTCACATGAGCTCAGTGCACTTTACATTGATAACAAGAACATTAAAGGCAAACAAATAATGAATCAGTAGAAAGTAAAATAAACACGATGATTGCATGCATGTAGGGGGGGGGGGGGGAGGGGGGGGGGGGGGGGGGGGGGGGGGGGAGGAAACCTAGCTATCAATTTGATCATATTAGGCAGCGGAACTTCTCCCTGCTCTTATCGACTTTTCACTGCCGTGGGTATTTTACGTGCATAAAGCGCACAGGTCAGACTTGCTTTAAGTCCCCATCCGAAGGACTGAGCGTTATGAAATAAAAACGCGAAAAATAAGTTCATCATAGTTACAATTTGTTGGTCATACCCTTTAGTTCTAAAAGAAGAAGAAAAACCTACAAAAATTGAAGCAATTTTATGCAACATTTTCTGAGATATTGCATGCCCAAGAAAGTGATAAACTAGAAGTCCAAGGTGAAGGTCAGCAGATACAGGTTCTCCACGGGACATGATATCGGCTTTGAACAGCTCATAAACTACCCAACAAAACTGATGTGGTTATATGACTGATAAAAACAACAACACATAACCTCTTTTATTTAGGTAGAGAGATCAACCTCCATAGAAACATTATTTTCTTCCTTTATGGAAACTAATGCTAAAAGCTTGGCGAGAAAGAGAAAGAGAGAAAATACACACACTCGCATACACACACACTCAAATCTTGAAAGCGCTTGTGACTATTTTGAACCTGTGGACTCAAGCTCATGTGATCGGAAATTTGATGATACTTGACCCGAGTTGTCACTGCAAGTGTGACGACTTGTGTAGGAAAACAGAAAATCAATGACAGTGTTTTTCTTGCTGTTGAATCACAAATCTCATACCTGGGACTGTTTGATGTGTTTCTAGACGGTCTACTCTAACTTCATCACGTTGAAGATTATCATTCTCAGATTCTGCTGCACTTTTACTTTAGGATTAGGATTTTGGGACTCAAAACATAGCCGTAAGGCTTTCCTGTCCCATCTGTTATTTTATTTAGTTATTTGTCTCGGTCTGTCGCACACTCAGTTTTTATTAATATTATTCATCGTAATCATACATAACTGCCTTATAGTCATTCCATTCGTCGAGAAGGTTTTTTAAAATGTTAGTATTCTGTGCTCTTTTCATGTTAGGTGGTAATTTATTCCATACAGGTGCAACTCTGTTAGTAAAATAAATTTTTCTATTATTAGTCCTGCAATGTTGAATAAATATTTTGTCGGTACTGTTCCATGTTTTGTCAAAATCTGATATTGTGAATAAGTCATGTACATTTAGGTCATCTACACTATTAAATATTTTATAAGTTTGAATTAGGTCACCCCTAATTCTCCTTGCCTTTAATGTAGGTAAATTTAATTCTTTCAACCTGTCTGAATAAGAAACATTTTGAAGACCTTGTACTAACTTAGTTGCTCGTCTCTGTACTTTTTCTATCAAAGCTGACTGTCTCTTTAAACCTGGATACCAAATACAATTTCCATTTAGATGTAATGTACAAAAAAGAAAGAAAATAACAGCAAAAGATAGAGTAGAAAATGAAATGATAAGATAGTATGGGGAGTTCTAAAGAAATGATCCCAAGATGAAGATAGTCAAGGATAATTGAAATACTTATACTCTACAAAGTATACATGCATGGTCAGCAAAGCAAATAAAACCCTTGGGTTTCTGAGGAGGGCCTTGAAAATTAACAAGAAAGTCAAGGTACAGGCTTACAAAGCAATGATACGCCCCCTCCTAGACTACGCCAGTCCAGTCTGGGACCCCCACAGCAAGGGCAGCACTGACGCCATTGAAAAAGTTCAAAGCCGAGCTGCAAGATTGGTGGCCCGAGACTACCATCAGTCTACAAGATCAGCAGACCTCATCAAAAACTTAAAATGGCCTCTCCTGCAGACTCACTACTTTCCACAAATTTCATACAGGACTTCTCACTATCAACTCTAAGCACCTTCCTACAAACTCTCTGCAGAAGAAAAGTCTCCATCAATCCCACTCAGCATCATATGACATCCCCAGCCATAGAACTCAGTACAGAAAATCCACCTTCTTTCCCCGCACTATCCCTCAGTGGAACAGTCTCCCCGAGCAAGTTGCCTCCAATCAGTCACTGGATGTATTCAAAACAGCACTCCATAAACACCTCCACCAGCCCACCCTGTCTCAGTCACCCCCCTCTTGCCCCATCCACACATCAAAACTAATTTAGGGAACTAGGGGCCATAGATCAAAGTAGTGGTAAATGAAGGGCTGGAGCTGTGCCGGTCGGGGTTCGACCCCGGAGGCCGCTACGGTAGCCGGATTGATCCTGCCTAGATACTGCGAAAGGTCTGTGGTCCTCTGCACGCAACATGTGTGGCCTTACTGTCACACATGCCCCCTATTCCTCTGCATGCATCATGTGGGGCCAGAGTTTCCCCGGCTGATCCGGGGGGACTTAACAGTCGTGCATGACACACTCTGCATACATCATGTGGGGCCCGGGTGTCTCCGGCTAGACCGGGGCATTTGACGGTTGTGTACGACTTTTAACTCATCTTTCCCTCACACATCTCCCCCCCCCCCCCCCCTATTTAATTGATTTCCTTAAAGTTATAAATCTATTTCATAAAATTATTATCCTTTACATACAGCAAACGGAGTATCAAAATACTTAAATTATTCCTGACTATCTTGGCTCTATCTTTTCCCCATAATATTTCATCCTATCTCACTATCTACCCTATCTTTGCTGAACTTATTTTCTTTCTTTTTTCATACTATGTATGTACCCCCTAAAGTGCAGTAGAATCCTCAGCGTGTTGAAGTTGGCTGCCTAAGGCGAAGAAGAAGTACAAGTAGATCTACAACCATGACTTCCACTGCACTCCCTGTGCTAGGCCTTGCTGTTGTGTTTGTTTTGATCCAGTATGGAAGTGTTGCATTTGGTCATTACACACCAGACTGGGAATCACTGGACAAAAGGCCCATACCCCAGTGGTATGATGAGGCCAAGTTTGGAATCTTTTTGCACTGGGGAGTGTTCTCGGTCCCAAGTTATGCAGGAGCTTGGTTTTGGTACTGGTGGAAAGGTCCAAAACCTAGGTCAGATATCCAATCTTTTATGAGTGAAAACTACCGTCCGGATTTCACCTATGCAGACTTTGCCCCGCAGTTCACGGCAGAGTTTTTTGATCCACTTAAGTGGGCAAAGATCTTCAATGCATCTGGTGCCAGGTAAACAGGCGAGATTAAAAGGGCAAAGTAACATGTCAGTCAAATCACGATCAATAATTCTACAAAATGTTGATTATTTTGTATAATTGATCAAACAGCTAGTCAAAGAGTACCGTATTTTTCGGACTTAGTATTAGGTGATACTTTTTTCCCAGACTGAGATCCCTGCGCCTTGAAATATGACTACTAAAACATTAACAAAATATAATAACAGAATCTGAATTTTGTGTAAAATTTGGAGGGTGCGGCTTATAATCAGGTGCGCTTTATAGTCTGAAAAATAGTCTAGGCCAACAATGAAAACGAGAAATGCACTAGCTGTGATAGCGTAAAACCCATGGGTGAAAGTAGTAGAAACCCATGTAGTTCAGGTATGCTCCTGAAATCAGGATTGAAAAAGCTCATAAAAAGAATCTTCAGGATTGGCTATCTTGTCATCCGGATCCATGGTCTTATATTATAAAATCAAACAATTGTGCCAAAACTGATAGCTTTTACTAGTTTTAGAAAGCATGAGAGATCTCTATTGCCCCTTGCACATTTAAAAAAATATTTTTTGCAATCATGGGTTAGATAACCCCTCTTTCACCAGTTAGAAAGGAGGATATAATGTTAGCTATGTTTTGTAAAAAAACATTTAGGTATCAGACTTGGAAGAGACCTAACTCCACCCCACCCCCCCTCCTTCCAGCTCTTCCCCTATTGGTTGACCAAATTTGGCTTTTAATCAGCTTTTGTAATTTATCGATAGACTTGTTGAACTCGCATTCATTTCCACCAAAACAAAGCTCAAAGATAATTTATACCTAAACATAATTTTTTCTTCTTCTGTATGTACACACATATTAAACATAAAAAGTATTTTGGGGGCATTGGGTGAATGCCTCGTGCCTCCATACGGGGAGCTGGACTACTCCGCCCCCTCCACGAGTCTCCCCATGGGGATGCCGGGGGGGGGGGGTATTTTGTATAAATAGTTCCCCCACCTTCTTGAAGTTCTGTCTTTGTAACTTCCTCTAATCTGTCACTCTCTTTGACTCTGCCTTTTCCCTTTGCTTTCTCAGTTTCTGTCATCTACTATCTTTCTGACTTATTGGCCCATTCTCCTGCCTTTTTTCCAAAAAAATCTTCGAAATAATGTTTTTCTTTGGGCTCCTCCGTGTTGGCTGTACGCAGTGGGAGACCAGTGAAAACTGAAAACCGGACACATACGTACCTTACCCATTATGGCCATATGGCCTGGGAAAGAAGAAGAAGTATTTTAAACTTCCTTTTTTTTAAAAAGCTGAATGTGCACATCAAAAGCCAATGAAAAAAGGTGGAAAGTAAATTTTATGCATTTTTTTGTTGCAGGTATGTTGTGCTGACAACGAAACATCATGAGGGATACTGCCTGTGGCCATCCAAATATTCATGGAACTGGAACTCTATGGACGTGGGTCCCAAGAGAGATCTTGTTGGTATGTGTCAGGTGTGATGTTATTTAAAGCTATATTTTCAAAAATGAAAACGTCAACTAGAAGAGCATCCACTAAGATAATATGTGCTGGGATTCTCACGATATACATTGCTTCATGGCGTGTGCACATGTAATAAGATGTGTTATTTTATGTTTGCCAAGTTGTGAAAATGAAGCACATCCGTGGAAGAAATTGAATTAACCATTACAGTTGTGTATGTGTGTGTGTGTGTTTTCTTTCAGGTGAACTTTCCAATGCCATACGGAAAAGCACCAATCTGAAGTTTGGAACCTACCACTCCTTGTTTGAGTTCTTCAACCCTCTGTATCTGCAGGACAAAGCAAATGGGTTTACAACCAACAGCTTTGTAGCTGTAAGTTATCGTTTTCCCCAACACCCCTTCTCCTTGTATGCTCATGTGCTAGTGTAATGTATTCACAAAGGAAAAGTAACCCAACTTCAAAATTACCATTGATTTAATTTGAATCATAATATGAAATTCAAGTTGTATTAGACTAGTTGAATTTCTATTGAAAGTTACAAAACTAAGCTCAAAAGAATTTGTGAACAAGACTTTAAATGGAAAAGAAAATGAAAGAGGATTTATATTATTTTAATGGTCTGATTTTGTTGTTGTCAATCAATCAATCAATCAACTTTATTACCAGCATGTCCTCACACAAAGGATAATTCTGTTGCGGCACGTCACACACAAGAAACAACACAAATCCCTAAAAATTCATGGTGATGTTCAGTTGATTCTGACTCTCTTAATTTTATTGTCGGTTTACCTATGGTTTGCGTGTCTTTCAATCTTACTGTCACAGCGGAAAACTATGCCCGAGTTGTTTGAATTGGTGTACAACTACAAGCCGGACATCATCTGGTCTGACGGACAATGGGAGGCCAAGTCGTCCTACTGGAACGCTACTCATTTCCTGGCCTGGCTGTACAATGACAGGTGAAGAGAATCAATGTTTGCCTTTTGGTAAAGATGCCATTTCTTCCATTTCTCGGTTGTTTCCATTTTTTCAGTCTTGCTTTTCTTACTGCAGATTGAGTACTTCATCCTCTATCTTTTGCTATGTTTGACACTAATGTTCATCCATTTACATAATTGAACACATGCATTCAATAATAGTAGAAGATAAAGGCAAGACGGAAAAACGCAATGAACCAGGACTGTGACAAATGCTCTGCGGCTGTTGTGTGTACTGCATTACATGGGGGGGGGGGGGGGGGGCCCTATTATATAATGGCCTTTATCATGACTGCGATTAATTATTCAACAAAGATAATTAGCTGAAAAGGTTAATAAAATACAGTTTAATGTTTGGTAAGAAAGGCAAGTGTAAAAATGCGGGGAGAGCCGAGAAATGAGGGGGGGGGGGGGGGAGGGGCACATCTTGACCTTTACCTGCCTTTTTATATACCCGCCCAGTATGTACTGAAAGCATGCACACACACACACACGCACGCACATGCACAGCCACACTTACATGCACATACACACTTACCTGCACGCTCACTCACACACAATCATGAATCCATATGTATACATGAATGTGTGCATAAATGAATAGTGTACAGTGTAATACAGTGGGGGAAAATTTACAATGTAATTTTTTTTAATGTTATGCTTTCACAGTTTTCATTAAAATGTTAATTAACTGTAAACATGTTCTCTCTTTTTTAATTTTTATATATAGCTAGAAGTCCAAGATTCACCATTTAATGGTGAGGTTTTTGTGTGAGAGGTTGTTAATTGTTTGTATGGTCAGGTGAGAACATCATGCTTCAGGTTATGACAAAATACAATAATATAAAATACTTTCAATAATAATAATAACAATAAAATATTTATTTCATAGCAATAGGAAGAGAGAAAGTACGTTTAACCTTTTTATGTAAATATAACAACTTTTGCACAAAGCCATATTGCTCATGAATATAAATTACCATTCCGCTATTGTATTTGTTTGTTGTTGTTCTTTTTCTGCGCTCCCAGGTCAAAAGGCCATGTGTCCGTTTTCAGTTTCCACTCGTCTCCCAGCTGCATACAGCTGACACAATTCGATTTCAGAGGAGCTCAAAGGAGAAAATTATCTGGAAGATTTTTTTTTTTTTTAAAGGCAGGGGAATGGAGGCACGAAGCATCCACCCACTGCCCCCCCGAACCGATGCAATAAGTCAGAAAGATAGATTATAAAAAGCAGAGGGAAAAGGCAGAGTCAAAGAGAGTGGCAGATTAGAGGAAATTACAAGCACAGAACTTCCAGAAGGTTGGGGAACTATTTTTATGAAAGAACCCCCCCCCCCCTCCGGTATCATCACGGGGAGATGTTTGTTCAATGGGGGGGGTCCCCTGCCATTCGTTGTTTTTCTTTTCTCATTTCATTTGTTTTTCACTTCTCCACACCTTTTGTCTTTATTCCTCTATGCAGTTGTACATGTTTTCTCTGGTTGCAGCCCAGTGAAAGACACTGTTGTCACTAATGACCGATGGGGGAGCGATACAATGTGCAAACATGGTGGTTACTTTACGTGTAAAGACCACTATAACCCAAGTGAGGCCATGCTTCTCTTTCTCAATTTATGGTGTGTGTGTGTGTGTGTGTGCTCAAGTTCAAGTATACTTTAATATCTCCCAAAGAGAAATTCAGGTTAGGTGCAACAACATGACAGAAATACAACATAACTGAAAGAACATTAATCAAACGTGTCAAACGAAATTATACCAACTAAATAATTACCAGTAAAATTCATTACATCTACTTAGAAATGTGCATATTTAAAACACAGAGAGAGAGAGACTGACTGACGGACAATGAGAGTGAGAGAGAGAGAGAGTGTGTGTGTGTTGTTTCTTCTCAACAGCAGATTTAGGGAGTGAAAACTTTGTAAGATATATATATGTCTGTATATTTACTTTATTTTACTTATTTCTTTTTAATATTGATCATGGGAAAGATCCCATGGTAAACACCAGGGCATGCCACTTTTTTGTACTCCCTACTTTACAAGAACAGACGTTAGAACAGAAAGACAAGGGGACAATTCTTCACTTTGTCTTCTTCTTCTCTAGTGTGACAGTTTCCATTTACAGAAGTAAGTGTTCACCCTTGAGATATGACCAGAAAAAAAGGAATAAGAAGAAAAAAATCAGGTTGAAGATTACTTTGAGAATCAGCTGAAGATAACATACAGTATAAATTCCGTGTTTGAAATCAGGGCGTTAGAACTAGTGTGCAAAATGTACCTCTAAACTTTTAGGTCAACTTATATTTTAGGTCGTCACATCTCGTCAAACTTTGAGTTGTAGTACATACATTGGGAAATCTGTACGTCATGTGACAATTTTCTACATTTTTTAGATTCACTGGCCTTCTTCTTCTGCATTCCCAGGCCATATGGTCATAATGGGTAAGGTACATATGTCTGGTTTTCAGTTTTCACTGGTTTCCGACACATTCCGATTTCGCTCAAAGGAGAAAAAGTATTTGTACGCTTTTTTTTTTTTAAGGCAGGAGAATGGGCCTATAAGTCAAATGATAGAAAGCTAAGGAAAAAAGTCAAAGAGAGTGGCAGATAAGAGGAAGTTACAAGCACAGAACTTCTAGAAGGTGAGGGAACTATTTATACAAAAGACCCCCAGTATCCCCACGGGGAGAGACTCTTGGAAGGGGTGGGGTCGTCCAGCTCCCTGTATGGAGGCACGAAGCATCCACCCACTGCCCCCCCGAACCGATGCAATAAATGCTTTCTTATGATGTCAAACTTTGAGTTGTAGTGCACACTTTGGGAAAACTGTACATCATGTGACAATTTTCTCTATTTTTTAGATTCACTGGCCTGAAATCCAAAGCGCATGGATGCTCCTGCTTTCAGGATGTCCTGAAATGCAGGATTTTTTAATTGCCTGGAGCCGGCGTCGCCGGATTATGAGAATTTGAGAAGCAACAAATTTTCTATTTATAAACATTTTGTCGGTTTCCCGCATGTGTAGAATATAAAAGAAATGAATACAGATAAATATTTACATGCCTTTACCAGGAACTTTATATTTTTAGGATTGTTTAGGTCAAGTTGTTAACTGGGCGGCCCCTGGACCCCTGCCTTGCAGGATTTTTTTAATTTCCCAGGAGCACCCATGAAAGCGTCAGATAGGAGTTTTGAGCATCAGAGATGCACATCTGTGTATAAGAATGATCACTGACATATTGTGCAGAGACTCTCCAGCAGAGGAAGTTTGAGGACTCGACCACGGTGTACAAGCATGGCTGGAGCTTCATCAGGAACGCCCAACTGGAGGACGTCCACGACATTACAGAGCTCATCACAACACTGGTGCAGGTCGTCAGGTGTGTTTGTGTTGTGGCATGATTAAAGCGTTATCATCTGAGTGCACCACTACCACCAAGAACTTTTAAAATGTCAACATATAAAATATTGTATTTTGCAGATTGTGTGGTATTGTTTTTATTACTCCTTTTTTCTGTATCCTATTTGTCTTTTTCTAATGGTCCTGTTGGATTTTGTTCCTTTCAGTGTCTTTGATATCAACTGATCTGTAAAAGCTGCACATACCTAGTATAAGTTTATCATTCTTTCTGTCTTTCCTCTGTATCTTCTCCTAGACAATTCATTTTGCTCAGAGGAACTTAATACAAAAAAAGAAAAAAAAGAACATGATTTGATTTGTGTGGATTTAACCTGGATTTACATAATCAACCTTCCTCTCAGAGGGGGATTTGAGGGTGGGGGTTACAGGGATTCCGGACCCCCCCCTTTCCTCCAAAAAAAGAGAAAGAAAGATAGTTGTTGTCATACCCTGGCCAAAAGACTCCAGGGATCATCCCAACAGCCGAAACACTTGAACACTGTGGTACAAATGCACCAGCTGGGGATGAGAACATTACGTGTGTAACCGTTTTTTAATACCCCGCCACGTGTGCAGGCACACTCTGACTTTGGAGGATTTTGGACTGATGATGTTATGCTAGGAGCTTGCCATGGCTAAAGACACCCCCACACACCCCCACCCACCCCGTATAGCTATGCAGAACAAAACAACATTTTGATGTAGCCTTGGTGTTCTAGCTTATGTCAATAGACGATTTTTCGGAAGAAACTAAGGGAGACCACTTCATGAAAATTAGAGTTGTTTACCCCCATTACTCAGTCAATAGCAACAATGGCGTCGAAGCTTGAAGCCGCAGGATGTGAGTCAGCGACTTGCAAACATTTTTTTAGAAAAATTAGGGGTGGCCAGTTGCCACAAACTGATAAAACGTGCAAAATGTGACGTAAAAATATAAATGACATACATTTTAGAATGACGTACAGTGTTCTAAGTGCTGTAATGTCTGCTCAAACACACGAGGCGAGAGCTAGGGATCTATCTGGTGGTAGAGTTACTTCCCCTGTTTGACCGATTGAATTAGGTAATATCACTCCCACACACCATGAAATTACTCCCCTTAATTATTTCTGAACAATTCCTAGTGGTCTGACACAGCCTTATGCCAAGGCAGAAGAAAGATACAAAATGAGAAATGTAATTTTTTGTTTTAGTTTTAGTTTATTTCTCCCAGGAGAGGCCTTCATTGCATCTTTTACATTCAAATTTTCATCAGCCTCTGCTTCCAGATCCCCATCCCCCCAATTGAGCACATGGAAACCCCCCTCTGATCCGCCCCTGCCTCTCTAACTAGAATCTAGCTGACAAGTACTTACCGTAATTTTCGGGTTATAAGGCGATTTTTAAAAAAAATCCAATTTCGACCTATGCGCCCAATAAATGAGGGTGCCCTATTAGTGAAAAACATCGTGAGAAGAGAGGCATCGATTGTCGTGTTCAGTACAGTCTACTGTGAGTCAGACATCGAAAGTGGTCACGAGTCGACGAATACTCATGTTAAAATGCTTCTAAATCCCTATTATTGTCCAAGATACCGTTCAACAGATGCCATAACCCTTCATTGGATAAAAAAAAGCATTGTTGTAGAGCTTAAAATGCCATAATTCTATCATTTTTCGCAAAGAATTGTTCAAACACAACAACAAGAAGCATCAAAAACAGAAGTTAGATTATTTGAAAGGGAACCAACTCATTTATGACAGCAGTAAGCGTTTACAGGACGCGTACAGGCTTCAAGGTTTGACTTTCTTTTGCCGTCTAAACGAGGGTGCCTTTTGCTCTATTTTTTTCAGATTTTTCTTGAAAATTGCTCTTTCGCATTATACACAGCAGTTCCTAATGATCTGAATAATACGATAATTTCTTTATCTTTGAATTCCTCAGCTGTGGAGGCAACCTGCTGCTGAACGTAGGCCCGACCAAGTACGGCACCATTGCCCCCATCTTTGAGGAACGTCTGACTCAGATGGGACAGTGGCTCGGGGTCAACGGGGAGGCCATTTACGCTACACGCCCCTGGCTCTTTCAGAATGACACCCTGCAGTCAGATGTTTGGTAAAGAACTTGTGTGTGTGAAACTGAAAAATGTTAAAAAAATTTCAATTATCTTTTTATAATATGCATGAACTTAAGTGTTATATGTTAAACTGTCTAGCAGAACTTACTTTCCAGTAGTGGTTTATGGGGGTAGGGTGGAGGTCGGGGGTAGCAGGACTGTGGAGGGTGAATGGAGGGGCAGTGTCTGAGATTTTTTAGTTTTCTTCAGTGGGAGTACTGACTTCTGTCATGGTAGAAGTGCAGCAATTTTTTATAGCAATATATGTTTGATTAGATGGAATAATAATGTCTTATATTACCACAAAAATGTTGCAACCTCTTTGCAGTCTTTGTATAGAATTCTTTGTCTTACACACACACACACACACACACACACTGTGGTCCCGTTCTCATTACATTATCTACTTCTGTGAAATGCTTTCCTTTATTTAAAAAAAGAAAGAAATTGTAACTCTATTGCTTTTTTGTTTGTTTTTGTTACATGAAATTAGCTCCTTCATTCTAAAAACGCAGCAAACTTCGCTAAAGTATCTAGCCTATGTATGAAGAATTCTCTCCCGCAGGTACACATCGAAGAAGACCCCCTCTGGAGTCAGCGTCTTTGCCATCCTGCTGCTGAAGTGGCCCAAGACGTTGGACCTGTGGCTGGGCTCCCCCCAGCCCACCAGCCAGACCAGGGTCACCCTGCTGGGATACCCCGGGGACATCTCCTGGAGCCAGGGCAAGGAGAAGCTGGGGGGGCTGGTCCTACACCTGCCTGTCATCCCCTTTGACCAGATGCCTTGCCAGTGGGCCTGGGTGTTCAGGCTGGACAACCTGGCTAATGTTTAAAGAGCGTTTGAAGTTTATTTTTTAAGACTAAACAAAAAACACAAACGGCCATCATATCATTTGTGGCAAATTTTCAAGTGAACTGCTTATCTATGGTTGTGACACAAAAATTATTTATGATGTCATCAACATGATTACATCAAATAGTGATGTCATAAATTAAGAAAGTCCATGAATTAAAGGTACAATGGATTGAAAAAATATACAAAGAATATTCCAACCTGCACACACATTGAAAAGGTAAATGCATAGTACTAGTAGAAATCTTAAGCCCACTCATCCACACCCATATCCATGCGAGCACACAAACACTTATACACACACACACACACACACACACACACGCTAGCGCACGTGCGTGCAAACATGCATACACCCTCCCTCTCTCATACGCATGCATGCACTCTCACATACGCATACATGCACATACACACACGCACACACAGAGTTATGCACCAAATATGGATAAATGTTCAGAAACATTGTCTAAAAATAATGAAATCAATAAAACAAAATGTCCAAATGGGTCTTCTACAAAAACAAAGTCTGCCATAATGCTTAGAGCAGTCTTCAGGCGTTGACCTTTTCAAATCATTCACTCCACAGTGAAGGACAATGGCTTCAAACGATCTTTCATGGTTCTTTAGAGCATCATCAAGAGAGGACTTTGACTTTGACAGTATGCGTTTTGTGAGAATTCACAGGAAAACCGTAGGATTGTCCGAGACGATTTTTGTGCACTTCGTTGAGCACTGAGTCGCTCAAGAGAAGTACGCGGGGTAGATCATTTTTACTTTCGTTCTTGTGTTCTTTTGAAGAGTTTTGACGTAACTTGGATTTGACGTTGGGATTTACTTTTGCGTCATCAGTAGTGTTCTGTTTTTCAGGTTTTCCATTTTTTCCACTTTGCTCTGCATTTTGTTGTCCGTTTGTTTGATTTGCATCATTTTTATGTCGCATGTTTGATTTTGATTGTGGCGATGAATGTGCTGGAGGCTCAGAACGAGCTGCCTCTGCGTAGGAACGGTAAGACAATGGTTCTGTTTGGGTGCCAAAGCTTGCACTCCTGACCAAGAGCAAGAGCAAGAGAAAGGTCCTGGAGACACACATAAACCAATCATCCAAATATCCGTGATGGAAAAGTAAACTATTATCTGATTTCTTCACCGTATTAGCTTATCTTGGTGAGCTGCCAAATAAAGGTGTGATTAGAATAATGATATTAATATAAAATACTGTTTATGACTATAATGAATCCCACACATTCAGACCATCAGGATAATGTGTTCGTAACCTGTACCTCCAGTACTTTTCTCGGCCTTTGAGGATTCTGACATTTTCAGAATGAATCTGTTCAATTGGGGTACACAGAAGATCATCAATGGAATGGCCAATCAAGTTGAAATGCTTGGCCACCAGGGTGTCCTTGGTTTTGATGTCAGACCTGTGCTGTGTGAGTCTCTGTTTTAGTTTTTGGCCTGTCTCTCCGACATACTGGACATCCCCACACCAGCAGATAGACCAAGCTAGTTGACTGACAGGTGAAGCTATCACGTACTGTAAACTTCTGCTTGGTCCGGACGCTGGTAAACGCTGTCGTTGTTTGGAGGTGGGTGGTACACACTGTGCATTTCCTGGCCTCACACCTGTGGCTGCCGATGGTCATAGCAGTTGGGGTTGGGGGTTGACACGCAGAACGTGGGGGAGGCTTTGAAGGCATTAAGCTCCTCAAGTTTTTGCACTTTCGTTCTCCAACTAGCGGGTGCTCTGGAGCTGCCTTCTGCATTCTGTGGCTGGTGTGCAGGACCTCCATGCCTTCTCTCAGCCATTTGGTCAGGGGCGGGTTGGAATGGTTGTGGGTGATAATGTATGGGACATGTGAGGCAGTCACTGGTTTTGCTTTGTACTGCAAAACTTAATTCCTTGGTATTGCCCTGACTTTGTCAATGGCTCTTTTGACAAGGGCTTTGGGGCATCCCCTGTTGACAAACTTGTGCAGCATTTCTTGTGTCCTGAGCTCGTACTTGGCATCACTGGAGCAGTTTCTTCTAATCCTGATGCACTCGCCATGTGGTATGCTGCGGACGCAGTGGCGTGGATGGCAGGACCTGAAAGGTAGTACCATGTTTGCGTCAGTGTCTGTTTCGATGCGGACATTCTTGATGCTTACACTGACATCCAAGTATGGAATGTTTTGTGCTCCGTAGTTAGCAGTGAACTTGATGCTGGGGTGCTGCTGATTCAGCCACTGCAGAAATTCCTTCAGACGTTCCTCACCATGGAGCCATAACAAGGCCACGTCCTCGATGAACCGTTTCCACTTAGTGGGATCCACCTGTCCTGGATAGGATGATAGGAGGCGTCTTTCGAGCCAGGCCATGAAAATGTTGGCGATTGAAGGGGCCATTGGAGTTCCCATTGCTATGCCTTGCAGTTGGTGGAAGACTTCTCCATCAAAATCGAAAGCATTGTTATGGGGAACGTGTTGTACAATGCTGAGGAGAGTGTTCATCTTAGGGAGGTCTGAAAGTTGGTCTAGTTGGGGTGTTAGTATTTCACAAAGGGAGGTTTCAACTTCAGCATGAGGTATATTTGAGTACAAGCCTACCACGTCTTTGGTAACAATTAAATAGACTTATTCTGTTTCTTGTTGGAGTTTTAAACTCTCTGTGTTCATTCTTTAATTTAATGTCTAGACAAATAAAAATCTATGTATGTGCATGGATAAATGTATGTGGTATTTCGAATGTCTTGTTTATATTGATCTGCAGTTCCATGCAGTATGTTTAAATCCAAATATACTGATCTTCAAACATGAGAAAGAAGGCCCAGCCGAGTGGGACCAAAACATTTATTTTAACATCTAATTATTACATTAACTCCTTGTTTTTAGATCTCATTATTATCATTTACATTTCATTAATGCGTTTATCTTATTGTAATATGCGCATGAGCTTTTGTGCAAGAATACATAATGAATATCATTTGGTCCGTGCATTCAAACATAATTAATATAATTAGAATGTAATTACTGTTTGTCAATGCCAACACGATATTTACAACTGTTATCTATTTTTGTTGGTAATCATTAGCTTCTGAAGTTTAGATGTACAAACGTCGACCACTGGAGCATTCGTGGCGCTTTTGTTGTAAAGAAAGCCAAAAGATCTTGTCTTGCTTACTCACACATCAGCACCACTTTTACGTCATCAAACAAAAAATGAGTCATTGGGTGATGACAGTATTCTGGGCGGCGAAAGTAGGGGATATCAGGGTTTGTCCGACCCCGCGACAAGTCCCTCATTTCATTTTTATTGCTAAGTGTTTTGCTGTGGAATTATTCTAAAGCTCTCGTTAGCAAAAGAACACGCTTCTTGAGAGCCCAAAAGTCATGTACCATGCTCAGATCCAAATAATTAATATTGTTTTGTCGTGTTCTTAAAAAAGTTGAACCTGTGCAACGCGCACACACAGACATAAAAATAGCAATGATAACAAACTATTTAAAATGATTAGCCTAATCAGTTTTAGCGACAACCTTCTTGACAAGTGTTCACTTATCTCTTGGTAAATTGACAGTAAATGATGACTCAACTGTTGTAAAGAAAGATGAAAGGTCGTCATCATAAATATGGTATCTGGTCCGTGTAGTGCCAGAAACTCCCCTGTCTGGCATAGCCTGAATACCATAGAGGTTGTGGGAGAAAGGCACAGCTCTGTGGGCATCATCGTTGCCATGGATGGGAACAGCCACGCCGGGGAGGATGGGGACGTTTGTCCTGGTTGTTGAACACCTTGTTGCCCTTGGCTGCCGACGCTGAGCGACCTTGACGACCGGCTGGCTGGTTTGTTCTTCTGTGAGGACATTTCGCTCTTCGTGGTTGTTTTCACCATAGAAGGGACTCCAGGTGTTGTCCAAGGTTACCCGCGAGTATACCTGTTCCCCTGACTGAAGGGGGGATCGTGTATCTCTTGATGGTGGGATTAAGATTGTCAGGGCACAGAAATGAGGCATATTTGTCTTCATTTAGATGTGAAAAGATGTGTGCGTTATGCAATTTTCTTTTAACTTTCAGCTCAGTAGCAGACAGGGGGGCTATTTTGCTGATGACGATGGACATGATAGGTAGCTTGGTGTGTATTAGTTTGACACACTGAGCCATGGAATCGCTGCAAGGCTAAGCGTTGTTTTTCTTGACGTCATTAGCACCAAACTGTAGAACAACGGCATCTGGTTGACGGTCCTCCACCTTATATTCTTTGAGCATTCTCTGACAATCTTCTGTGGAACATACGTTCTTACTCATGGCATGAAAGCCATACGATCGACCCAATTGGCGTCCGTCAATACCATCCATGACAGAATCATGTATAATCAGAACAGTCGGTAGTCTGGTTGAGAATCTCTTTCTATTGTTTCTTCGTTTTGATGATTTTTCATTGATTTTGTTTTTATTTCATCAGACGTTTTCGTTTCTTTACAGTCTATGGCATTTCCTTCTTTTGTTGGAGTTGAGCCTTCATTGTCCACGTGGTTAATGTTTTGATTGCTGACAGCATTTGTTTTGATGTCACTTTCATGACTTTCTTTCGGTGGAGATGACGTAAAACTTTAAGTCGATTCATCTGCAGCTGACTGGGGAGTTGTAAACTTTGACTCAGATGATGTTGGCCACTTCTTTGAAGCATTGGCGTACGAAATGTTTCAAAATTGTCTGGTTGTTTGTTTGTGTGCCCATCATTTTGTGCACGTTGGTTGGGATTGTTTGTTCTTTTGCATGTCTGTCAACACACATTTCATCCATTAAATCTTTGATTTCTGTCTCATGTTTTTTCTGCATTGTAAAAAGCAACAGAGAGAGATGCTAACAAAGATTTAATTAATTTAATCCACAAAGTCTTGTTCACACGTGTCCGTTTGTGATGATGTAGCTGTTCTTTGTATGATTGCGTTTTATGTTTTCTCTTCTTCATGTTGACAATCAGATCTTGGCCGACAGCCTTCGTCTCTTTCTGGAGATTCAGAATCTTCCTGATTATTTTTATCTAGATCTAGAGACGATCAAATTTATGAACCGATACTGGACAGAATCTCATTGTTCACATACTTTTTGACACATAATTTACATGTATATCTTGGTGACAGCCCTGACATGGCCTTAGTTGTCGATGGGGCTATAATTTTAATCTTAATCTTAGTCTTACATGTATATCTTCTTTTTCGTATTCATAAGGAAGGCGATTTGATATTCTGGCAAGTTGGTACATACCAAGTGGATTTCTTTTGCGCAGTCCCTGCAGATGCACGTTTTCTGTTCTCCTCAATAATTCTGGAATTCATGTAGATCTGGATCTAATGTGTTTCTTTTTCACACGGGTTTGGTTGTTAAAGGCTCAATATTGTTGTGCCGTTTTATGAAAATGTGGTGGTTCCAAGATGTAATTTGGAATGGAAGTTTGGCTGTTAAAGGCTCAATATTGTTGTGGCATTTTATGAAAATGTGCTTGTTCCAAGATGTAATTTGGAATGGAAATTTGGCTGTTTAAGCCTCAATATTATTGTGGCGTTTTATGAAAATGTGGTTGTTCCAAGATCTAATTTGGAATGGAGAGATAGACGAGTTGGTAAAAACTGTCCGTTTCCCGCAACTACCAAAAAGGTTTTTACATGCAAAAAGCCATGACCAACGATTTTTATGTTTATTGACCCAAAACAGAACAGATGAACAAGATGGATATTAGATGTTTAGAACAGAAAGAACAGACAAGACAACATGACAAGTTTTTAATTAAGATTGCTTAATAATCTTTAATTTTGTTCATTAGTACATTACTTGGTTTAAATTCAGTCTCCATCTAGTCAATCGCATAATGTAAATTTAAGGAGCACGGTATAAGCTTCGAGCTTGTTGTTGCTCTTATTGTCTTCTTGTGTGACTATTTTTGAAATGAATAGATATTTGTTTAAACCAAGATGCGAAGATGAAGAGATATGCGCAGAAAAGAAAAGAATCGAATCGTCCCCCTGAAACACACAGAACACAGGGGCTTCCCCTACTTAGTAATCAGCCTCCCCTACTTAGTAATTAGCCTTAGTCGACCTGGCACTGGATTTATTCTATTCAGTAAAGACAAATCATGCATATATAAATTGATGCTTATATGCTGCTGTTTACATAAACATAAAAATGATTAAAAGTAAATTGTATACCTTTTGCATTGTACCGAGAGTAGAAAGTTGCAATTGCCTCTTCAAGGTCTGGTTCCGGGTAAGAGTGTGACAGTGGGCTGGGTGGTGCAGGCTCGTCCTTCCGGCTCTCCTCCATTTCCCCAATCGTGTAAGTGGCGGTAAGCAGAAAGACAGTCTCCAACAGTTTGGACAAATAGACCAATGAGATTTTTTTTTTTTTTCAATTGAAATATAAAATAAATTGGCCAGAGAATCTTAATGTAAAATGCTCATATGGATTTGTACATTTCATAGAGAATGAGAATATTTTCTGTTTTTGAAATGTAGCATTTTTTGTCACACAAAGATGATGGTGTAATGATAACGTTCACTTTCAAGAAAGCAAAACAAAATAGAGCAAGATGGTAAGTCATATAAACAGAGTTCCTTTTGAACTAGGATTCCCTTTCCATCCCTTTTCTCCTCTGATTTCCTTTTTTTTTAATGTTCTTAAATGAACAGTTTTCATCCGTAAAAGAACACCAAACTTTCTGACCGTTTCGATTTTTGTGGTCTGTACTGGATACTTTAAACAGACAAGTATGCCAACTGAATTAGGACTGATCCAATCGTTTAAGCAGTAGAGCTGAAATTCAAAATTCAACACACACACACACGCGTACGCACACGCACGCACACGCACACACACGCACACACACACACACACACACACACTCTCTCTCTCTCTCTCTCTCTCTCTCTCTCTCTCTCTCTCTCTCTCTCTCTCTCTCTCTCTCTCTCTGTGATATCCTTTCTTTTCTCTGTTTTTATTTTTAAGTGAAATTATTTTGTATGTGATTTATCATTTGGCTCATTACTGTTTTCAATTGTTGTTTTTAATATAATTGAAACCACCATTGCTCGTATTTGTTTTCTTTGTTATTAATTGATTTTTTTTTAAAATTCTCCAATTATTTCATTTATCATTTGGCTCATTACTGTTTTCAATTGTTGTTTTTAATTAAATTCAAACCACCATTGCTCATATTTGTTTTCTTTGTTGTTATTAATTGACTTTAAAAAAAATTCTACAATTATTTCATGCACTTACCTTTGTGCGTCATTTTTTTTGCTTGACATGATTTTTTCTTCTTCATATTTGTGTTCGTTTAATGCATGGTGTGTGCGTGAGAGGGTGTGGTGCAAGGAAGCTTTTGTAGTTTATCCATTTTATTTTTTACCCTCAATAAAAAAATAAATCGTATTTATGTTTATGCTCTCTCTCTCTCTCTCTCTCTCTCTCTCTCTCTCTCTCTCTCTGTCTCTCTCTCTCTCTCTCTCTCTCATTTCAAGTTCAAGTACACGTTCTTTCTCTCTCTCTCTCTCTCTCTCTCTCTCTCTCTCTCTCTCTCTCTCTCTCTCTCTCTCTCTCTCTCTCTCACACACACACATACACACACACACACACACACACACACACACACACACACACACACAGAGGGTCATTTTAGTCTACTCACATTTTTAAAAAAAATTGGAAGCACACACACTTTAATCGTATATATTATCTATATTCATTATCGGTTAAACCCTTTCATCGCCACTGTCGCCTCTTGGCACCACAATGATTTAACACCCATGCCACCAAAAAGCATCAAACGAGGGTCTGGTATCCAGTGACCTTATTTTCTTCATTTTGGGAGATAAGGACGGGCCTGTCACAGAGGAATCCCTAATATTGCAGACAGTCTTTTCTCTACCCAGGTAAGTTTAATGGACAGTTGTAGCTGAAAAATGGCTGGCGTTGAAAGGGTTAAAAACTCCGGGACTTCCCTTGTATTGCAGTACCTCTACATAGGATCGTCCCACCATCTTTATAATTTATTTATCTATTAATGTCCCATATGTGCCTGTTCCAGGTCGGAGGACGTTAAACGGATTTTCATCACACACACACACACATGAAACATATAAAATAGTGGTGTATTGTCATTTTTATTGACTTAGCTTTTATTATAGTCTTAATCTTGTGGACTTCATAAAAATCACACACACGCGCGCGCGCACACACACAGACACACACACACACACACACTCACACACACAGTGGGAGTTTTATCTCACAGAACTTCGAAAAGTTTCTGTTTGAAAATTTCTTTGGAAGAGTTTTTCACAAAACATTTTTTGTTCAGAAGAGGTACGCTTAAAGTCGGAAAAGGATTTTGGAAAACGTGCACAACATATACAATCCACAAAATGTATTTATTCGTTTTCCTCTGATCTTCTAAGAGATGCAAACATAAATTAAAAACATAACATTGCTATATACATGTACCCACGTTTTCACCCATTCCAAAATGGGAGCTATCTTTGACATTGATCACTCTCATTTCGATCTAAAAAGAATTATCCCAATATTTTGAGAACTATTGTATTTAGAAAATAATTACAACCATATCTTTTAAAAATATTCGCAGATGGTTCAGTATTTCACACCGTGACGAGAGCAGGTTTCATATTTTCTAGCTTAAAGGTAGAAAAAATATTTTATCTTCGTAAAAAGTTGTCTATACGCTGAATTACTGGTTATACATATATTACGAGAGCAGGTTTCATATTTTCTAGCTTAAAGGTAGAAAAAATATTTTATCTTCGTAAAAAGTTGTATATACGCTGAATAACTGGTTATACATATATTATTATATATCATTATAAGTCGTTGGATTTCATTTTTGAATTACTATATAAATATTTTATCTTCGTAAAAAGTTGTATATACGCTGAATTACTGGTTATGCATATATTATTATATATCATTATAAGTCGTTGGATTTCATTTTTGAATTACTGGTTATACATATATTATTATATATCATTATAAGTCGTTGGATTTCATTTTAAATAATAGCCAAGTCAATAATTATGTGCTGACTCAGTCTAAAGCAGCAATGTTTATCAAATTTCCCAATTCATACGACTTGACATGAAATTAATCATATAATACACCTTCTTTCCATGAAAGGCATTACTGGTTTTTTTGCTGGGTGCCTTCTCATTGTGGAATATCACTAAATGAACGGGTAGAGCAAGATGCAAAAAAGGCAGCTCAAAATCTCAGTTAACGACGCAGTGTCAATTAATATTCTCTTAGATCTGACAGAATGTTTCTCAATTATAAACAAAACATCTGAGAGTATGTTGAAACTGTATTGATGAACTCATACGTTCAATATAATAAAATATAATGATATATAGCCTACAATGGGAAAACGTGAGAGATAGAAAATATATTTAGCGTCCTCCGGTCTGGACTCATGGGACATTATTGGATTATAAAGACTCGGTGAACTAAGTAGCGGGATATTGTACCTCGCTAAAGTAATCTCCGCTCTCCAACCCTTTTCTTGCCCACGTGCGCGCAGTAAGCCTACTGAGTTGTTTCTGTGTAAACTGTTTGTTGTGGACGGCTTGAAATCAGTGCCGGGTCCACGCAAATGTAAATTGGCTCATATCGCGCGCGTTTATGAATGGATGCTGTTGAAACTTTGCACCAAGATAGTCACTATCCCTGGTCATACACGTTCCAAATTTCGAGTCAATGTCAGGTCTCGTTTCGCGCGGGTTTGTGAAAAGGTCAAGCGGCGCATATCGCGCGCGTTTGTAAATCGATTCGCTTCCAGATAGTCACTGTCCCCGGTCATCTACCTTCCAAATTTGAAGACAATCCGTCCAGAAATACTGGAGATACGGGCGCCTGTAGGCCGGTGGATACGCGTTTCGCGCATTTGCCAAACCGGGCAAATGACACGGCCGCCTTGGTTGCCGTTGCCATCGCCACGTTAGGGCTCAAATTTGAAGCGATTCGGTCGAAAAACGGCGGAGTTATAAGGCCCGTTCTGTGTTTTACAGGGACGGACGGACGGACGGACAGTTGCCTTTCAATATAATGATGACTAGCGCAACGCCTAGTACCGGAAATACCGAGCACCGGTAATGCCTAGTACCGGTAATGCCAAGTACAGGTAATGCTGAGCAGCAGTTTTTTGGGGTCCACGAAATATTATATTATTACTTTTGTGTCTCTCCTTCTTTCCATCTTCTCTCATCCTGTTCTGGCCACCACCCCACCCCCTCCCCCACCATCCCCTGCCCTCCTGGAAATGGAAATTGGCTCATATCGCGCGCGTTTATGGATGGATGGTGTAGAAATTTTCCACCAAGATAGTCACTGTCCGTAGGCATGCACGTTCCAAATTATGAGTCAATGTCCGGTCTGGTTACGCCGCGGTTTGTGAAAAGGTGAAGCAGCACTTATCGCGCGCGTTTATGAATCGATTCGCTTCCAATTTGGTACACGGATAGTTACCGTCACCGGTCATCTACCTGCCAAATTCGAAGGCAATCGGCCCAGACATACCGGAGATATGAGCGCCGAGATGTCGGCGGATACGCGTTTCGCGCGTTTGCGAAACCGCGCAATTGACACAGCCGCCTCGGTTGCCGTTGCCATCGCCCCGTTAGGGCTCACAGCAAATTTGAAGCGATTCGGTTAGAAAAACGGCGGAGTTATAAGGCCCGTTTTGTGTTTCACACACACACACACACACACACACACACACACACACACACAACCTTGCCTTTTTATTATATGATGGTGGGGACGATTCTGGAGGCAATTCTCGGAGGCAGTGCAACACCAGGAAAGTCCCGAATTTTTAACAATATATAGATATGTATTACATAATGGGAAAACGTCATACAAACATTACTTTCTAGTCCAAGGAGATGAATTCGTTTGAATTCATTTAAAACTAAATATTGTAACAATAACAAATGTATGTGTGGTGAACCTTAATTTGAGTATCAATCATTTACTGATTCACTGTCCAAAAGCAAGACAGCTTTTTAAGACTGAATTCGGGAATTGACGGTTTTACTGATGGATCGACTCCATTATGTAGTAGTAATAATAATAATAATAATAATAATAGTGAATCATTTATATAGCGCATTCCTCCACCAAATGTGGAGCTCTATGCGCTTAACAACAACAAAAATTAAAAGCAAGAAATTCAACAACAAAACCAAATAATCGCTCACGCACATGCAAATATAGGCATACACATACACCCCCCACATCCCACCCACACAGACACGCACGTACGCACACACATACACACACACACGCGCGCGCGCGCACACTCACACACACCGTTACCATCACCACCACTCACCCCACCCAAAAACACAATACAAATACAATCAGTTGAGTAAAGCATCAACACACACACACACTCTCTCTCTCTCTCTCTCTCTCTCTCTCTCTCTCTCTCTCTCTCTCTCTCTCTCTCTCTCTCTCTCTCTCTCTCTCTCTCTCTCTCTCTCTCTCTCTCTCTCTCTCTCTCTCTCGCTCTCGCAACAAAGCTGACGTAGACATTGCAGTCAACACACAGTGAAGCTAATATGGGGGGAGGGGGAGAGGGGAGGGGAGGGTGTGTGTGAGAATAGTCCAGTAGTAGTAGTAGTAGTAGTAATATAATATTTTCTGAATCACTTTTAGTGGAAGGACGTTAAAATGAAGAACAGCACACACACATCTCAACATATTTATTCAGGGAAACAAGACGAGCATGATAAACACCACACAATTCATCTCCTGAAGACTAACAATAAATATCAGACAACTACACGCAAAATCAGCATAGATACCAGGCTTAGCTTAAAAAAGCGACAGGCAAAAAGTAGTGACAATGTAAACAAACAACAGGAGTGGCCCAATGCTCACACATGCACACAAACATACTCTCTCTCTCTCTCTCTCTCTCTCTCTCTCTCTCTCTCTCTCTCTCTCTCTCTCTCTCTCTAATTATAAAAATATTATTATACTAACTTGTGGCGGTGCCATAGCCGATGAGGTTTAACCGAGGCGTGGTCACCGCTACATCTATCTGTATTAATACAAAATCGGGACTTTACTGGTTTCGTACTGCCTCCGGGCATTGCCTCCAGTATTGTTCCCACCATATTTGTATTTGCAAATGTCCCATATGTGTCTGATTCAGACCAAGAGGACGTAAAGCTCCATCTTCGTCGTCGTCTCTCTCTCTCTCTCCGATGAGGTTTAACCGAGGCGTGGTCACCGCTACACCTATCTGTATTAATAAAAAAATCGGGACTTTACTGGTTTCGTACTGCCTCCGGGCATTGCCTCCAGTATTGTTCCCACCATATTTGTATTTACAAATGTCCCATATGTGTCTGATTCAGACCAAGAGGACGTAAAACACCATTTTCGTCTCTCTCTCTCTCTCTCTCTCTCTGTCTTCCCCCCTCTCTCTCTCTCTCTCTCTCTCTCTCTCTCTCTCTCTCTCTCTCTCTCTCTCACACACACACACACACACACACACTCTCTCTCTCTCACTCCTCTTCTTCTCACATGCCACATCATTCTTGAACTAATCATATATTTTTTGTTACATCAATATAAACATTTAAACACTAACTTACACACACACACACACACACACACACATCGAGTACTATAAAATTTATCTTTACGTCTGTGACACACACACATACACACACACACACACACACACACACACACACACACACACAAACTATAATGTACACTGTGGAAAGGATGTAAACAAGGGAAACAACTTTTGAACTTTCTTTTATAACAACCGGAAATGGAACTTTGGGAAGAAGACAAACCGGAAGTTGACGACAGACGCTGATCGTGGAAGCACGAGTTTAGGTAACCAGAATTTTCAATCGAAAAACTACATAGTTCAACTAGCAAGTAAGGCTATGCGTTTACGCCGTTGTATGTTATTGATCAATGATCATGCTCCAGCATTACATTGGAGAGTCTAGATGCATTTAGTTTTTGCCATGAAAATGAAAACGCCACCTGCAAGGAAATCAAAAACAAAATGGCGTCTGTCAGCAAGCTACAAAGAAAGCTGACACGAGACACTGCTTATAAATAAACGCCTGGCTACTCGCAGACCGTTGTAGCATTCTCAAATTGTATTTGTTCTCACCATATCTGCGCATGTGTTAAATCGATCATGACTTGCCATCAAATTTTATCTTTTGTGTATTCGACACTAAATTGACCCTAATTAAATTTACCTATCCCTAACCCTAACCCTAAGCCTATCCCTCACTCTTCGAACACGCGCCGACGGTTTGAGAACAAATCCACTTTGAGAACACCACACCGTGAACGTGAACGCAATCTGCTCATTAACCCTCAAGGCTGCAGAACCGAAATCCGCCCGATTTTTTTTCTTCCCTGGTGGCCGATGACGCCGATTGCGCCCGCTGAACGCCAGGTCTAGTACGTTCACTTTCACTTTTGGCCTACCCACAATGCAACATGCTAAGTTAGTGCTTCCTTTACAGACCTGCCTACTGCTACGATTTGGCCGTAGCAGCTACGAAAAATAAAGCTTTGCTATGGAGCTACGGCAACCTTAACGTTGCTACAAAAAAAACAAATTGCCGCCGCATTTTATTTTTGCTTATGCCGTTCCCGGTTTTGTCGGTTTCTAAGACGCCGTGTCACGCGCGATAACCTAGTCACTTCCGTTTTTATTAAAATGACCGCATGCGTTCTTATTACTTTCTCTGGAAAAAATGGCGGTCTCCAGCAGCAGTAGCGATTCGGGAGATGTTTCAAACGAAGAAAAACGAACCCAAACCAGAAAACGAAAATCATCTGGCACACCATCTTGTTCTAAGAAAAACATCGACCTGCCGCACAAGTTTTTAACCCTCTTGTGCCTGACGCTCTGTGCTCTCAATCACCTCTGAAATCCTAACCCAAGGGACGTCACTCCGTACAAAAGGCGGGGTAGCGTCGGAAAAATAATAAAATAAAATATACCCTACCAGATTTTGTGTGTTTTTTTGCTTTTGAATGTGTTGCCGAGATGTCTGTCTGAGTTGCAAAAGGAATTCCAAGATGTTATGGGGATGCATGGCTCCACAAAAAAAATCAAAATGCCAAAGTGTATTCGCAAACTGCATTCACTAGTCATTCACTGCCTACTTTTGCAGACTGTTGAAGCCTAAGACGACTGAAATGGAAATGTAGATCAAAACCATTCACTTACCCTTTCAGTAAGTTTCACTTCACGATCTTATAATTCCTATCTTTCACAAAAAAGGGAATTTTCATCGCTGTCATCACTCAGTGGATGCAATAACGACTCAACATCCATGATGTAAAAGTCGGGAAAATGCCGATGTCAGTAACACGACTTCAAAAATTCGCATCGATCGAACAAACACAAGCTCGCTGCCGAAATAGGTCAGAATACACTCCTTACTCATCACTTCGCGATCTCATAAGTCCCATCTTTCACAAAAATAGGACTATTCATTGCTTTCCTCAGTCAATGGACGCCATAACTGTTCGTCATCCATATTGGAAAAATCGCGAAAATGCCGAAGTCGGTCACTAATTTTCAAAAATTCATATCTTTCAAACCAATCGGCCTAGAAGCCATTGCAAGCAACAGGACGGAAGTGTAATCTACAGCGAAAGCGAGGCTGAAGCGCTCACGTGACTGCCATGTGATAGAAACAAAATGGAAGCACCCAAACCGGCCACGTGGAATCCGTACGTTCCCGAACGTTCTAGACGTTTCCGATCCGATTTTTTTTTGAACGTTCACGACCGTTCACCGCACAAGAGAGTTAAATAGCTTACACGGAGGAGTGGCCTTGCATCGTCAGAAGTTGACTCAGTGCACTGCAAACCATGCTCGCTGCAGTGCAACCTCTGCCATGCGGACTTCTCTGTGAATCATGGCGGTTGAGACGATTGCCGTCAACACGTTCAAGTGGCGAAACATATTAAGCAGTGCGTTTCGGCTCAGGAAGAGAACAAATCGATTGCCGTTGTTTGTGGATGCTACGGAAAAATTTGCCATGCTACTGAAAATTGATGGCTGGGCTACTGATTGGGAAAATTCCAAGTAGGTAGGTCGCTGGTCCGTTTTTGCCTTTTACAGCAAGGGAAAGAAGCACCCACTAGTCTTTTTGAACGGATTTTTCGAAGTGACCCCCAATTTTTGGTTCTTCTTTCCACGCGACGTGCGCAGTATTGACTCGGCGCGATGCTCGGAGCGCCATTACGGATTTTTTCTTCTAATTCATGGTTTGTTGTGTGACAAAGCACTGACATTGTGTTAGCTTTCGAATGAAAATATCATTGCTATTCAATATGCATCTTTCAAAAATTAAATGTGGGTTCGACTTTATTCTGGGTGATTTTTTAAAATAAAAGATTTGGTGTGACGTTCGGAGTTACTTCCCATCACTCGGAACTCAGGATCGATTCTCGGTTCGATTGATCTGGAGGCATAGGGTTAAGAAGCAAAATTCTCTCTTGCTCTGGAAAGGGTTAGGATTAACCCCTTCAGTGCTGCCTACTACTTGCGCATGCGCCGGCGGCTTGCCGTGCGATTTTTGAGCGCGGCAATATCGCTACTTAGAGGCGACGTATATATACGTCGGTGGCAAGTACTGAAGTGCTATAGAGGACGTATATATACGTAGTGGGCAGGGAAAAGGTTAATTTAGGTTATGGTTATTTTCATGAAACAGAAAGAATGATGCGTTGACATTGGAAGGCGAGAACATGAGCCTGAGGTGGATAGCTAATTTTTTTTCTAAAACAGCCGATAGTCACACGACTCAGTCAAAATCAAGGGAAGTAAATCAACAAATGTAAGCCGTAATCCAGAAATTAATGCCCAGATATATCAGTTTGACAGAATAAAAACAGTCGCTGCCAAAACGTATGCAAAAAGAAAAAGAGGATTAATCCTTTTTAGTTTAAACCCCACAGGTGTTGGCCTATTTAGCCTACACATAGCGAATCATGTTCATGTTGAGTAGCCAGGGGTATTAATAACGGGGCCCTCTTTTTTTTCTTCGTTTTGAAGCGACAATATCGTGATCGAGCACCATAACCTTTGGTTTGTTCTCAAGTAGCCAGGCGTATTAATAACGGGGCCCTCGTTTTGAAGATTTTGACGGCAATATCGTGATCGAGCACTGTAGCCTTTGGTTTGTTCTCAAACACTTCAAAAGTAGACTGTGCCATTCTTTCTTCCAAAAGTAAAAAAATGTGGCCTGCTGTACATAAATAAATGATCTTCCCGAAAAACTGTCCTAAATTCTGATCGCTTCTCGGCCTTTTGGCTAAGACAGTGATTCAGGAACATAAATTTTTGTTTATGCCATGGTTGGTTTGTTCAGCCCGTCGTACATGGCGAAAGCCGATACGCGACGTTAAGCTGATCTTCCATCCAAAACTGTCCTCAACCTCCAGGCTCTTCGCAGACAACACCCTGTGCCATAAAACCGTGGGGTCTCAGAGAAGGATCGGGCTACTCTCCAGCAATACTTAGACCACATGGCCGACTGGGAAGAAAAGTGGAGGATGAAGTTCCGGCAATATTGTCATCGAGCACTGCAAGTTCGGTTCATTCCCAAACGGTTCAAAACAGGGTTCACACAGTCTTTGAAAGTCTTTGAGAAATGGAGTGCCATTTTCAAGTCTTTGAAAGTGAAAATTGGCTTTGATCAGTGAAAATCATGAAATCATTTTAAATGGTGTGTGAAAAAGTCATCATCATTGGCTTATTTTTCAATATCCGCGATTCGACAATTAGATCTAGTTCCGTCTAGCAGACATCCTCAATTTGTCGAGTTACTTCCCTTTGCTGTATCCTTGTCTTTTGGCTACTCAGTGCAACATGACTGATCGTAATTGAAACACTCGTCGCCATTGCATGTCATGACAGGTCTTTGAAAATAGGATAAAGGGTCTTTGCAAAGGTCTTTGAAAGTTTTTTAAATTTTGGTATAAAAAATCTGTACGAACCTTGCAAAAGTATGCTATTCTTTTAGTCATGAGATTCATTTGGCCCGTTTGGGAACAAACCAAAGCCTATGGTGCTCGAAGAAGATAAGGCCGAAGTTCCATCCTGATAAGTGCCAAACCCTGCATGTATCCAGGAAAAAGAACCCTCAAGCTGGCACTTACCATCTTCATGGCCAGAGCCTACAAACAGTGTTAATATCTCCCAAGATCTGTCATGGGATACCCACATCAACACTGTGAACAAGGCCAACAAGACCTTAGGCTTCCTTCGACGAAATCTGAAGATGGGCTCCATCACCGTCAAGGAAACTACCTATTGAAAAAAGCCTTGGTGTGTCCCACTATAGAATATGCCGCTCCTGTTTGTCCTCATAGTCATACAGCCAAGACCATCAGCATTGAGCAACATTAAGAGGGTTCAGCGCCGAGGAGCTCGCTGGGTTGTTAATCGTCACCGCCAAGTATTCAGCATGGACAACATGCTGACCCAGCTGCAGTGGCCCCCTCTCAAGGACGGGCGACGTTCCGCAAGGCTGGCCACCTTCTTCAAGTTCCACCATGGAGAGGTGGCCATCAACACCCCACACCAGCCATTCCCCTGTCCTCCATCATGACAGATGCGACAGACTCGCTCAGCAGCCTACCTACTTCCTGCCTGTAAAAGGAATTACAGGATCCTGAGGCAATATCAATTATCATCGGCCTCGGTGGAGGAATTCAAATCCCATTGCCCCCCTGAATTATCTGACAGGGTTCTGCCTCTGTACCCCGCCGGGGCCCTGGGTGGCCCCTGGACCCCTAACTCTTTTTTTTTTCATTTTGGGGAGTTGCACCCATGCTTATTCCTTATTCCTTTTTTTTTCTTCACATTCTTAATCACCTCTCAGCCTCAACATGTTAAAACTGTTGTTTGCTCAAAAGTCTGATCTACTGTAGTATAGATCTCCACTCGTGTTGACACACAGTGACACTGATGGGAAGTGAATGGTCATGGGCAGGCAATGGCATTGACTGGCCCTGTATTTGGTTTGATTAAAAGACGAGAATTGAATTTTTGTTTGGTTTGATCAACAGGGCTTGTGACGTCAGCGATGACATAAACATAACATAACAGGTGGTTATGAGCGGATAGGTGTGAAACATGCAATCTTTTTATTTTTACATAAATTTATAGTGTTATGATCTGACGCAATTTTCAGCTGAGTTTACGCATTTTTTGACCGACTTTGCGTAAGTCAAGCGCATTTTGAAAAGCTCTAGCGCAATGCCTGCTGAGTTGTCTCATTTGTGTTTTTACACTGTGTGTCTTCTGGCAGGTTAATTCAGAATGGCTTCACAGTTTGGTTCGGGGAATAAGAACCCACCATGGGCAAGACAGGCAACTGGTAAGTTTATAAGTGTATGTCCATCTGTATGTGTGATTCTTTGGTCTGTCTGGCAATGTGATCATAATGCTTTTAATTTTGTTTATTATTCACATAATATAATGAAATTAAAGGAATTTAGAAAAAAATGGTTGTTAAAGATACTTTTACATTACAAAAGCAAATACACTTTTAAAAAGATGAATGAAGGAACTTCAGCAGTTCTAATTATTTAACTCTATGGAATTAGAAATCATTATAATAATGAATAGTGCTTGTAAAATATAAAAAGTTATATATACTATAGCGATTAGCGCATAATCTTGCTAAGCAACTCAATCTGTCAATGCAAGAGTTTTGGTTTGTCAATGTCTGACATAAGGTTCTGGTCAATATAATCAATAATCATTTGGTGCTGTTTATTAATATTGTTTTTGTTAAATTAAACTCTTTCTTCTTCAAAATTCAGTGTTGAAAATACTTTGGACAGATTTTATGACGGCCAGTGGGATAGGGCAGTCGCAGGTGACGAACCCACTAGTGCAGCAGCCTGGTCTGGCGAACAACCCTACCCTGTACTCCTATAATTCACAGGCTGCTCTTCAGCAGCAGCAGCAACAACAGCAGCAGCAACAGTATGCTGCTCAGCAACAAATGACTCTTCAAAATCAGGTCAGTGAGATAGTGATTATCGAAAGAAAAATAAGAACCAAGCTGAACGCTTAGAAAATTCAGTCACAAATAATTTGATTTAGTTTCAGATGTGTTAATGTTTATCATTTGTCATTAATTCTGCTCCTTGAGACTGTTTCGAAGAATAACATTCAAGAAGTTAAAACATTTTTTTATGAGAATTCTGTACTAAATCTTAGTAAACAGTAACACCTCTTGATGTTTTTGTTGTTGCTGCCTGTAATGTGTCTGTAATCGCACATTAGCTCGTGAAATATTTTGTGCCAGAGACAATCATTGAGCTTTACGCCTTTAGTTGTTAACACGCCCTGTACGCTGCCATAATAAGGAATTTGAAATTGAAATCCGTTTTGTTTTTTTGGCTGCTGAGCTCTTTCATGGTAGTGGTAAATTGTTGCTGATATGCTCATCCCCCCCCCCCCCCCTTTTAAAAACCTGCTGAGCTTACAGTATTGAAATTGAATTGCTCTCTGTTAATAAGGCTGCGGGGCTTCCTCAGCCGGGCCTGGCGATGCCGACGACGCTGGGCGGGGGGAACAACCAGGCCCCCACTGTGAGCTACCCCTCGGCAAGGCCCACGCAGACCCCCTCTGCAGGCGGAGTGGGGGCCAACCAGAAGCAACGCATCTTCACCGGCACCGTCACCAAGCTGCATGAAAACTTTGGCTTTATTGACGAAGACGTTTTCTTCCAAACAAAGTAAGACGGCCTGTTTTCAGGTGTTTTATTTTGATAGATGGACAGATAGGTAGATGGACAAACAGACCAGACAGGATAGATGGGCATACAGAGACAAACAAGTAGACAAGTGTTTGATTTTGACAGATACCATATTTTTTGGGACTATAAGGTGATACTTCTTTCCAAGACTCAGACCTCTGTGCCTTATAATGTGACTGATGAAATAGTAAAACAGTAGCAAAAGCTGAAATTTTTGGAAAATTGGGGGGTGCGCCTTATAATCTGAAAAATATGATAGATGAATGTTTGATTGTGTGTGTATGAGAGAGACAGTGAGAGAGATTTTCAGCCCCACTACAAATACAAGCAACAGCAAAACTTAACCCTAGTAGCGCTGTTCCCGGAATGATCCTAGAGCCCCCCCTAGAGCCAATGGCAGCTCCCGGAATATTCTGGGAAGCCCACATGACATCACAAAGCACCTCATATAGCGGCCAATCATTGCAATATCGCAATATCGAAAATCGACGCCGATGTTCACAGAAACCGATCTTGCTACGGCTACCGATCAAAGACTTGACTTCGATTACCTTTATTTTAAACAAATTACCCGATAATTCCAAAGATGCCAGTGTCTAAATGTCTTTGGATGATTATTCTTTTATTATTTGCACACCATTCATCCATCAATCCAATTTAAAGGCACAAAAATAGCCCGGAGAGTGGTTGCATTTTTAAAATTTTAACACACCTGTCCGTTCATTATTTTATTTTTAATTAATTAACAAAATCACATACAGTCTTACAATCACATTCATGCCAAAGTCTAACCTCTAAGCTTTCCAATGATTTATAACTTTACATATTTAATTCTGCATAATATAGAAAAAAGAAGGGTTCTTTGACACCACTCTACTTCCAAAATGCAAGTCCCAAAGTTAATTCAGCTAATGTCACTGAAAGAGCTGCCGGCTTATTCAGCACTACTAGGGTTAAGACGGTAGCAGTGTGGCTATAGCATTATTTGGTTATGAATGCTTATTCTTTTTAATTATGAATTAATACATGCGCTCCTCTTTCCTCTTTTATCCTTTACTTGTATTATATAATCTAACAAATACTGGAAATACAATGTTTTTATTTTTGTTCACGATGAACCCTCTTCCACAAAGTTTATGATTTAATTCCATAATTGGATCAGCCATTCATTTGAACTTTGCACCTTTCCAATGGAACCTGACAAGTCATCACACACCTATTTATATTATTGCATTCTTTTGCATCTACAGTTGCGTGAAGGGAGTGTCAGCCAAGGTGGGCGATCGGGTGTTTGTGGAGGCTTCATACAACGCAGCCATGCCTTTCAAATGGAATGCCACTCGTGTCCAAGTCCTGACTGGTTCTCAGGTACACTGATCTGTTTTTTACGCCTGTTGTGATAGTTCCTGTGTGTGTGTGTTTGGTGTGTGAAGAATATAATGTTACACAATCCCCACATATTGTCTGAATGGCTTTCAACAAGTTTAATCATTTAATTAATCTTAAAGCTAAGCATTTTTGACTAATTGAGACATTTAACTGCCAGAGGAATACTGAGAAATTATCGATTTTCTTATTGTAAAGTCTAAAACAAATCAGACTCCATCTGAGAAAACGGTCTGGAGATATATCTTTCCTGGCTTATCTAAACCAAAAACCATCATCCCAGGACTATGACATCAAAAGTTATGACATCATCAATGACATCATACACTACGAGACTATCTCGTAGCAGGCAGGGAAGGGGTTAATTAATCAAGCTAAGCATTTTGACTAATCGAGACATATTTAACTGCCAGAGGAAAACTGAGAAATTATCAAATTTCTTATACATTTTAAAACAGACCTGTTAGACTCAATCTGAAAAAAATCAGTGTAGAGATATATCTTTTCTGGCTTACCTAAGCCAAAACCCATAATCTCAGGGCTATGACATCAAAAGTTATGACATCATCAGTGGCATCACACATCCCATAGCAGACAGGGACTGGGCAGGGAAGGGGTTAAAGGTCTTTATGATAGCAAAGAATGTTTGATTTAATTTTGTCAGTGCCTGTGCCTAAAATAGTAAACCGTTTTGAGTATAATTTTTGGTTAGAGAAAAGTCAGTTGAAAGTATAGTTTGAATTTTAAATGAATACCAGTATGCACTCCTTTTTCCTCTTCCTGCCTTTCCCCCTCTCCCACCTTTCACACATACAATTTGTATTATGTAATCTAACAAGTATGGGAAATTACAATATTTTAATTTTGTGCACAATGAACCCTTTCCCCCATTATTTATGATTGAATCCCTTAATTGGATCAGCCATTTGAACTGCACCTCTTCAATGGAATCTGGCGACATGCAGTCACACGCCTATTATTACATCCCTTTGCACACCTTGGCATGAGGCTGTGTCAGACCAATTGACATAAGCTAGAACACCAAGGCTACATCAAAATGTTATGTTCTGCATGGTTGTGCAGGGATTGTCTTAGGACATGACAAGCTCCTAACATAACAGTCATATCATCATTCTAATATCCTCCAAAGTTGGAGTGTGGCTGCCCACGTTTCGGGGTAATCAAAAACGGTCTCACACGTAATGTTCTCATCCCTAGCTGGTGCATTTGTGCCATAGCGTTCAAGTGCTTCGGCTGTTGGGATTATCCCTGGGGTCTTTAACCCTTTCACTGCCAGCCATATTTCAGCCAAATATTTCCATTAAATTTACCTGGGTAGAGAACAAAATCCATCTGCAGTATTGGGGATTCTTCTGTGACATATATAAAATAAGGTCTGTCCTTACTTCCCAAAACTAAGACGTTAGGGTCTTTGGATAATAGACCCCAATTTGATGCCTTTTAATGACATAGGTGTTAAATCACTGTGGTGCCAAACTGTGACTTTGGCGGTGAAAGGGTTAAGCCGTGGTAAGACAACAACAACAGCAACAGCATTCCTTTGCGTCTCCATAACAACAAATACAAAGAACAATTTTTAAAGAACAACAATTCTGGAGAAACTAGGCAGAGACGGAGAACAATAACTGTAGAGATAGTGTTTTTATCCAATTCCAGCACTCGGGTGCCCCTCAGAACACCGGCATGGGCCACAACGCGGCGGCCATGAGCCAGCAGCAGCAGCAGCTGAACGCCATGCAGCAGGCGGCCAAGATGATGAACCAGGGGGGCATGGGTGGTGGGGGAGGGGCTGGTGGAGCGGCGGGCCTGCTGGGTGGGGTCAACCCTCTGCAGCTGGCTGCCACCGTCAATGCCATCAGCAACGCCAGCAACCTCATGGGATCCCTGGCCAACCGCAACGCTGCGGCCGGGATGGCTGCAAACAGGGGGGGTGGCAGGGGTGAGTGGGCTCTTATTGCTACTGCACTACCTTCCCTGTTAACGTGTTTGTTGCAGTTATAGTATATCTTGGGACTTTTTTGTCCTAATTTTAAAACACAACAACAATCTTTTTTGTTAAATACAGAAGAGCTGGAGAACAGCAACAAACTATTTTTAATTGTATGTAAGTAAGCAACATGCTTTCATTGAGATGTGCTGCAGAGGTAATTGAGAAGCAGCTTTTTTTGGTATGAAATACTGTCCTATTGTTGACAATGTTTGGAAGGGTCAAAGTTAAAAATCCATGGACCTGAAATTTTGAATTTGGAGATAAGTGAGTTTTAAACCAATTATGTGAAATGTTCACTGAGCTTGGGTAACCACTTTTTAGGTACAATATCTTTGGTTTTTCCCGCCTTAATTCTGAACTAGATACTATTCTGCCTGATTTGATTGACATTTGCCATTGATCTTCATCTTCTATCAAGTTTTTAAATCTTATGTAAGCCTTCCCTTGTTTTTTTGTAAAAATCACACTTTATGCCCTTCATGCACTTCGTTTTTAGCATAACCCCTGCCTCCCTTTCCCTTTCTAGCCTTTCACTGAATCTGGAGCAACAGTGCTATTTATAAGCTTTGTTCACTTCACTGTCTCTTTAATCTGTGTCCATGCCTTAGAGGATTGTTACTAATATTTTTGCTACACGTTGATGAATGAAATCTACATTGTATGCTCAGGGATGATGCAAGGTCCAAGAGGCTCACGAGTCGGAAGGTCCAACTTTGGTAACGAGTCTCGCTTTAGTGAGGACAGGGAAAGAGAACGGGAGCAGCGTGAGAAAGAACGGGAGCAGCGGCGTGAGAAACGAGAGCGTCGCCGCTCGCGCTCCTCATCTCCTGCCAGTAGCCGTGCCCGTACCAGCCGCAGCCCAAAACGCAGATCACGCCCTCCTCCTCGCTATGTCGTGCAGGCTCCTCGATATGTGTTGACTGCGTGAGTTCATGCATTGTTTTGTTGTCACATTTGGTGACCAGTTGAAAATAAGTGTGAAACTACAGAGGTAAGGCAAGTGAAGGACATGTTGATCTTCGTTTCATTAGTAGGTTGTAGGTTTATTAAAACCTACATTACATTAGGTTGAATGTTATTGTGGATCTGTTTAGCAAGCACGTAAATATATGTACATATTTGTTTAAGATGTGCATATTTGTATATATGGTGGTTTCCTAGATTTGAGGAAGGATGCTTCTGTAGTTTAGAGTTGTGTACTTGTAATCAGAGTTGTTTCCTGCTTTTGCAGGAGAGATGCAAGCGTCTTGGTGCTGAGATCCAAGTACTCCAGCATGTACATCCCCAGCGATTTCTTTAATGCGGGCTCTCCGTGGATAGACAACCTGCCGATGAACCGGCCTTTCGTGTTGGGTCAGGGCTGCAAGTTCCACGTCATGCACAAGGAAGTGGGACCCCTGTCTCCAATCACTGCTGTGCTGGACCCACCGGACGCAGACCACAAATTCTGTGCAAAGGTAAGGCAACATGCTGCTTCTGGAATCCACTTGTACTGTGAGCAGCATAGCCGACTTTGCTTTGGAGATTATGTTAAGTGTCTAAGGCCGGGTTCACATTGGACGCGTAAGTTCCGTACCGGTACGGAAAACCCTAAGTAAGTGGAAGAAAGAAGGATAAAAGTTTATGCATATAGGGGAAATTCGGACACGTGCGCAAATCTTTTCCCTTCTTTGTTTCACTTATTTATGGATTGCGCACGGGTTTCTGCATGGAATATCCGCTTATGTGTGTACACTGCCTTATCCTATATTTGAATATTTATTTCTAGTGGCATGTAATCGGCATCAAAGGCTCTCCATTTTGGTTTGTTCTTAGTCAATTTCTACTTCAGTCTTTGGCCCTGTTTGCTGTTTGCCACCTTTCTGCCAGGCTTTCAGTGGAGGGCGATGCAAATGATGTCTAGATCTTTCGTGAGAATGTGGCCTTCACGAATGCTATGTTATGAGTGTGTATAGTGTGTATGTGGAAAAAAGGGAAGGTGGGTGGGGGTTTGAAAGACTGGCTGGATTCTTTTGATTTCTACTTTAACCCTTTCACCGCCAAAGTCGCATTTTCGCACCACAGTGATTTGACACCTATGCCACTAAAAGGCATCAAATTGGGGTCTATTATCCAAAGACCCCATTGTCTTAGTTTGGGGAAGTAAGGTTAGACCTTATTTTATATCTGTCACAGAAGAATCCCCAATGCTGCAGATGGTTTTGTTCTCTACCCAGGTAAATATAATGGAAATGTTTAGCTGAAATATGGCTGGCGGTGAAAGGGTTAAATTATGAATATTTTTTATGCTTCTTTTTAAAATGTTTTTTGGAAATGGTGTCTATAATGTGTGGTGGGGATGAATGGCATGAGAATTTTTTTTAATTTATTTATTTATAATTATATTTTATATACTTCATAATGTTTTGTAATAATGTTTTTCTTGATCGTTTTCTCGTAATATTTGTAAAGCGCTCTGAGGATGATTTTTTTTCCTCATCGAAGAGCGCTATAGAAGCTTTATTTATTATTATGTAACTTCTTTTTCCCCCCATAAGAGTATGTGTTGATGATGCCAATAAAATCAATGGCACTCTGTCTGACAGGTGATGCTGCTGACCTGCCCCGGCCTGGATGAGCTCTACTCCAAGGCCTGCTCCCTAGCGCAGGATGAGACGGACACCCAGGACTCCTTCCAGCATCCAACCCGCCTCCTGCAGTTCCTGGTGGGCACCCGCGGCAAGAACGAGCCCATGGCCATCGGCGGGCCCTGGTCCCCATCCCTGGATGGGGCTGACCCAGAGGAGAACCCCCAGGTCCTGATCAAGACGGCCATCCGCTGCACCAGGGCCCTGTCTGGCATTGACCTGTCCAAGTGCACCCAGTGGTGAGTGGGCATTCTTGCTTCTTCTTGCTACCTTTGTGTAATAGTATGCCTTGCCATGTTTGTGTTCTCTGTTAGTATTATATGTAGCAAGGACAGATTGGAAGAATAGGCGTTGCCTAAAATCTATATCCTTGGAAAATATAGTTTAAGTTTTCAAGTTTTCAAGTTGTTGGTTGGGTGACAGTTCACTGTGTTGCTGCTTCTAGAATGAATGGAAAGTGGGGCGAGAGATTAACATTAGTGTTATATAACAAGAGGATCAGTAAACAGTAACAAATTGTAATTGTATGTTCAGATTTACAATTGGTATTGGCGATAAGGTGGAACAAATTCACATTGCATCGAATTGATAATTTTTTTTATAGTAAAACAAAGCTGGTAGTTAAATGCATGAAAGATAAGAGATTAACTCCAACTTTTCTCTGCTGAACATCGGCACTAGTTTTTCCTTTTGTTGATCGAGTTGTGTTTGACCAAGTGCATCTTTGTGTGCGTGCGTGCGTGCATAGTCATATTATGCTGATTCTCATGGTTCTTTCTAACAAGACTGTTTAATCATGCCATTTTTCTTGACAGCTTGGGTAAGTAACAATGACTGGACCAGTATATCATTACATGCATTTCTCTGTGTGCTGTATTTTAAAAGTTTACATGTGTGTCTGTCTGTCTTTCCATTCCTGAATGTGAAGGTTTGTGAGTGAATTCTTGAGACGCCCTGCAAGATTCCATCCTACAATTAATTTATGAAGCAAAACTCATGCGATTTCGTCTGAACCATACCACAGCTGTTTTCAAACATGCTAGTTTATTGTGAGGAATATGATTATATAAGTGTGGACTGCATTTCTTAATTAGTATCTTATATTTTTTGTGTTAACAATGTTTGACCTGTGAGTCGCCTTGTTCTGTTTTTGTGACTGGTCAGTCGTTTTTGTGAGTGAAGTCAATAGAAATATTTACCATGGTCCTTTTCTAGCCTGCCGACCTGCTTTCTCTCCAGGTATCGCTTTGCAGAAATCCGCTACCTGCGTGCTGAGTCCAGGGACAAGCCGGCGCGGGTTGAAACTGTCGTACTTTTCTTGCCAGACGTTTGGCGCTGTGCCCCATCTCGCCTCGATTGGATGAATCAGCAGAAAGCCTACGCTGTCAAACTGCAGAAGAAGCTGAATCCTGACGCTGTGGATCCTGAAGAACCTCAGGCATTGATTCCTTCCACCATATATTTTATTTTTATTTCTATGTGTTTGTGTGTGCGCAAGCATGTGAGTGTGCGGAGGATAAACTCCAGTATAGCCTGCCATGCAGACTTCTTACCTGTTGTGTGTGCGTTTGTTCTGTTCTTCATCATGGCGCAGATGTAATTCCATCAATCAATTTAGATGTGACAAGAGTCTGAATTCCTGGAACCTCGATCTGTCTGTGATAATGGTGTTCTCCAGGATTGTGGATTTTTATATATGACAATCGTTTTGATTGCACACGACTGATGTACAACCTATCCTGTGGACTGGGACGTGGCCAATGAAATGGTAGATTGTTCATGATAGATTTTTTTTTATTGATTTTTGTTTGTTTGCTGTCCCATCTTCTGGGCTGTACAGTGGCGTTGCTCCCACGCCGCTCATTCCAAATCCCAATTCGCAGCTACACGCCGGCTTGTTCAGATTGTTCATGATTTGGATCAAAGCTTGGCTTTAATCTGGTTTGGAAACACTGCACTCCAAGCACTATTTTGAAAAACATTGTGGCTGATTTGATCCAAATAAGGATAAGCTAGTTCTTTATTCCTTCCATGATCTGCTTTTCTTGTAACTAAAATGTGTTGTCTTCTGTCATGGAATCTCCGCTGAGAATTTCCTGTTGTTCCTGTGGGTACACTTTTATGTTCACATTCACTTTCTTGAATTTCTTGAACTTTTTATATACATTTCATGTTTTTATACTGTAAAAACGTTGAAATACAGTGGTCTTTAAAATTTATAAATGATTTAATGTGACAGTGACTACATTGCCTGTTCATTTGTTAATTCTGCGTACATGATAATAGATGATCTAGATCAAGATCTGTGCCTGGTTTGTGATGTTTTTGCGTATGAATGGTGGATCTGTTGATTGTGCTAGTATTTTTGGTTTGATGAAGTTAGTGTGTATCAAACTGTATCATGGTTTTTGTTTGTTTGTTGTTAGTGTGTGTCATACTGTATCATGTTTTTTGTTTGTTGTTGTTTGGGTGTTTTTTTTGGGGGGAGTAGGGTAATAACTACAGGAGGGAGGATATTTGTTTACCTATTCATTTTTGTTTGTGTTTGCTTACACTTGTAAATCATGGTTAAAGTATTCTGCTCGGGTTGAAAGCTACTTCTATTTGTTTGAAAAAAAATCTGTTTGCTAACGAAAAAGTTTCTGAAAGATACCATCATAGACAGATCAAGGGAACAAAATGATTCAAAGTCATTACATAAGAAAGAAAACATTGCTATGAACGTTGGTTTTCTGTGCCTTGGTGCCTCTTGTCTTTGTATTTTTGTGCACGAGGTGAGTGAGAGAATGGCATGGAACTTGTTTTTGTGCATAAGAAAACAAGGCTACGATTACATTACGGCTGCTGTCTTCAGTTACGCCCTCAACTTCATACGCAACTGTTGGCAAGTCAAAGCACCCCCGAAAAAGCCTGGACATTTCCCAGAGTGTTGTGTGTCTGTGTGCTAGTGAGAAAGATTGTGTAGCTGTATTTTTATGCCTTGCTTTGTTTGCAGGTGGAGGGTGGTAACAAAGCAAAATATATTTAGCTGCTAAACATAAAGCAGAGTTACAAAGAAAAAGATGAAACCCGGGATGCCAGGCGAAGTAGATCTTTCAGTCATCTTTAAAATGTGTTGTTGGTTATTCTTTTTGTTTTAATCCTTGTATTTTTAATTACCTTGAGAAAAAAAGACTTGATTCCTTGTCCCGTCTTTATTTTTTTAACTTAACTCTTAAAAAGTGTTTTATAGCATAGTGGAGTTTAAAAAACCCAAGAAGACTGAAGACTTGAGTTGGTAGAAGAAAACGATAACTTTACTTCAAAGTATGGGTATGACTGAAAAGTTGTTTTTACAGGAAGGCGCTGTGCCCAAGAAAGAGCCCACCCATTTCTCCTTGCTGGACCCAAAGACACTCAAGGTAAGAAAAGAAAAACCAGATTCTGTAGTATTCTGACGTCAGAATTGTCAGAGGGTTTGCAAATTTCAGAGGACTGAAAATTACTGACATAGGACTGGCATCTGGTGGCAGAGGTTTCACTTCTTTTTAGACTTATTGAAAAGACCGATTCAGGAGATCTCTTTAAAAATCTTGACAATTTAATTTAATTTATAGATGCATCTACAGCTGTCAACCTGACTTCAACCTGGTCTAGGTAGTCCCTGTACTCTGGTCTTCAAAGGATTGGGCCTTACATTGTTCTGATGCTTCAATATTGAATGTCTCTTAGCAGTGCCTTACATTGTTCTGATGCTTCAATATTGAATGTCTCTCAGCAGTGTGTACACTGTTTAAAACATTTTCATGACATGGTGTAAAATCAATCTTTTAGTCTGGAGTATGTGAACATTTGTACATCAATTTTGTTGACCAAGGCCTGGTTAAGGAAACTAACATTCTAAGTGTCGTTGAAAAGTGGTGACTTTTGACAGTAACTGACCACTGTTTTCATGTGCAGCTTCAAGAGCTGCGAGATGAACTGGACAGCCGTAGCCTAAGCTCCAAAGGTTTGAAGTCTCAGCTCATCGCGCGTCTGACCAAAGCCCTGCTGGTGGAGGAAGAAGCTGACACTGTTGCTAAAGCTGTGAGTTGTTTGGACATGCCTAGACAAAGAGTTTGATATATAATGCATACTTTTGTCATATTTTTTGCTTCTTCGCCAGAAATGGATTCCTGCTCAAATCACTTTTGAAAGCAATTGTATAATAGTTTTATATAGATTGGTTAGTCAGTAAATATATATTGAATAATTTTGCAAGTGATATTCTTTTATGCTTTTGTTGCTGCATGACATACTATGGCTATGAGAGGGTGAATTACTGTAACTTTGACAAATTCTCAAATGGGTGTAGTCTTCTGTGCTTTTTTTCTCATAAGGACCCCATGATTAAAACTTTCCCTGATTTTTTGTGAAGTTTTCCGTAATGTGATCTATGTTCGGTAACCAGCTTTATTTAGATGAATCATATTCTTCCCCTGTCATATTTTTGTTTGTTTATTTGTTATGACCCACGTCACGTGTCACATTCCCTCTTATGCTAGGAAGATTTCTTAAGATTTCTTACCAGCTATAAGGGAAAACCATGATTTTGACACATAACGTGGTGGGTCTTTAAGATCAGAACTGTCACTGTGAGACGTGAATAGTTTGAATGTTGAACTGTCAGGAGAATGCAGAAAATGTAATGGGATTGTTTGGCATTCTTATTGTGCTTGTGTTTCAGCAAAAGGAAAAGGAAGATGAAGAAAAGAAAGCCAAAGAGGAGGAGGAGGAAAAGGAAAAAGAAAAGAAAGATCCTGAAAAGAAGAAGGAAGTAAGTGTAGCATCATTTTGTGTGTTCATCAACATATTTGTCAAGTAATATTTAAGTATTCTTTGTTTAGGCAAGATTCAGCCAGAAAGAAAGTCAATGCTTACTAAGATAGTTTTTAAGAATGACGCTAAACAAGAACAATATTTGGTAACTGATACATTATAGCTGACCTTTAGCAGTTTGATTAAAACATTGGAGAACCAGTTTACAAGGGAAATGGTTTAACTCTTTCAATCCTGCAGACCGGTTTTCCGGTTTCAAGGCTTAATACATTTCAATCCTGGAGAACGGAAAACCGTTCTGGAAGAAATAACTCCTTTCAATCCGAGAGACCGGTATTCCGGGATCGTACTTTGGACTTACCGCAATTCGCGCCATCAAAGTACGTCATTTACCCTTGACCCAGCCCTAACGGGACTGTTTATGAATGGAATGTGATGCCAGACCCCCCAGCCGTTTACCCTTCCCTTCCCCCCACCCCCTCCTCCTTCCAGCTCTGTGGGAAAGGGGTCGTTTTGAGTGAATGCGTGTAGTAGGTGTGTACTGTGCACGTGGCAGTTTTTGTTGGTAGTGAAAATAGAAGGTGAAGAAAATTCTGATTCTGACCAATTTGACAGAAGAAGAGTGAGTTTAGTTCGTGGCAGCTATTGAAGCGCATATAGGTGGTGATGATGCTAGTGGTGAGGAGTTAGATTATCAAAACTTACCTTTGTTCTACACTCGACCGAGTTTTGAGTGGATTAGGGGGAATTATGTCACACCAAAACCGAAACTAGGACGGAATTCAAACATCGATCAGGGCCTGTTTGTGTGTTAGACACATCAATGAAAGCGCAAGATTATTTTCAGTTATATTACTCTGATTGTGCTCAGTTATCTGCTAGAATATACCAACAATAACACCTAAAAAAACGCACCGAGGAGCCAGAGAAAAACAAATGTAGGTGACAAGCACACCTGTGTGTTGTGCACGGCACGACACCCCAAGTACAAGCATGCACACACTGGTGTCAGCTATGCCGACACCCCTTCAAAACGTGTATTGTGGCTACAATGATGTAGGAAAAGTGTGGTATCTGTGCTCCAAACAGCGTCACAGTGACTGCTTCAAGATGTGTCACACACGTGTCACCTATGTGTGACATGTGATGTGATGACTGTGACAGGGGTACATACATGCGTAGATAGGGAACGTGAAAATATTATCTGTGTAAAAAAAATGTGCAAAATAGTGTGGTGCTTGTCCTCTATATATTTGTGTTGTATCCATACATAATCGTCAAAACAGACAATAAACTGTTGATGTGTTGGGGACAATTATGGTGACAATGGTGACACTTATCCATGGAGTAATGACAAGCACAATGCATGGGGATGTACAGGAGGCGTCACTTGGTGAGTGCGTGCATGAAATATACAATTTGCTTTAAAAACATTGACCTGGATGGTATGTTTTATGTTAAATTGTAAACTTACCTGTTTTACACCTGTGTGTCATTTGTCATGTCACCATAATGTGTCAACATGGTCACAAACAGCTTCTCGCATCAATTCCCTACACAACGGTATATGATATTCTTAGGTTCGTGTAATGTGGGTTACTGCCGTAAGTCTCTAAAATAAGTACCCCATTATTGTTTTTAACCCTCTATAAATCCAGGAATGAAGGGAATAGATAGATAATAGAAATATAGGAATGAGGGGAAGTAACAGTTAGTGTAAAACCAGGAATGAAAGAGTTAATCTTGTCTACCATCCATGCTCATCCTGTGGAAGTTTATAGGACACGTGGCCCTGGTTTTAGGAACATAGGTAAAGGGGGACAAACCTGTTGGACACATGATTGTGGCCCTGGTTTTAGGAACATAGGTAAAGGGGGACAAACCTGTTGGACACATGATTGTGGCCCTGGTTTTAGGAACATAGGTAAAGGGGGACAATCCTCTGTTGGACACATGATTGTGGCCCTGGTTTTAGGAACATAGGTAAAGGGGGACAATCCTCTGTTGGACACATGATTGTGGCCCTGGTTTTAGGAATACAGGTAAAGGGGGACAATCCTCTGTTGGACACATGATTGTGGCCCTGGTTTTAGGAACATAGGTAAAGGGGGACAATCCTCTGTTGGACACATGATTGTGGCCCTGGTTTTAGGAACATAGGTAAAGGGGGACAATCCTCTGTTGGACACATGATTGTGGCCCTGGTTTTAGGAATACAGGTAAAGGGGGACAATCCTCTGTTGGACACATGATTGTGGTCCTGGTTTTAGGAACATAGGTAAAGGGGGACAAACCTGTTGGACACATGATTGTGACCTTGGTTTTAGGAACATAGGTAAAGGGGGACAATCCTCTGTTGGACACATGATTGTGGCCCTGGTTTTAGGAACATAGGTAAAGGGGGACAATCCTCTGTTGGACACATGATTGTGGCCCTGGTTTTAGGAACATAGGTAAAGGGGGACAAACCTGTTGACCACATGATTGTGGCCCTGGTTTTAGGAACATAGGTAAAGGGGGACAAACCTGTTGGACCCATGATTGTGGCCCCTGTTTTAGGAATACAGGTAAAGGGGGACAATCCTCTGTTGGACACATGATTGTGGTCCTGGTTTTAGGAACATAGGTAAAGGGGGACAAACCTGTGTTGGACACATGATTGTGGCCCTGGTTTTAGGAACATAGGTAAAGGGGGACAAACCTCTGTTGGACACATGATTGTGGCCCTGGTTTTAGGAACACAGGTAAAGGGGGACAATCCTCTGTTGGACACATGATTGTGGTCCTGGTTTTAGGAACATAGGTAAAGGGGGACAATCCTCTGTTGGACACATGATTGTGGTCCTGGTTTTAGGAACATAGGTAAAGGGGGACAATCCTCTGTTGGACACATGATTGTGGTCCTGGTTTTAGGAACATAGGTAAAGGGGGACAATCCTCTGTTGGACACATGATT
>JAGGCT020000048.1:0-16950 GCA_017654935.2 Phymorhynchus buccinoides | reverse complement strand
GGCTCCTCCCCCCATCTTCTACATCTAATAGTTAGTTTTGTTGGACGTCACTCTGTTTTTTTGGCTCGTCTGTTAACCAAATAAAAGTTGTCTGACGATCATCTGGGGCACTTCCGGTTCATACGTTCGGTTCTAGTAATCTAACCGTAAAAGTTGCAAATCAACTTGAGACAAAGTCTAAAATATGAACGACATCTGTTCAGCCGTTTTTGAGTTTAATGGAAGATTGAATGTGTGCCGATATTTGCAGTTTTTGGCCATATTTCGCACGAAGAATGTTCGGGCAAACATGATTTAATATTACTAATTGGCAATCACTTAATGCCCCACAACTTTCCTGAAAATCTCAGCCAAATCGTGGACAAAAAAAAGGGGCAGAAAAAGGAGGGGAAAAACCCTACAAATGCAATAGTGTTCTACCTAAAGGGTAGAATCCTAAGGACAAATGGTGCACATTCAGTAAACTTTGTAAAACAAAATAAATTCGGACACCTGCCAGATTTGACATAAGCAGCAACCATACATTTTTTATACGGCACCAAAATGCAAGTACTTGTGCGTCCATTATAGGCGTGTGCAATGAGTCGCCCGGGGAGGAGTGAACGCAGCTACGGTAAGAAACAATAAAAGCGTCAAACGTTTACATTAGATCTGAAATCTGCCGGACTTTAAATGACCACTGCATCTACCCCCCATCGGTAGATGTTGTTACCCGCTGTCCTTGCTCAGGGACAAAGTATGCAACATGCTGTGTAAAAGGGAACAATCGCATAAACCTGGTGAAAATTTACAATTGTTAAACAGAATGGCTATTTAGCGAGTAGAAAATGTTGTCGTCTGCTAAAAAAAACGGTTCATTTTTAGACGTGTGCGTGTGCTAGGCTAACAGAAATAGCAGAGGTCTAGGCCTAACTCAATGCAATAGGAAACTTCTATGGTTGCTCTTTGTTAGAAGAAGGGAAGAGGGGGGAAGGGGTGGGGAGGGGTGGCTACGAAGGAGAAGAGGGAGGGCGAGGTAGGGCTTTTTTACGAATAGTTCCTCTACGTTTGGAAGTTTTGTGTTTGTCTAACCATATTTGTTTGAAAGGTGCATAAACGGAGAATAACGCATTGAGCTCATGAATTGACAGGAAACCGAGCCAAGAATGGTATTAAGTTGTATGCTGTCTACTACAGTAGTGTGTGGTGGTGTGTGTGTGTGTGTGTGTGTTGTGTGTGTGTAAGTCAAGTCAAGTCAAGTCAACATTCATCTTTATTGAGGGTTAAAGAATAAGCTAACAAAGCTTTTTTTCATCCTGCCCCTGTTTTCATCCTGTGTGTGTGTGTGTGTGTGTCCACAACATTTAGGCACCTAAATGTTCTCAAAGTGACAAAACCTAAGGGACTGTTCTGTGCTTTCATGAAGCTGCCGTCAGGTGTCCGACTGAACTGGAGATCTTGTTTAAGTCTCGTCGACAAGTCATGTGAGGGACATTACTTTAAATTGAGATGGGGAAAAGACTTGGACTGCTTTCCCTTCTTCCTCTTATAACAATTTTTTTACATCGACTTTCAAAGTAGCCTTCATAGCTCAATAGGTAAAGCGGCGCGTCCGCAAATTAGTAGGTCGCGGCACGCACTTCTATATACGTCCGTGGTCGAGGGTTCGAGTCTGCCCCTCGCCACAATTATTTTTTTTGTTGGGGGGGGGGGGCAGCGTGCATTCACTTTTTTTTTTTAAAGGAGAGGAGAGTGGGTGGAAGGGATGGGGCACCACCACATATTTTGTGGGTCTCTTTTCTTTCATTATCTTCATCTAACCAGTTCTCTTGTTCTTCTTCTTCTTCTTCTTCTCATAACTGTCCAGTATGAAGACGTAAATGCTTCATGCTGCTCGTTGCGGGAGCCTACGGGTTTATCTAGTTATCTATAATAACGCATAGTAATGAACATACATTTTATCACGTGCCCCATATCCGAAACACACAGGCTCTAAAGGCATCTCACAAACACAAAAGAATATAATGCAAAACAATTACATGTAAACATATAATACATGAACGTTATAATCACTTTGACTCACGTAGTAGAATATCGTCCATCAATCATAAACAAAAAATATCATTGTTATGTCCAAACGATCCCCCAATTTAGTACAGCATTACTCTTGGCAATGCGCAATTAACCATTGTGCCGCCACGCCATTTTTCAGCCACACGGAAATTACCAGAATCTTAATGGTTACAGCGAAAATAAACACTATCTGCAATAGTTGCGACTAGTCCTCTGTCGATATGTGTAACATTAGGCTATCACCTTACCTCCCAAAAATTACAAAACAGGCGTCTCTTGAAAACATAGGTCTGATTTATGCCTTCTTACGTGACGTGAGCCACCAATTGGGGTGCTAAAAGCGAAATTGGTGGTTTGACAAGTGGATTAACCCCCTTCACTCAAAATCTTTAGATGCATCCTTGGTTATTGGTTAGGGCAGGCGCGGTCCGCATCTCTTGCTCTTTTAACGGCCGGCAGAACCATCTGATTGCTCCTCCCTTTGCTCACGGTGGCGTAGTAGCAGTTGTTGTGGCCGTCATGAAGAGCTCCTCCACTTCCTCCAGAGTACGGTTACTTGGTTTCGGGAAGGAAGATGGCCAACATTACGGAAACCCAGCGAGCACATCGCGCGGCAAAGAACCAAGAACACGTGTCCCTTGGAAAATCAGTCCCTTACACGTAAGGCTCTTGGAAATGTCCATCGTTAGTCACAGTCACACAGACAATAGGGATGCAAAAAAAAAAGAGCGGTGGAAAAAAAAAACCAGGAGAAAAAGCTCACCTTACACAAAGGGCGGGGGGGGGGGCGGGTAGGAAAAGAAAAAAAAGGGGGGGAGGAAGGGGGGGAGAAGGAGTGGGGGAGGGAGACAAAATGGAACAAGGAAAAAAAGAAATAACAAAAAAAAAGGAGGAGGAAAAGAGAAGGAAAAAAATTTAAAAAGGAAAAAGTGGTTTTAAACATCAAGAATTAAAAATGACGGCGGCGCACGGTGGTCGGTGGGTTGCCATCGATGAGGTGAGACAAGATAGTGCGTAGAGCCGGATGAATTGTATTGGGTGTTTTTGGGTGCTGTGGTTGGTGTGAAGAGTTACATATTTGTTAATGTAAATTTATTGTTTCATACTTTTATTTTAATATTTTAATTGTTACACCAAGACAAGATTAGTTGTCCATGTGCGTTGTACAATCGCCTATGGACAAATAAAAGAAACCGTGATGACCTTTAAGGCTTATGACAGTACTGCCATGTAGCACAGACTTTTCACTTCGTTATTTTGGAGTACAGTATTATGTCCAGTCTATACAAAATCTGAGATGTTAGCCCGTTATAGAAACTCATCACACAGGCCTGTAATGACATGTCTCGTCATTGCCTAATGGGGCAAAAAAGAAATACCCGTTTTATAGTCTAGCTGAAATGGTTCTTTGTTACATCGAGATAAAGTCACTTGTTACTATAATTAAGCAGTATCACATTGCATGTTGTGAACAATACCAAACCAACAACACTTACAGTACAGATGAAGATGATGAAACAAGCCCATCAAAGAAATCACCACTAATGCTTCGTCCTTGTTAACCCTACTTTCCCACCGCTCATCTACAATGTCGCATTTATGCACCACATTGATTTGACATCCACGTCACTACAAGGCCTGAAATTATGATCTATTATCCAATGACTCTTATGTTGTTAACCCTTTCACCGCCAATATCGCAATTTAGCACCACAATGATTTAACACCCAATGTCACTAAAAAATAGCATCAAAGAGGGCCATTTACTTGAGACATGAAGACACTCTTTTCGTTATTTGGGGAGGTAAGGTTAGGCCTAACGTTATACATGTCACAGACAAATTTCCAATAAATGTATTGCAGATGATTTGTTTTCTCTACCCAAGTAAGTTTAATTGTATTTTTGGGCTGAAAAATGCCTGGCGGGGAAAGTGTAATTTTGGGAGATAAGGAAAGGCCTTGTTTGATGCATGTCATAGGGGGGTTCACAGTATTGCAGATGCTAACTTTTCTTTACCCAGGTAATTTTGACATAACATTTTGGCAGAAAGATTGCTGGCGGTGAAAGGGTTAATATGATGAATTTCTCAAACTGGTAAGATTAATGAAGTGCATTGCCGGACAAAACGAAATATAGACGAATAGCAACCCTGGGGTGACAAGGCTTACAATAAAAACGGCCAGCGGAAAGAAACTGTCCGATGGTATTTCAACATACAATTTGTGTCATCTTGAACAAATTCAAAAAAACATCGGGACGTTATCTGGTAGTGCAGTACCTCCATGATCGCCCCCCACTTCTTCATAGTTACAAATGCCAACATGTAACCTTTGTTCCATGTCGGAGGACGTAAACGACTTTTCTTCCGGGCGTCCAACACAACAACAACTACAGTATTTATACGGCGCTGAATTCAAAGTGCACACACACGTTAGCATTCATAACGCACTCAAACAAAAATGCAATACAAAGCGGAACAAACACGTATAACATAATGTATACAGCATTGGTTTGAAACTGAACCTAAAGGCAAAACGAGAGAAAAAGAGAAAGAGAGTTGGGAAGCCCTCAAGACGGGGGAACAGGTGGGTTTTGAGGTTAAGTTAGGATAGATCTTCCACTGTTAAGCTTCCAGTCTCTAAAACGTAGTTCCGCGTATATTGACATGTTTGTATTCGTCTGTTTACGAGGACACCTTTAATTAGTCCGTCTCACCAAAGACGGACTATTTGCGATGGGCTGGTTGGTATTTTTTTTTTCTTTTTTTTTTCTGTCTGTCCAAAGGAATTCCTCCGAACCGCTTGACCGGAATAATCTCGTCAAATTGGGTGAAGGTGTGCCTCTTAATAGAAGAGATCGAGCGACAAATCATTTTGCCGTCGTGCCTGACCTTGACGTACGACCTTGGAAAACCGAAAATCTATTTAGCAATATCTCTGAGCACGATCGACATAGGATGTTGAAAAAATGGTATTGAACGGTGGTTTTGGCTTATGCCGTTTGATGATGGCATACGATCAAGGTCAAGGTCAAGGTCAAAAAGATCGCTGGAGCTGAAAAATGATTGTCTAACTGTATACCCTAGAGTAGAAAAACATCCCCCAGCATAAATTATCGCCATGCTGACCTTGCTTGAAGTTTGACCTTGGAAAATCACGAAAATCCTTCTTTGCGCTATGTATTTCTTCTTCAAGCTGTATCTCGTGAACTAGAAGACAGAATCCCTTGCAATTTTGTGGTAGGATGTGACACTCGACGGCGGTGTCGCAAGGTGCGGTGGCATCGCTTAGGTGACGGACTGTCTGCCGCTCGGCGACGCCCTTGTTGTCATATGCACTCATCACGTTGGTCTACAGCGTTACCCATACAGTTGAAAGCCCTGCACAAATGGTGGTGTAGTGAAGGTTGATTTTGATGATGTTGGGACAACAAGAACACAGCACCACCACAGAGGTTGCAGGTGCTCCGGGCCCCACATGGGGTAGATCTTCGGCGTTGAATGGGGAAAGTGAGCCAGCAACCTACAAAGCATAACCCAGCATGGTAAACTGGAAGGATATTGCTAATCTTAATTGTTTTTCATTTTTATTAATATATAAAGTTCCAAGGAGCATGACTTTTTCAAAGCCAGTTTGTTGGGTACAAATTAAAGAATTGAACAAAATAAAAAGCATCATAACTTTTGAAAGTAACTTAGTTGTTATTTGGGGGGAGGGAGGGGCTTTAACCTGGCTAATATGTCTGGCCAGCTAAATAAAATGAGCCCGAGACGAACATGATTGTGAAATAAGGCAATATCTCAAAGCCACAATTCCACCTGGGCCTTAAGGCTGTGTCAGGACCAATTGACATAGGCTAAGAACACCAAGGCTACATCAAAATAATGTTCCGCTATGCATAGTTATGCCATGACCAAGCTCCTAGCATAAACATCATCAGTCTCCAACATTACCCGAAGACGGGAGTGTGGTTGCCCACATCGCGGCGAGGTGGTAATAAAAAAAAACGGTCACACACGTAATGTTCTCATACGTAGCTGATGAACCTGTACCATAGGTTCAAGTGCTTCCGCCGAGGGATAATCCCTGGGGGTCTTTAGCCAAGGTAAGTCAACAAAACAACACCTTAATTTAACAGAGGAAGAAGAAGAGTTGGAAAGAAAAAACATGCAAGCAATGAGACCCAGGGCGAAAGGACTGGGACAGAAATCCACAGTGAACTGAAGGCCTCATCCCTTGATCATCCCACGGCGCCAGGGCCCCACTGTTGAGGAATGCTTGTCCAGGGCCGGCAGACAAAAGCAGAAGCTTTGTAGCCAGACCCGCCAGTCCGCATCCTGAATACATGATTGCACAGCCCCTGAAAAGAATAGACACTCTTGCTCAACGCAAATCATTTCCTTAAAAAACAAAGAAATGATGATTTTGACATTGTGCGATTACCTTCACAAGTCTTCTAATAATGCATACCGACATTCCACAAAATCGGTCAAGAAAAAAAAAAAGCTTTAACCTTTCACCACATTCTCGGCATTTATGCACCACACTGGTCTACTACCAATGTCTGCTAAAAGGCTAAAAGCTGGGCCTGTTATCAAACACCCTATTTCTTAATTGAAAGGTATGGATATGCCTAATGTTATACATGTCCGAGGAGGGAATGGCCAATATTGCAGATCATTTTCTTTCTCTTCTCAGTTTAAGTTTAATGGTGATTTTTGGTCTGGAAAATGACCGGCGGCGAAAGGGTTAATGATCGAACAATATTCTGAAGGTACAAGCTTTGTGTTACAGTCTTATCGGAATCGAAAATGACCGATGCCTAATATTTTTAGGTATTATCGTAGATGCCTGGATTCCGAATATGACGGTAACATATATACATCCCAAAATACTTCTCTTCAATGATTCTAATTATGTTTGAAAATATTCGGTTACACTGATTTATTTTTGCAATAGGATTTCATTGTGTTCATATTTTCTAGCTTTTTCGTAGCTTTACTATATGAACTGCATATATAAACGTATGCAGGAATCCGCAACGCACGAAATCATATAGTAAAAAGCAACTGTCCGTCCGTGTGTCTGTGTGTGTGTGTCCTGAAAACACGAAACGGGCCTTATAACTCCGCCGTTTTTCGACCGATTCGCTTCAATTTGCTGTGAGCCCTAACGGGCGATGGCAACCCTCTCGGCAACGCGGGGCGGCCGTGGTCATTGCGCGGTTTTGCAAATGCCGCGAAACGCGCAATCCGACGGCCTTTCGGCGCCCGTATCTCCGGTATTTCTGAATCGATTGCCTTCAAAATGGCAGATATAGACCAGGGACGGTGGACTATCAATGTGCCACACGAAGGCGAACCATACTTAGGCGCATACCAGCAGCATGATGCAAAACGGTCCTTATAACTCCGCCGGTTGCAACCGAATCGCGTCAAATTGCTGTTCATGCTGCTGTCAGCGGGCAAAGACTGCCAGCAAAATGTGAAGAAATAGTGAGAGCGCGTCACTCTCAGAGCAGCGCCAACGGGAAACGGAGCTTATAACTCTGCCGTAAATTTGCTGTACTAATTGTTACAGTACTTTAGGGTTACCGTTACTAGGCGTACCGTACTAGGGAGAGCAGGATAACATCTCAGAGCAGCGCAACGCGAAAACGGGGACTCATAACTCACCGTTTCTTTACCAAATCGCTTTCAAATGCTGTACTCGCGTTACCAATACTTTGCTATTACGTATAGGCGTACCGTACTAGGCGTTAATGGTATCGGACGTGCGCTAGTATTAATAAAACATCAAAACATGAAATTCTACGCCAAATTCGATGGCTTCGAGTCAAAAGTCCGTTGACTTATTATGTTGTTATTGCAAAAAACTAATAATTTGTATTAAAAAGGGACTACAAATCATATAAAAATGGGATTAAGCTTTTATATTTATTCAGTCTTGTTTTGGTAACAAGTTATTATATTTCGAAATAGCTTCAATAATACATCAATGGAGTGTCTAAATACAGTATGGAGTTGACGCCAAAGCCATCGAAATGGCATATCAGGTTCAACTGTTTTCTAAGCAGAGCAACCAACCACTGGATTACAGAGAGAACATACGTAAAACATTATGAAGCAGAGGGAGAATTCAGGATTTACACTGAAAGACTAAAAACAAAAAACAATCCGTTCACAACGAGACAGAAAGGAACAGGTAGATCAATACCAACTCATAACCTGTCCAATGAACACTTTTATTCATTAAATACCCGTACCGATTAAGGTATTAAAAAATGGAACAAACAGACAAAAACCCCAGCAATATGGAAAATACGTTGAACAAACTGACTACAGAAATTGACAGGAAGGATTACTCCGACAAGAGTTAATTCCATTTCAATAATGATAAAATAGTCTCTGCATCCCAGAGATAATTCCGTTTAAACTCCGGTCAACCCTTTCACCGCATGTCGATTTTTGCACCACAATGATTTAACACCACGCATTAAAACTCTTCAAATCTGGGTCTATTATCAATGATATGTGTCTTAAATTTGGGCAGTAAGGATTTGGACCCTGTTCTAAATGTGTCAGAGAGAAATCCCAAATATTGCAGACAAAAATCTTTTCTGTAGCCAAGTAAGTTAACAGACATTTTTGGCTCAAAGATGGCTGGATGGAAAGGGTTACTGAGAAGCGAAACGTCTGACGCTGATGCTCCGCCCTCCATGCTTTTAATCAAAATCCAGTCATGTTTATGAGTAAAGCAGACAACAACAGAGAGACACGACAGACAAAGGACATAAACATAACATTCCTGGCGAAGAAAAATATGGAAGACTACTCATTATAAAGAACAACTGTGAAAGTGAAAGTCTCCAGTTCTTAAAACCTCATTCTTTTTACACACACAAAATAAGATAGCGGACAGTTATTTAAATGGTTGAAAGTAGTCAGGCATGCCTGAAATCAGGATTGAAAAAGCCGATAGATGAAGAGTCTTCAGGATTGGCCATCTGACATCCAGAACTGCCGTCATAAAAATAAACAGATCTGCCAACATTAATAGCAGATTAAACAAGATTGTATGCAATTATAACACCACACCACCCGTCCCTGTCTACACAGACAAGACACACACACACATTGAGACATTATCTACAGGATTGCGGAATATCAGAGAACATGAGCGCGTATAATTTCAGGATGAGAGAATATCGTCAGTGAAATCAAAAACTCGTATCTCGATGGTTTTTTTTTAAAAGTTAGATACATCAGTCAGCTCTCTATTTGTCCCGCCATCCACCAAAGCTTCGTATCTCGAACGACTTTAGCTCGGGGTAAATAAAAGTTGTGAAATAGAAGAAAAAATCGTAAGTCAAATTCAGATCTAGTAAGGACAAAACCTCGTTCTTCGTTTTTTCAAGTCTAACAAAAAACAATTTAAGAATTTTAACGAAAGCAGGAGTTAAAATCGCAAGTCGTTTTTTCTTTTTCAACAAAATATTCATCAAGTAAATCAAATTGGGGGCCCTTCTTATCGGTTAATTTTTAAAAACAGTTTTTTTCTTCTCAAAAGTACCAAAATTGAGATACGAGGTATTTGGAATTCAACCGACGAATTTAACTTTCACCCATGATTACTTTACGTGGAGGCATAACAGACAGATTGGGCCGTAGAGGCGAGAGGAGTTTGTCCCATCGAAGTAGAGGTGCACCTCAGGAATGTTGGCCGCGGTCAGATGGAACCCCACAGACACCAGAACCAGGCACACTGCTGAGGCTTACCACACAAAGTTTCAGCATTGAACATGGGTTCATTGGTCCGTGTCGGTAGGGGCAGACGGGGTAAAAAGCCCGTGGGCGGTAAGAAGCCCATGCCAATTACCTCAAGAAATGAAGCAAATTTCAGTCAAAATTTGCCCGTTGGGACGAGTGTTTCATGCCAATTATCTCATGGAATGAAGCAAATTTCAGTCACAATTTTGCCCATGAGACGATCTGTTAATCTTTAGCGTTCGTCTCATGAGCCTAACACTTTTCGACTCAACCATTCATTTTCATGTCGATAATTGGCCCCCGCATCGGGCGCCTTTACCCGCCCATTTGCTTTTTACCCCGTCTTACCCTACTTATAGAACATACTACAACATCGGCAGGATGAAAAAAAGCTTTTGTTAGCTTATTCTTTAACCCTCAAAAAAAGATGATTTTTACTTGGCTTGAACTTTTGAACTATAATCCCAAACTACGAATTCAGTTTTAATTCACTTTAAACCCTCTTCTAAGCCGGCATTGTAATTTTTTGGGGTACGTGTCATTGGTGGGTTGTCCGTTGCACAATCTCAAAACCCGACGAGAGGGGAATAAATCTTTTGATGTGATGGTGCGGTCAATCGCCCCCCGCTGCTTTAAACCGCTTTCGTCCCGCCCCAGTCATCTTTGAGCCAAACATTTCCATGAAAGGTACTTGGCTACTGAAAAGACTTTTGGTCACTTGGCCCCATTATTGTTGCGATTTTTTTCTGTGGACACATTTAGGAATGGGGTCCAATTTTCCTTTGTAAACTGCCCAAAAAAGTTTAGGGGGGGGGGACCCCCCAGTGTCACTATTCATGAAATAACAGGCGAAACCCTGGTTTCGAGAAGCTTAGTGATGGGAACATTGGTTGGCTCAAAATTCATTTGTGGTGGCCAAAATTGCGGACAATTGGCCCTGTTTTGGAAAAGGGGTTGGAAACGGGCTCCAAGCCCCTCAAGGTGCTCCCCTTCTGGGTCCTAACGGTGGAGAAAGAAACTACAATGACTCGCAAGCTCTAAAGATAGACAGAAACACCGTGGACAGGTGTGCTGCAGGAGACTGTCTTGGCATTTCCCATGGGATTGTGCGGGTTGGTAGATAGTAAGTGAAGGTACTGGTGTGAATGTATCTAGCCCAAGGCGCTAGAAAAGACCCCGTCGGTGTTATCTTTTTTTAAAGTAATTAACACAAAATGGGTACTTGTGGTGGGTGGAGGAATCCCTCTTTCATAAGAGAACAAAAAAAGCATTTTGTCGGCAACGGCAAGCTCACTCTCTCTTTCGCGCGTGGCTAGAAATACAAAAACCTAAATTATGCCTCCTGCTTGAAATTTATTATTTTATATAAAATGTATATTAATGAATGTAATAATGCTTATAACATATATAATGACAAAAATAAGCCAAGAGAGATTATCCCCTGCACCACTATCTCCCACTCTTTGCTACTAGGTCTGAGTCCCCTCTATTCCTGCCGAACGAAGAGGCGAATTGATTTGTCAACAATAAATGCATTGGATTGTCAAACCATCCCACACTAATTAATTGTGTGCTTATGGGGCCGACCCACTACCGTGCACCATCTTCAATCCAAACATGCGATCTCCGATTGTGACGACCCCAGATCTGCGAGTCATTGTTTCTCGCGAAATATGCTTCCGTCTAAAAAATACGTTTTCCATTTTTCGTTCACTGACTGTACTCATGCTGAACCCCCCACTACACGCATCACATAAAATGTCTGATAAACAAATACAGATAATTTCAGCACTAGCTACGTCCCGGTTCGGGGTGTGTAATACCATAAGACGTTTTTCTCGTGGGGGGAATTAAACTAGCTAGGATTTTCATAAGATTATTATAGACACAGTAGGAATCCTTCACGGATAACTATGGCCTCACCAAACTGTCCTACAGTTAGTACTCCGCAGTTTGGACTTGAATCCGTATAAGGTTCAGTGGGGCATGAGCCTTTTAGAGTTCTCCTTTATCTTTTTACACATGTTGAAACGGGATCCCACCTTGTTACGGATGAGTTTTTGCAATAAAGGCGTCGAGATCGCCAGAAAGATAGCCTTTTCAAAGGATCGGAACACTCATTTTTGCTCTGGTTTCCTAGAAATTAACCGTCAAATCGGCGATTCCTCCCTTGGCGGAGGTTGTTTCTTCGAAAACTGTAAAATTACTAGGCCTATTGTCACCACCCAAAGAGACAGGCGTCCCTTTTTTCTCTTGGTGGTTATTTGTTTGATTTGTGCCGTGTCTTCTGTTCTAATTGGCCGCCAATCGGTTGGCACGAACTTTCGCAATACAAGCATTTTTTAAATTTATTTTATTCAGTTTATACTGTTTATCTAAAGGAGTTTCGGAGCCCCCTCTTTCACTTTTTTTTCCCCCCGTCCCCCTTTTTTTTTTTTTTTTTTTTTTTTTTTTTTTTTTTTCAAAATCACCTCCCCTTCATTTGATTCATTTTTACAAATCAAACATTCCCTGTCACGTTTTTCATATTTTTCATACGTCCCCCACTTCTCAAAAATCTAAATTCTCTAGGTATACGTTACAAGATGATGTCTTACGTTGCTCACGACTCACAACTAACAGGAAATAGCGCCAATGGTTTTTTTAATGCACATAACAAAAAAAGAAAACGCTTCAACCAACAATGAGTGACCTCCACCCACCCATCCAAAAATGGCTACCTTCTCGGCATATCCGCAAAGGAGGAATCGCCGTTTTGACGGCTTAAATTCTAGGAAACCAGGCAAACGTGAGTGTTCCGCATCCTTGAAAAGGCTGTCTTTCTGGGGAACCGACGTGTTCTTGTAAACACTCATCCGTAAGGTCCACCTTTAAAAAAGACACAGGTTCTGCTCCTTGTCGAGCGAAGAAAAACAGTTGTGCTCGATGCAAAATGACGCAATCGAGGCTCGAGTCCTGTTCGGTCAATGGCTTTTAAGTCTTTAGGAAATGAATACTCACTCATTTCTTACCATATGCACATAGGTACGTGAGTTCATGAAGGAGGTCACGTCAGTGCAAGGCCTAGACATTTCATAGACTCCACTTTCAATAAGTACAAGTTTTTTAATTGCGATTGCTACAAACGCGCATGGAAAATGGCTTCACAACGCGTAAAATACAAGATAAAAGACACAAAATAGAATCAGAATTATTAATGAAACAAGCGCGGATTCGCAATCGTTGTGGCAGCGGATCCATTTTTACCACCTCCAATCATTAACCTACACTGAGTCGCCTCCCCTGGCTTTTCAAGAATTTTTAATCTGTAAGCACCATTTCGTAACTTGTATATCTTTTGGAAAACGTTTAAAACTATTATCCTACTTAGCTCATAGAAGAAGCACCGAATACTCGTCGTGTAGTTGCAGTGTCTGTATTACGTATGTTTATATTTGTACGTTAAAATGAAGATTCATGTGCTCTGTTAGTATACAATTCTTATACCTAAGGACTGAAAGGACTATGACAACTGAAATGTTACTTTATGCCCAAGATTTTTTTCTCTTTTACAATATGTGCGACAATATGTCAATATGTGCGCAATTTGGACCGACGACGCTCGAAAGACAGACAGACCAACAAAGTGAGTTATAGGTTTGTGCTGAGCCACAAACAAAAAAAGTATGAGACAGAAATTTACATTTAAACAAAATGTGTAAACAAGTAACTCCACACCAAACCCAATGACCCTCTTGCATCCCTAATCACTCACCATGCAAACCAATCAATATAAAGTAGGCTAGGAAAAAACAAGTGATAGAAAAGGCTAAAACATATACTGAACTCCACCGAAGTGACACAGCAGCAGTGCAGTGTCTCCTCGGTTTGGTTGCCCTCCTGACGGCTAAACACAGATTCGCTCCTCTTGGACTTTGTCTCGGAGCTGCGACCTGAACGTGCGGAGTGTGGCTGCGAATTGGGACTCGAATGAGGGCGTACGGCCCAGAAAGATGGAGACAGCAAAAAAAAAAGGAGTTGTAAATATCTGCTCACCAGGCCCTAGACCACAGTCAAGTCAGGTCAAAAATTTTATTACAAGATGGACATTGATAAGCAAACATTACATGCGTTTTGTCATTCAAGCCATCTATCAACAGAAAGCATAAACCAAACATACATGCACGAAACATAAACCATACTGGTTAAGGACATAGAAAGGAAGAGACGAAAACCAAGCATATTATACATATTTACAGAAAGAAAAATTAGCTTAAAATATTTACAGCAACAAACAGAAAGAATATGAAATAGGCAATACAATATCAACATAGTGTTCCACATATCAAATGGAAAAAAAGGAGGACACAGATCTATTATCACAGCTTTTACACTCACACGCTATGTTTTATTCTATGGCGGGGATGGGGATAGACAGGTTAATCAAGTGGTAAAATTAGGTTCAGACCATAAGATCTAGTGAAGAATGAGCAGGGAATAACTTCTCCTGCAGCTAGAAAGGAACCCGGGTTGAGGTGATTTCGAGGCGCATACATTACCTCTGAGCACTCTCCATATTATGAATGGATACGAAGCTTTTACCTTTTAAGCGGGCGACAGACTATGCGACTGCCTCATCTGATAAATCAGGTCGTGACGCGAACCAAATTTTTTCCCGCACAGAAGAGGTCAGGATCAGCTCGAATGTAGAACGGCCCTATTCGGCCTGTCACCCTGACTCGGGGCCGACGAGTCAAAACGATCGAGCAGCGGTATGCAAAAAAATGAGGTGAAACGTCCGACCTGATTCGCGTCACATGAGGCAGTCACATAGTCTGGTCGAGGCTTTAATCCTAGTTAACAACTAACTCCAACGCTGAGAGCAATAGGTCCCCTGCCGTACTTTTCACGGCCAAAACACCTGGCAGCTGCCCATGAAGATGCAGGGAATAAGGCCCTGGATCCACACGGCCATCTAAGCTGGGAAACCCACGCTCTTTATGATCAGTCCACCGAAGAAACTTTAAGAAGAAAGAAAAAGAAGAAGAACGGCGATTTTTTTACCACAAACTTAGAAACTAATTGAACTAAAAAAAACATCAAAACGCTACACTCACACAAGCACATAAAGGGACAAACTAGAAAATGTAAGATTACACACAAATGTATATCACTTCAACAGCCCCCCATATAGAAATAAACACCGTACAAGTTGATTCCTAACTTTTAAGTTGGTGTAATGAACTGAAAGATTGACACCCGCATCGTACATTTTATGTTCATTGTATTTAGCTACGCTTTGAAGCAAGTCCATCTAGAAACTTGCCTGAGCAGATATTTGTTTTCATTTGCATTAATAGTTTTGAAGGTCTGTTCCATCATCATCAAATCACCATCATCATTCTCACATCCACATCATGATCGTATCACCAAAATGGTGTCCGAAAGTGGTGTGTTAGCTAAACGCGATCACACCTTGGTTATGACGGTGATGATAATGATGCACACCATCATCATCATCATGATGAAAACGATCATGATCATGAGACAATCACGACGATGATAAATGATGATTGATGTGTGTTGATGATGTGGCTCATCATGATCAAAATTGGACCTTGAGAAACTATTTATCTAAAAGAACAATAAAAAAAAACTCGGAGATTCCGTTATCGCGCAATCCGTAAATAAGTAAAAGAACAGAAGGGAAAGATTTGCGCACGTGTCCGTATTCCCCAAAACCGACATTTTTACCTTCTTTCTTGAATTATTTACGGGATTGCGCATGGGATTTGCGCATGAACTGTGTACACGAGGTCTTATGCATTCCCCACTCACAGAATGAGGCGTTGAGTCCTGACCAGACGAAGAAGAAAGACGAGACAGTTGACCACGGCCAGAGCCTTCAGCACATGAGGGGGGTCAGCACGCGCCACCCACATGGGAAAAACACACGCCTGACCTGAGGAAAACAGACACCTCCAGAAGCCACTGGAACAAAGGGGCAGAATTATAACCAAGTTCCCCTTTAAGCAATGGATCTTTAATGTCTCACAAATTCATCGAGATGATGCACGTTCGTGTGGTTTTGATGCCTACGTAACTTAGCGTAGGTTGTTCTATCTAAACACAATAACTTTTTTACTGTAAAGTAATGTGGCGGACTAGAGCCGATGGGTTTAACCGAGGCGTGGTTACCGCTACACCTAATCTATATTGTTAAAAACTCGGGACTTTAATGGTATTGCACTGCTCGGGTATTGCATACAGTATTGTTCCTACCATCTTTGTATTTACAAAATGGCCCATATGTGTCTATGACCGAGAGGACCGTAAAACATCAGTTCATCATCAGTGGGTTTAAGCTGTGATTCAATTTGGGAGCCCGAACAAAAATGTGGACGTAATGTTTCAAGGATAGGTTACAGTTTGTTGTATTGATGTTTTGTTTGTTTGTTTTGTTTGCTTTTTCGGCTGTACGCAGGAGGGAGACAGTGAAAACTGAACCAGACACATATGTACCTTACCCATTATGGACCATATGGCCTGAGACGCAGGAAGAAGAAGAAGAAGAAGTTTGCTTTTTGTTTGGTGGTTGGTTCTTTTTGTGTGTCTGTCTGTTTTACTGTTGTTTTTGTGGGGGTTTTGTTTTTGATTTTTGTCTTCGAATTTCTGTTATGTTGAAATAAGATGCTAAATTTGCCGTAGTATTTTTTTACCCAAAGGACGCCATGCCTTAGCTTATAAGATAACCAATAAATGAAAATGAGCCACAACGCTTTTCAATATTCTTACCTGTTGGTGAATTGACGACACAGACTGCTTAATATTCCTCCACGACATCGCTGCGTTTCACGGCCATAGATACGTTGAAGGACACGGTAGCATGTGGGTGACGTCCCCTGGCGATCAGCCATCTTGGAGTTCATGAAGAAGGAACATCACGATGCCAAAACAACCAGGCTGGCACCGCACCGAACCCCAGCGTGAGCTGCAGAGAAAATTCGGAATCCAGGGGAAAATCGGAATCTCCCGAGTTAGAAACAAATTCTGGATTTTCCAAGGGAAAATATCAACATTTATTCTATTAGTTGCCGGAAAGTAAGGTGTGCGCCTCCTCTCATTCTTTGTCTTCTGGTCTCTGTGTTCG
>JAGGCT020000488.1:0-40564 GCA_017654935.2 Phymorhynchus buccinoides | reverse complement strand
ACGAAGAAGAAGAAGAACAAGAGGAACAAGAGAAGATGAAGAAGAAGAAGAAGAACAAGAGGAACAAGAGAAGATGAAGAAGAAGAAGAAGAACAAGAGGAACAAGAGAAGATGAAGAAGAAGAAGAAGAAGAACAAGAGGAACAAGAGAAGATGAAGAAGAAGAAGAAGAAGAACAAGAGGAAGAAGAGAAGAAGAAGAAGAAGAAGAAGAAGAACAAGAACAAGAGGAACAAGAGAAGATGAAGAAGAAGAACAAGAACAAGAGGAACAAGAGAAGATGAAGAAGAAGAACAAGAACAAGAGGAACAAGAGAAGATGAAGAAGAAGAAGAAGAAGAACAAGAGGAACAAGAGAAGATGAAGAACAAGAACAAGAACAAGAGGAACAAGAAGAAGATGAAGAAGAAGAACAAGAAGAAGAGGAACAAGAGAAGATGAAGAACAAGAACAAGAACAACAAGATAAAGGTGATAGAGGGAAAAAGCAAGTATGGAAGTTGGAAAAAAAACCCACCACGAACAAATGTTTGATTTAATAAGAATTGTAAACGGATTTTGAAATTGTCATCCTTTTTATAATATTGTTTTTTATATCCAGCATTCTGTTTCTTATGTAAGTCTTTCAGATGGAGCTTGTAATTGACAAAATGTGTCCATTGATTTTACTGTCCAGCCTTTTGAATAAAAATTAAAAAAAAACAAGTGGATCGCCGAGCTGCAGATAAGTTCCCGAGCGGGCGAACTTGGGCATACAACAGCAGCATGACGCATATGCGCCCCAGTGACAAGAAACTGAGCAATATCAAAAACAACTGAATAAATAGCAAGGGCATCGCTGAGCAACAGATATGTCCGCATACTTTGGGTGATACACCTACACACCCTTGACTGGAGTATACATCCTTTACCGGGATGCACACCCTTAAGCAGTGGGGTGTACACCCTTAGCACTGAGATATATCTGCCGCTCGATGACATGTAAATACTACATGGCACATTTTGTGCTACAATGTTTGGACATCCTTAATCAGTGAGGTGTACACTCTTAACCCTTTCACCGCCAGCCATATTTCAGGCAAAAATTCCCATTAAATGTACCTGGGTAGAGAACAAAATCCATCTGCAGTTTTGGGGATTCTTGTGTGGCATATGCAAAATAAGGTCTATCCTTACTTCCCAAAACTACGACAATAGGGTTTTTGGATAATAGACCCCAATATGATGCCTTTTAGTGACACAGGTGTTAAATCACTGTGGTGCTAAAATGCGACTTTGGCGGTGAAAGGGTTAACTCCGAGACATTTAAATCCTACGTGGCATATTTTGTACTGCAATGTCTTTAACTCTTATTCTTACACCCCCACACAAAATTTGAGGTGATTACGTCATGCAGTATTGTACGAGGTATAAGAGGGTGAAGAAAAACGGAAACATGTCTGCCGCTCGACGACATTTTATTCCCGAGGCATAATTTATTTATCAGTGTGTTGTACTCTTAGTCTCATACACAACATTTGAAGGGATTCTATCTTCAAGTTCACAAGATACAGCTCAGACAAGAAATACATAGCGCAAAGCAGGAAATTTCGCTTTCCAAGGTCAAACTTCAAGTTCAACGTCAGCACGCCAGTATTGTATATCGGATGTCTTCTACTTTACGTCATAAACCACGACACACAATCTGAAGCGCTTCTGTCAAGTAAAAATGTGGACAATATGGCTTAAAACCCAATTTTTAGACTCCAACCACTTTCAAGGCCTACCGATTTCCTTCACCTTGACCTTGACTTTGATCGATTTACCATCAGCAGATTCGCCATACACCAATGCACCTACATGCCAAATGTGAAGACTGTAAGTCCAATGTTGCAGACGTTATGGCCCTTTACAGGTTTTAGGTTTTCAAGGTCAAACGCCAAGGTCACGGTCACGATTGCGATTATTTATGCGCGGATGCCTTAATCTTTTGGTGACATACCCGCACACAAAAGTTGAAGCGATTCTGACTAGCGGTTCGGGAGAAAAAGCGGCCAGACGCACGGACGGACGGACGCATGAATGAAACAAACAAACACCCATACTTCCCGATGCTTAGCTCGGGAACTAAAAAACACGCTTCTCGGCACCAGTAGTACCAAAGACCCTCAGTAGTACTGTATTCCAAAGGAAAGAAAGGTATCTAGCTTCAACCCCTGGCAATCTGAATCTAACAGTTTTCCTGGTGGCATTTCTTTGACCTCAGGCTTTGACGACTGCTACCGCTTCCTGAGGTGGCATTTACCGGGATCCGGACAAAGTGAATTCTGTGCCTTTAAATGTGGTGGAAAATTGGGGAGATAAAGGACAATGAGAAACAGGTCACGCGCGCGAACACGCACGCGCACACACACACACACGCACGCGCGCATTCACACGCACGTAGGCCCTACACACTCACACGTGCACAAGCATACACAAAGTAATAACACATTATATACATACACATGCATACACACACACGCGCGCTCGATCAGGCGCCCATTCACACACACACACACACACACACACACACACACACACACACACACACACACACACACACACACACACACACACACTGACACACAAACCATGCACTAACGCAGGCGCGCATGCATGCACACACACACACACACACACACACTCACGCAAGTTAAGGGAAAAAAGAGGAAGATAAAGAGATGGAAAAAACCAGGGACAGATGAATAGAGATGTAAAAATAAACACAGAACGCAAGGTATAGATTCTCATGAAAACATGAAAGTGACAAACAGAAACAAAATTAAGTAAGCGAAATGAAGAGAGACAGGGAGATAGATAGAGCGAACAATGCACAATGAACTTGTGAAAGGAAACAGAACCCCCCCCCCCCCCAAAAAAAAAAAAAAAAAAAAAAAAGATTAAGAAAGGCTGGTGATTGTGTCTCTGTTTTCAGTGAGGAAGGCGGCAGAGGGGATGGGGGTAGGGGGTGTGGTGGACAGGACTGGGAAGATGAATAAGCAATCACAATTACAATCCTTTTATTGTCGTTACAACAAAGTGCTCAATGAACCGCTTTTCATTTCCTATCGTTGCTTTCAAGCAGTGGCGTAGGAATAGGGGGGGGGGGGAGATGGGGGGATGTATATGCGTGTGTGTGTGTGTGTGTGTGTGTGTGTGTGTGTGTGTGTGTGTGTGTGTGTGTGTGTGTGTCTGTCTGTCTGTCTGTCTGTGTGTGTGTGTGTGTACGCTTGCGCGTGCGCGTGTCCGTGTGCGTGCGTGTGTGTCTGAGTATGTATGTGTGTGTGTGTGTGTGTGTGTGTGTGTGTGTGTGTGTGTGTGTGTGTGTGTGTGTGTGTGTGTGTGTGTGTGTGTGTGTGTGTGTGTGTGTGTGTGTGTGTGTGTGTGTGTGTGAGTGAATGAGTATATGTCCGCGCACAGTCATGCGCGTGTGCATCGAGCGACTACGTGCATATACGAGTTCTTATCTGATGTCTCTACTAACAGAAAAACACACGAATATGTCGTTTTTCTTCATTTTCTTCCCTCGCAGAATATTGTTTTGTTTCCTATTATTATCGCTGTTATATGATTTGTTATGTCATTATTGACGCCAACATATGTTAAACTGTTTACTCTAAACGCTCTATGTCTCGACTATTAACGCACAGCCGTGAAGAAAGATAGGGGAAGACGGGGTAAAAAGCGCATGGGCGGGTAAGAAGCCCACCCCAATTATCTCATGAAATAAAGAAAATTTCAGTCAAATTTGCCCATGAGACGAATGCTAGACATTAACGCTCGTCTCATGGGCAAAATGAGACTGAAATTTGCTTCATTTCATGAGATAATTGGGGTGGGCTTCTTACCCGCCCATGCGCTTTTTACCCCGTCTTCCCCTAATGTCTTAACTGAAATGCCTTAGGAATTCTTTAAATACTGCAGCCAAAGATTACCATTAAATTTACCTGGGTAGAGAACAACATCCATCTGCAGCATTGGGGATTGTTCTGCGACATACATAAAATAAGGTCTATCCTTACTTCCCAAAACTGAGACATTAGGGTCTTTGGATAATAGACCCCAATTTCATACCTTTTAGTGACATAGGTGTTAAATCACTGTGGTGCTAAAATGCAACTTTGAAGGTGAAAGGGTTAACGCTAATGGCAAATGGCAAAGTAGTCTAGACGCATTAGCGTTTAGCATTCAATGATTCGAAAACAGCCTTATAAACAAGTGTGTCACCGAGCGGCACCAAAGTCCCTTCGCGGTTTACGCTCCGGGATATATCATTGCTTGGGTGATGCCATTAATGGGGGTGGCAGCATAGTCCCCCAATTTCGCTCGAGGACTAATCAGAAATGGAGAGACAGATAAGGGAAGAGACAGACAAACAGAGATGGAGAAAGAGAGAGAGAGAGGGGGGGGTGGGGTGGAAGGGGAGAGAGAAGGGGGGAGAGAGAGGGGGGGGGGGGGGATAGACGGAGACAGACAGAGAGAGAGACAGAGAGATAGAGAGACAGAGAGATTCAGAAATGAGATAAAGACAGAAAGTCGGAGAGATAGAAAAATAGAGAGCGATACAGATAGAAACCGAGTCAAAATCAGAGTGAGAAAGAGAGAAAGAGAGAGAGTGTGTGAGAGAGAGAGAGTGTGTGTGTGTATGTGTGCGTGTGTGCGTGCATGCGTGCGTGCGTGCGTGCGTGCGTGCGTGCGTGCGTGCGTGCGTTCGTGCGTGTGTGTGTGTGTGTGTGTGTGTGTGTGTGTGTGTGTGCGTGCGTGTGCGTGCGTGCGTGCGTGTGTGTGTGTGTGTGTGTGTGTGTGTGTGTGTGTGTGTGTGTGTGTGTGTGTGTGTGTGTGTGTGTGTGCTTGTGTGTGTATTAAAGTGAAAAAGAGAGGGGAAGAGACAGAGATTCAGACACGCAGACAGAGAGCGAGAGAGTGCGGGAGATTAGAGTGCGACTGAGTCAGGGAGAGGGAGAGGCAAAGAAAGACAAGCAGACAACTTACCAAACAGACCGTGAAACAAAGCAAAAAGAAAAAAAACAGGTAGATAAAGAAGATTCCCCCAAATGAGTTTCCGACTGGAGGAAACATCAGTCTCTCTGGAAACATGCAGTTCTGATCTCAAGAGAAAAGAGAGAACAAGAAAAACAAGGTGCGGGGGAGGGAGAGAGGTAGACAGAGAAAGAAAGAAAGAGGGGGACACAGACAGACACTGATGTTTACAGACACCGGAATGGCTGGTACCCACGTGTCGTCATATCCGGCCACAAGGAGTGTGCCATATTATGGGAGACCGCCATCTTAGTCAGTAACTTTGTTTGAAAAATGCCCGATCGATGCTGTTTACACACAAATCTGACTAAGATGGCGACACTTCCGTTGGATGCGCACGCAGGTGGGGGGGGGAGCCATAGGAAGTTAACAATATCGAGTCTCATGGGGGGAAATGTGTAATTGCTTAAAGACCCCCGACGTCATGTGTCACATTCCCTCTTATGCTAGGAAGATTTCTTAATACTTCTTACCAGCTATAAGAGGGTAAACACGTGATAAACCGTGATTTTGACACGTGACGTGGTGGGTCTTTAATATGTTACATGAAATTGAGAAACAAAGGAATGCTACACTTATTCTCGACAAAGGTCTTGACACATCCTGCATATGCCTCATTCCTAAATAATTATTCCGCATGGCTTATTCCAGCTGCTTCTGCTTTGCCATGCACACATACTTCCTCTCTCTGTCTCTGTCTGTCTGTCTGTCTGTCTATCTGTCTGTCTGTCTATGTCTCTGTCATCCCTGCCTTGTGAATGTATCGATGTACTGCTGCCCTATGTCACTCATATTGTAAACGCTTATCTCTTGACCGGCTCCTTTCCTTCTGTCTTTAAATCTGCTATTGTCCGCCCGTTGCTAAAGAAACCCTCCCTTGACCATGACAATCTGAAAAGCTACAGACCGGATTCCAATCTCTCCTTTCTTTCACAAATCACCGAAAGGGCTGTACTTTGTCAACTACTTGCACACCTAGAACAAAATCACCTTCTGAACCCCACCAATCCGCTTATCGGAAATGCCATAGCACAGAGACAGCCCTTAAAATTGTTAACGACCTTCTTTTAGGTTTTGATGACAACAAAGTTTCTCTCTTAGCCTTGCTTGACCTCAGTGCCGCTTTCGACACTATTGATCATTCAATTCTTATTCGCCGACTCAAACATTAGTTTGGCATTCATGATCTAGCTCTTTCCTGGTTTGACAGCTGCTTGGCTAATTGTATGCAGACAGTTTATGTTAGTGGCAGATACTCTGAGCCGTCCCCCCTCTTGTATGGTGTCCCACAGGGTTCTATTATGGGACCCATTCTTTTTGTACTCTATGCTGCTCCTGTGTCCGATGTTATCAGTCAACATGCCTTGTCACATGAGAGTTTTGCGGACGATACTGAAGTATATCAATCGGCCACTCTCGCTGAAGTCGATGGGCTGGTATCGCGGACACAGGAGTTACTTGACCTTAAAATCTGGATGACCCACAACAAGCTGCAACTTAATGAGGAAAAAACTGAAATTATGTTAGCATGCCCAAAGAAAATGCTCAATCTTTCTACCCTTCCAGGCTATGTCACAATCAACAGCACCACTATCTCCTTCTCCTCTTCTGTCCGCAGTCTTGGTGTCACTTTGGATCAAAGTCTCTCCCTTCAGCAGCATGTGTCTAATATCTTCAGATCTGCCTATTTTGAGCTTCGTAAGATCAGTTCTGTTCGTCACTATCTCTCCACTGATGCCACTAAAACCTTGGTCTGTGTATTTGTCCTCTCGAGAATAGATTATTGCAGCTCTCTTCTTGCTGGCCTTCCAAAGTACCTTCTCAACAAACTCCAAAGAATCCAAGACAATGCCGCACGACTAATCCTTAAGTCCTCCAAGTTTGAACATGTTACTCCCCTTCTGCACTCTCTGCACTGGTTGCCAATCTCCAACAGGATAAACTACAAGCTTTCCGCTCTTAGCTTTGCTGTCATTTCTGGCTCTGCTCCTACTTACCTGTCTGATCTAGGTACTTCATGCTTACATTCCATCGCGTCAGCTTCGTTCTTCTTCTGATTCTCGTAATCTACAGCCTCCCTCAATTAAAACGAAAACTTATGGCGAGAGATCCTTTTCTTTTCAGGCCCCAGCTACTTGGAACAAACTCCATCTGTCTCTCAGACATTCCAACTCCCTGTCAGTTTTCAAAACCAACCTGAAAACCCATCGATTCTCTGAACACTACTGTCCACCATGATAGGATTGTGAGAATGAAAGCGTGTGCGGATGAGGAAGGGCATGGGAAAGGTGGGAGACAGAAAGTGTGTGTGTGTGTGTTCGTGCGCGCATGCGCGCGCTGGCATGTACTTGTGCATGTGCGCATATTTCCGTGCATGCACGTGTGTGCGTGTGCTCGTGCGTGTGTAGGCATAAGTGTGTATGTATGTGTGTGTTTGTGTCTTTGTGCATGTACGCACGTAGGCCTACGTACGTATGTATGTATGTGTGCATACGCATATAACATATATGCTGTGTTCGTCCGTGTGTGTGCTTGTGTGCGTGCGAACATGGGTATTGATGTGATTTGGTTAAAAAAAATAATTTCAAAAACTTGTAAAGCGCCATGAGCAGCTAGCCTGGAATGTGCGCTATATAAGCTTTCTTTATTATTATTATTATGATGATGATGATTATTATTATTATTATTTACTTTGCCCTTATTGTGTTCAAGGAACAATATGCAACCGGTTTATAGCCTCAATTAAACCAAATCGTTCAAATGTAGCGCAATATTCTATGAGCTTTTCTGGGGGGTTTTGTCTGCTTATACCATGGAATAAATGACATTTTAACAGACAAACAGACCAAAAAAATCAACCTACTAACAAACAAACAAAGACAAAAACAAAATATACTCGTCAGAACTGAAACAGAATCTGTAATGATATGTGGATTACCATCGTAATATACTCTATTTCTTATCATTACTTTACGAATCCGTTATGCGTTTGACTCTTTCACAATGTCTTTGTAAAACAAATAAAACAAAAACTTCATAACTTTGTTATGGGGAATCTGGGCCTGTATTTACGTTGACATAGCATGAGACTTAGCATGATGCTAACTTAGAAGCTCTTCCAAAAGTCATATTAAATCCTATAGGACATTGGAAGAGCTTCTAAGTTAGCATCGTGCTAAGTCTCATGCTATCTCAACGTGAATACAGGCCCTGGATAATTCTCATATGTATTTGCAAATATAATAATACAGATTACTTCCAAATATCAAGTAAGAATATTCGAATCACGATCTGATTTGTTCTTCTTATTACGTTTCTTGTTAGAAAAGTTTTATTTGTGCGGTAATAAAAAGAGAGTGAGTAAAATCTCGAAAATTCTGAACAAGAAAAAGTATGGAATGAATTGCAAGGAACAGGCTTGCTTTTGCTCGTGATACCTGTATGTGAGTCTGTGTCCGGGCGCGCAAATTCGCATGATTATTTTCGCCTATTATTATTTGAGTGTTATTTTGAAGCATTTCATGCTGTCGCACACCTTTGATTTAGGACTAGCTTTAACCCCTTGACTGTCACCAACGTATTACGTACTGACCTGGGCCTGTATTCACGTTGAGATAGCATGAGACTTAGCATCATGCTAACTTAGAAGCTCTTCCAAAAGTCCTATTAAATCCTATAGGACATTGTAAGAGCTTCTAAGTTAGCATCATGCTAAGTCTCGTGCTATCTCAACGTGAATACAGGCCCTGATGTCATCACTGATGATGTCATCAGATGAAGAGGAATAACCCTGATATGCTGGCTTTTGCTCTAACACAGTCAAGAGAGTTATATCCCCAGACCATGTTGCCAGATTGGCTGTATCAGTTTGTCTTTTTCATGGCACGATTTGCCCAATTATTTTTTCTTTAATTTTCTCTGGCAGTCAAGGGGTTAAGTATAATAAGCTGTGGGTTTTGTGTGTGCTTTTTTCATCATCTTTATGTCTTTCTTTCTTCCATCTTGCACACTCTTTCTCACTCTCCATCCGTTGTTGTTGGTTTTACCGCTGCCGTCGTTCTCGTCCTCTGTCGCCGCTGTTGTTCGTTCTCTCCTCCAGCCTCCTTTGTTTCTTCTTCATCTTCACCTTGTCTCCTTTTCCTTTTCCTTCGTTTCTGACTTTCCCTTTTCCTCTCCTCATTCTGTCTCTCCCTCTCTCCTCTTCTTTCCACTTTTGTTCCTTCTTTTTTTTCATTTTCTATCTTTCTTTCTTGTCCTTTTTTCTCTCTCTTTTTTTTTCCCTTTCCTTACTCTTATTTTTCTTTCCTTCTCTTTTTTTTTCTTTCCTTCTCTTTTTTTTCTGTATTCTTGTTTGTAGTATTTTTTTTTCTTAGTCTTTTTTCTTCTTCATCATCATTTCTTATTTTTTCTTATCGTTTCTCTCTTCTTGTTTTGTCTTTTTTTCCCCCTTTTATTTTTCCTTTTTTTTTTCTTTGAGTTTTTTTTTCTCGATGATTGATGATAATGATGATAAGTCCTGATGAAGACGATGCTGTGGTATCCATTAAGGCTTTGAGACAACATGACAGGGCTGTCCTCCAGGCTCCCTATCAAACCTATCCTGGCGTCAACCAGGTCAGGGAGGAACAGACACCTGCAGTGTTGGTCAAGAAATGAGAGCAACACTCTCAAATACACATCCGTAAAGTGGATGAAGCTCGACTGTGTGGTCCCAGTCTTCCCATTGAGCCCACAGCACACTCACTATGGGTAGGAGCCGGCCTGGGCCGAAAAATCCACAAGACTCTGATGGGATTCGAACCCACGTCCTCCCAGTCACTAGTCTGCAACTCTAACCACTGAGCTACGGAGGCTGGTAATAAGCTGTGTTAATTCAACGAATGTTTTCAGACAACAACATCCTAGAACTTTGCCTAGAAACAAGAATAAAATCGTATCAGATCGTCAGCGAAATTAGCACAAGATTTTTAATCAAGAATTACAACAACAAAAGATATATTCACCATTAATTAAAGTTCCACGAATTTTAAAGAAGGGGTGCTTTTTTCTTTTTAATCCATGTGGCTTAATTACTTTGGCAGAATCAGGTTTCAGTGTAAACATCAACATGGTTTCCAAGAGTTTCTTACGTAGCTGTTTCTAATCACTCCAAGTTACCGCTGCTTGGATTCATTCCTTCAATCTCAAACCCAAATCGATATCTTGATTTTGAAGCCCTATTCGCATCGACATTTGATTTTCTTTTTTACACCTGCGTGTGATTTTGCACGTAGGCTATGCACGCAAACGCACAGATACACAGTCACACACGCGCACGCGCACGCACGCACAAGCACGCACGCACACGCGCACACACACACACGCGCGCGCGCGCGCGCACACACACACACACACACACACACACACACACACACACACACGCACACGCACACGCACGCACACACACACACACACACACACACACACACACACACACACACACACACACACACACACACACACACACACACACACACACACACACGCACACGCACGTACACGCACACGCACACGCGCGCGCGCGCACGCGCACACACACACACACACACACACACACACACACACACACACACACACACGATTCGGTCGCGTGATCTCGAAGCGCGCGAATCACATTTTGTTCTCGGAGACCACGTGATCGAATCGTATTGTACACTCGTGCGATTTTAGCTGACGTGTAGCTGGCCTTAAAGCCCCAAGCTGCTGTCATGTTTTTGTGAGCATCAGGCTAGAGGCTAGCAAACGTACTTTGTCATGATATTACACGCTAGGCCTATCACGGCCTATTACACAAATATACACACATCTGTATTGTTAACAATTCGGGACTTTTCTGGTGTTGCACTGCCTCCGGACATTGCCTCCAGGATCGTTCCCACCCTCTTTATATCTACTAATGTCCCATAATTATGTGTCTGTTCCAGACCGGAGGACGTTAAATGTGGACCCTGACGAATGAATTTTTGCAAGAAACACGTCGAGATCACCATGAAAACACCCTTTACAGAGATCGCAACACTCATTTTGCTCTGGTTTCCTATAAATCAAACCGTCAAATCGGCGATTCCTGCTTGGCGGAGGTGCTGAAAGTCAGATTCTTTCACTGAAAGAGAATGCGTGTGCCGTCTATTTTCTAATGGCCGCCTGAGTTTAGACCGAATTTCAGCAGCCAAAGTCAAAGTTAAAGTAAGTTTATTTCCCCCAAAAAACAGGGGGTACATGAAATTGTTACATAATACATGTAACTACTTCCAAATGAAACATTACACACATAACCAGCAGAGAGAAACATAGCGGTATATAGTGCCTCACAAACCAACCTTACCCAATCTAGCATTACTCTCTCACATACACACACATACAAGTCACGGGACCTACCACACTAACCTTCCATTCCAATCATTGTGTGCTTATGCTTATCTTATTAGAGCCGTGTTGTTGGCTTGCGCGCGGTTGGGAACAGGCTGTGAGAAGAGGAAGGGCCGGGTAGCGTGGGGATGGGGAGTGGGTGGGTGTGGTTAGGGTGGAACTAGAAATAGAAGTAAACAGGGGAGGGGGAGGTTTGGGGATGATGTCCACTGCAGGCTAAAGAACAGAAAGTGACCAACAACAAAACACTGACGTAATAAACCGAATTACAAACAGCATTCGAGTGCAGTTGTAGTGTACGCGCACTATAACTTCACTTGCGCTCCAAGTGTCAAGTGTACTATCCGGGACAGAAAATATTAGTTAATTGTTTTACGGAAAAAGTGATATTTTGATTCTTCAAATCCCCTATAGAGACAGCACTTTTTCCGTCTAAGATCGTTCAGATAGTGTTTTGATACACACTCTCATAGTAGCGAGCTGCAAATTTGCACAAGCTGCAAATTTGCACGCCACACTGCTAAGCCCGCCAGACGTGGAATAAAAGAAGAAGACGCGAGAAGCACGATTCTGGTTACGTTACCAGTGTCACAATACTTCTGGCGGTGCCATAGCCGATGAGGTTTAACCGAGGCGTGGTTACCGCTGCACCTATCTGTATTAATATTTAAAAAATCGGGACTTTACTGGTTTCGTACTGCCTCCGGGCATTGCCTCCAGTATTGTTCCCACCATATTTGTATTTACAAATGTCCCATATGTGTCTGATTCAGACCAAGAGGACGTAAAACACCATTTTCGTCGTGAGCACGATGATTCTGGAGGCCTGATATAAATTATGACCTCGAATAATGTATGTGTGTACTTTTAGAGCTTTTTTTAATTAATCATTGGTTTTAAAACTCAAGAGTCATTGAATATATTACATTCTTTGTCAGCATCATACTGAAACTGAAGCACACTTTCACTGCTACTCTGAAAAGCTGGGCCGGAATTTGTGTACCTCGTGAACAGGGGTCCGTTTCACAAGGGCTATCGTTACGTTGCGTTCGCTCAAATCGGTAAAAACGGTACTAAGAAACACCTCTTTTGCCGACGTTTGCCGCAAACGTTTTGTGGCTGCTATCGAGGTAGCAAGCGACAAACTATTTGAAGGATCATGGGAAATATCAATACTTCCGGCTTTTTTTCGCGTGAACGTGACTTTAACTTTAAAAATGGAAGACCAAAACAACAAGCTCGTTACAGCAAATATTCTTTAATCTATCGTGAAAAAATACGGGATGACTTTATCAAATTAAACTAACAAAAGTGTTTTTGAGTGCTCTTTCTTAATTTTTCATCGATCATGTTAGATGGCATAATATTATGCAAATTTAATTTTTGGGTACACAAATAGACGTGGATGAAATGGAAATCTTTGTAAACTGACAGAGAGGTATGATTTATCTCCCTTTTGATAGCAACCCTTTCCTCTCTCCCCAAAGTGAAGAGTAAGCTCAAAGAGTTATGTGACCTTAGCAAACTGACAGAGAGGTATGATTTATCTCCCTTTTGATAGCAACCCTTTTCTCTCTCCCCAAAGTGAAGAGTAAGCTCAAAGAGTTATGTGACCTTAGCAAACTGACAGAGAGGTATGATTTATCTCCCTTTTGATAGCAACCCTTTCCTCTCTCCCCAAAGTGAAGAGTAAGCTCAAAGAGTTATGTGACCTTAGCAAACTGACAGAGAGGTATGATTTATCTCCCTTTTGATAGCAACCCTTTCCTCTCTCCCCAAAAGTGAAGAGTAAGCTCAAAGAGTTATGTGACCTTAGCAAACTGACAGAGAGGTATGATTTATCTCCCTTTTGATAGCAACCCTTTTCTCTCTCCCCAAAGTGAAGAGTAAGCTCAAAGAGTTATGTGACCTTAGCAAACTGACAGAGAGGTATGATTTATCTCCCTTTTGATAGCAACCCTTTCCTCTCTCCCCAAAGTGAAGAGTAAGCTCAAAGAGTTATGTGACCTTAGCAAACTGACAGAGAGGTATGATTTATCTCCCTTTTGATAGCAACCCTTTCCTCTCTCCCCAAAGTGAAGAGTAAGCTCAAAGAGTTATGTGACCTTAGCAAACTGACAGAGAGGTATGATTTATCTCCCTTTTGATAGCAACCCTTTCCTCTCTCCCCAAAGTGAAGAGTAAGCTCAAAGAGTTATGTGACCTTAGCAAACTGACAGAGAGGTATGATTTATCTCCCTTTTGATAGCAACCCTTTCCTCTCTCCCCAAAGTGAAGAGTAAGCTCAAAGAGTTATGTGACCTTAGCAAACGTGTAGGCTGTTTCTTAGACCCCTTTTGGCGTAACAGTTTTTCGCGCGGCGACCATTATATAATTATATTATCTAGAGAGACTCGACCCAGAATAAGGCATTTGCCGTGTGCCGTCGACCTTGAATTTCATTGAGTTGAAATGAGAGAGTTGAATTAGAAAGGTCAGCGTAACTCGGGCAGAACGAGCGCGGGCAAATTAGTAGCCTAGTATAGAGAACGAACACTCGTGGCAAATGCCCTATTGCCTGGGTAGCCTACGCGCGAAACGGGAAGGTCCTACTTAACCGCTTGTCATTAGTAAGTGGCTTTTTTCTAAACGGTTGATAAGATTCATGTTGTAGTAAATAGTCAACGACTCTCATCTATGCAGAGCACACCATGTTTTGTCGCAACGTACTTTCTACAATATAGTGATTGACACTCTATATATGCATAGCATAAAAACATATAATGGCCTTGCTTAGTTATTGATTTGGTATTGTCAAGAAAGCGAGTCAGATTATAATGGAACGCAGAAACCAGAAAGTCTATCACATCGGATCAATTTACACACTAATGGTTTTTTTAGATGGAAGAAGAGAGCTTTAGCAAAGATATTCTAAAAGGGTAAGATGGATTACTTAAAAGCTCGGCGAACCGGGCTGATAGAGTTATCGTTAGTGCGGACGTGTACACTATTCACAGTGGAGGCTATCCAAAAACTCGGACTGGAACTTGAACGGAGAATTCAACTGGCCTATCGATGTGTAAAATGTGTCACGTTTCAAAGGGACATAACCAGTGTTTCTGTCCTCACTACTCATATAGGGAAAAGAGACCGGATGTTTATCTTCCCCTGTACAGTCTTTGGTGTTAGGCAGCACTACTAATCCTCGCAATGAGAGACTTAGTGCGATTTTTCTCACACCAGAGGGCATGACGCTCGTGTGGGGCTAATCCTCTCTCTATTATTAGTTGGGGATAAAGAAAGAGAGAGAGACAGTGAGTGGTCCTACCATCACTCTCTCTCTCACTACGCCCAAGTAAGAAAATCGCGTGATAAGCCCCTAGTGCATTGACTGCCCTCTGGCGTGAAAAATATCGCCATAGGTTGACCAGAAAGGAACGTCTGCATAACATGCGGTTGATAGCCTTCACCCTACTCGCTTTCAAAAGTTGTAAGCTGTGATGATCACAAATGTAATTGATAGGTCTCTGCAAGTGCTGAGGTTTCTGGTGATTCTATGTCCATTTATTGATCGATTTGAGAGGTTCTGGTGACTGTACTGCAGGTCTGATTAAAAGTCAACACGGCGTGTTGTAAGGGTTCCATGTTATTTTCCGTTTTCTGCTGCAGTGAATGCACGAGAGAGAGAGAGAGAGAGAGAGAGAGAGAGAGAGAGAGAGAGAGAGAGAGAGAGAGAGAGAGAGAGAGAGAGAGAGAGAGAGAGAGAGAGAGAGAGGAGAGAGAGAGAGAGGGAGAGAGAGAGAGAGATAGAGAGAGAGAGAGAGAGAGAGAGAGAGAGAGAGAGAGAGAGAGAGAGAGAGAGAGAGAGAGAGAGAGAGAGAGAGAGAGAGAGAGAGAGAAGTCTGAAGATTTTTTTTTATTGAGTAGGCCTCTCTGCCCGTATCAATACTTATTATCAATAAATAAATGTAAACTAGAACAATGAAATTATACACATACATATCATCCATAAAATGGGAGAAATAATTTGAGAAAAATAATGTATCCAGAGACAAGCGATTGACTAGAGAGAGAGAGAGAGAGAGAGAGAGAGAGAGAGAGAGAGAGAGAGAGAGAGAGAGAGAGAGAGAGAGAGAGAGAGAGAGAGAGAGAGAGAGAGAGAGAGAGAGAGAGAGAGAGAGAACCCCACAGAAAATAATAGTATTAAAATGGAATACTTTTAATAATATCTCCGTCTATTTTCTCTCTATGTATTTTTGTAATTTTATATACCCCCCCCCCCTCTTATTTATGTCTTTCTACGTTGCTCTATCTCGCTTTCTATCTCTGTTGCTGTCTTACTGTGTGTGTTTTGTTCAGAATGGAAGAATAGGTTCTGCCTAAAGTCTCATCCTTGTAAAAGCGGCCTAATATTCTGGAAGTCTGAATTATTTCCCTCCTTCTCCCTCCCCCCTCCCTCTCTCTCTCTCTCTCTCTCTCTCTCTCTCTCTCTCTCTCTTGGCCTAAAATCTCAATCCTTGCGTAATAAAGTTGTCAAGTTTCAACTCTCTCTCTCTCTCTCTCTCTCTCTCTCTCTCTCTCTCTCTCTCTCTCTCTCTCTCTCTCTCTCTCTCTCTCTCTCTCTCTCTCTCTCTCTCTCTTTCTCTCTCTCTTTCAACATTGAGTATCCAATCATCGGTTTAATTAATGAGTTCTTCAATGTAAACATTGGCTAAGTTGATTTACGATATTTCAGGAATCCCGTTTTGTTTTGTTTTGATTGATTTTTTTTGTCGGTTTTGTTCTGAACGAAAAGGTGCTGCCTGGTTGCTTTGACTCACAATCATCTGCCAATTAAAGTTATTTGTGTGTGTTTTCTTGATCCTTGCCAGATGAAAGGTTGAAGGAGAGGGAGGGAGAGAGGAAGAAAGGGAGAGATTACGTAATAATGTTATTATTACGCAATGAAATGGTCGACCTATGGCGATATTTGTCACGCCAGAGGGCAGTCAATGCACTAGGGGCTTATCACGCGGTTTTCTTAGTTGGGCGTAATAAGAGAGAGAGAGATGGTAGGACTACTCACTCTCTCTTTATCCCCAACTAAGAATATAGAGAGGATTAGCCCCACACGAGCGTCATGCCCTCTGGCGTGAAAAAAATCGCACTAAGTCTCTCATTAATGACAGATTTGCATCGTCTTCATTTTCACGAGTAATTAGTAAAACAAAAAATAGAGAGTTATGCTTTTATTTAATGTCAAAAGTTAAAGTTTCAAGAGGCTTATTTATTTTACCAGTTTTCTTTTCATCACCGAGGAATTAACACCTTGATCATTATCTTGTTAATTGTTTGTGTGTCTGATTGTCTGCCTCTCTGACAACATTATAACGCAATTAATGATGACTATATTTCAATTACGTTTCATGGAGCATTAGGGTATCCCCCAAACACCGGTGGTTTTATTTTATTATTTTACTTTTCAGTGCTGGAGATCATCGTACAAAGGCTAACAGAAAATAAACACAGACAGTCAGACAGACAGACAAGTGTATATAACTTTATCTGCAAATCTAATAGACGCATCCCCTGAAACACACACACACACACACACACACACGCGCGCGCGCGCGCGCGCGCATGCACATACACACACAGAGAAAGAGCGCGCAGAGAGAGAGAGAGAGAGAGAGAGAGAGAGAGAGAGAGAGAGAGAGAGAGAGAGAGAGAGAGAGAGAGAGAGAGAGAGAGAGAGAGAGAGAGAGAGAGCAATTTAACAAGAACAGCTAAAGATATTTACTTTGTCAAAAGCTGTGCATAAATCGGTTGTTATTTTTGTGTACATGTAATTGAAATGAATGCAGGCTAATATAACAGTATCATATTCCTTTCCGTATAGAAACAACGCCATGAAATATAATGTTAAAATATAACATTGCTATTCTTTCTGGCGCTTCAATATTAGATGTAGAATCATTGTGCCCACAGCCATTCTCATAAAGCATCTCAGTCCGTTGGGGACCCAGAAGCTTTTAGTGTTAATATGGGACAAAACAACAACGAAAACATGGATTTATGGATTCACCAGGAGTTCAGTCATTTTTTGCCGAAATCAGATACATTATTCAGAAATATGTAAATAGATTTGCTGAGACCAATTTGACAATTATTCATTTTTTATTGTAGGCCTACTCTCTCTCTCTCTCTCTCTCTCTCTCTCTCTCTCTCTCTCTCTCTCTCTCTCCCTCTCTCTGTGTAGTATGTGTGTGTGTGTTGGATCATATTGTATTGACACCAAATACATAAACATAATGAAAAATGAAATATTTGTTTCACGAAAGCTTCGCGCAACCTCATACACATCACTTTCTTTCTCTTCTTTTCCCTATAGCAACCAGTCACTTCTGACTATTATGTCGCTGTAAACATTTGGAGGATCTACGGGAATGCGCGAGACAACAAATTATCAAGAAGAAGAAAGTGGACCGGAGAAAAATAAGAAAAATAAAAAGATTGGCCCAGCCAGCCAGGTCACGTTATGTATATGATTATCCAATAGTTGCCGCAACAAACGAACTAAAATTCAGGAATAAACCAGTGTGTAACCATGTACTGGTGAAGCACAAAAAGACGAACAGTACTTTGCTTTTTCAAATCCAGGCCCAGACCGCCAGACAATGTAAATTAGGACACACACACACACACACACACACACACAAAACCTACTCAGAAAACAGCGCTTGCAAGACAGGAGTTACAAAACAGTGCATCACGGAAAATACGTGCAATGCATGCTTTTTTTTCTCTTTCTTTTTAAAAAAAGAAACTGGGCTGTCAGGTGACCTCACTTTCTTCTGAGCTGACAGGCCGCCATTTTGCTTTCTCACACGCTTGGACCGGGTGCATGCTTTGGCAGGGATATTCATCTACCTGCATTAGACAATAGCCACAGTCTGCAATCGAAGGTTAAGTGTCGATAACAAGTAGGTATGACCAGTTTTAAAAAAAATATATCATTGCTGTGCATTTTGTTTTCAATCGCATAGGTAGGCCTATGCAGTCACTGTCATTGTGGCAGTGTATTGTTGGTCAGTACGATTTTTTAACCGCTGTGCTTAATTAGTGATTTCACCCGAAAAAGGAAATTCGGTTAATTCGTACTTTAGTCACCCAACCCCTTCAATATTTTGCATTGAAAATGTTCACTGTTAAGGAACATTCAGCCGTTAGAAGAAAGAAGCAGACTTTGAGAATGATTAAGGTCGGATGAAGAGGTGGTGGACAGTGGCGACTAAAGTACAAGATTGTCAAAACTTCACCTTTTTTTTTTAGTGTGTATAACCAGCAATATATTTTGGATTAATCATGTGTGCATTGCCGCTTTGGTTTTTGTGCTTTTTACTCTGAAAAGACACACCCAACCAGAGCGCAGAGAGTTGGAATATAAAATACTTTTTTCAGCTGGGCCTCGCGGCCTCTTAAGTGTCATTTATCATAATTGCTTTTGTAAGTTTGATGGGCACAGTTGTGACGATTTTTGTTGATCAGTCGTACTGATATTTTAATTCATGTCCAGTTGTTGTTTTTTAAACTGGTTAGTATTAGGTTTGCCCTTTACGGCAAATGCCTTTTATCACTGGTTGACATTAGCCTGTAGTAGGGGCCAACAGTAACATGAGAGCTGTACAATAATTGTCTTCAGTCTTAGAAAATCATGGTACAGCTTAGTCTTTCGTGGAAGACTGACTCTCTTCTTCTTCTTCCATTTAGTATCCACAATCCACAATTTGATTTTTTTTTATACTGTTTGGTCGCGGTCCGAAGGTCGCACACAGAACAAAAACAAATATAAAAAAAACCTAATCTACTGTGACCCAGCCAGCCAAGACCCGTTCAGCGGAAGCTCGGCATGATGCTGAATCGGCAGGAACTGGAACCCCTAAGCTAATTGTTGGGTGTGGGTTTTTTCAAAGAGGGTATTTACAATGGTTAAACAGTAGACTGGAACGAGCTGAGTGTAGCGGCAGACACAGCCTCCTTTAGCAACTTGGACTCAAACTAGGAGGTATTTGCACCGGCTCTTGTCCTGCAGCCAAAAGGATTGTCGGCCTTTGGGGACCTTCCCCAATGCCATCTGTCCTCAAAACCCTTTGGCCTAGAGATGGGGGCAAGGCATCTCCACTATAAACAAATTTTAGCCCAGCCCGCTGGAATAGTAGCTGCCCCCCTCTGCTATCTGGCAGTCATTGTCGGGTATACACACATACAGTATTAGGTGCAAGAAGTGTGTTCCAGTAGGTAGTAGCTCTGTTACTAAAGACATTTCTTGATGTTAGTTCTACTGTATTACGTTAGTATTTTTAATTCACAGTTTCTAGTTTGTGAAAAAAAATTGAGAGCTGGAACAAGCTTTCATTAATAGCATGAGGGCTGTTAAGCATTTCATAAACGTTGATTAGATTCCCAGGCTATACCCACATTTTCGCCCGAAAGGGAGATCATTTGATGACAGAAAAGAGCGACTCTGGCTGCTCTTTCTGTTCAGATTATCTTCTCTTACGGGCGAAAATGTGAATTGTGCCGATTCCCATTTAGCTTTCTGCATTTCAAGGATGGTAGATCAAGTTTACACAACCTTTCACTATAGTGATGGGTTTGAAGAGAAAGGAAAGAACTGTACCCTTTTCTTCAATATTTGAAACACATTCTTCAGTTCTGCTGAGCTGGTACCGGTAGAGGCAATTTTTATTTTCTCCTGCTAATTCACCTAGCCTGATCAGATCAGATCAGATCAGAAAGTAGGGACAAGGTTGAATAGCCGTTAGGCTTTTAAAGTCCCTTCGTTTTGTGCAATTGTAATGTAAAATCATTCAAGGTCTATCGATTGCTCAGGTTTTTTTAATGATTGAAAATCAATCGTCAGTCATATAATAACACTTTATAATTTTCCCACTTGTCTAATAGATTTTTGAAAGAGTTAGTATTTAGTGCACTTTTCATATTAGTAGGTAATTTGTTCCATAGGGGTGCCACTCTGTTACTGAATGAAAATGTTCTTGTGTTAGTATAACAATGTTCAATAAATATTTTGTTAGTACAATTTCTTGTTTTGTCATAGTTTGATAATTTGAAAAAATCAGATGTGTTTATGTCATCAATGCAGTTAAAATGTTTATAACATTGAATATGATCACCCCTTATTCTTCCAGCTTTCAATGATGGTAAACCTAGGTATTTTAATCTATCGCTGTATGAGTAGTTTTTAAGTTCATGAATTAACTTTGTTGCTCTCCTCTGTACTTTTTCAATCATAGATCAAACAAAACATTTTTTGAACGCATTAGTTACGTAGGTAGGACTACTTGGCTCGTATGTCCCAAGTCTTCGACAATGGGTAAAGACAGCCAATTTTTAATAGTGATGATTGAATTTTTTTTTAAACAAAAAAAACATGAAATTTAAAATGTTTTCCAGGTTGATCGCTCTGAGGCCACGAGGCCTAGTTGTCAAATGTTGACCTGCCCTGACATGACATGACTGTTTCCTGACATCAACACAGCAGGATGGATCTTGCGTGTATCAAGGAACCCTGGTATGACTTGGAGGTGGGTGGCCAAATATAAAAGAAATCGTCTTAGAATAAAACCCATGGACGGCAAGCGAAACAATATGCACAATTAACGCCGTAAGAACGATAATTAATTGACGGGAACAAAAGAACTGAGGCTGCTTTTTCGTTTAAAAAAAAAAAAATTAATCGTGATCTTTGTTTATGCTGCCAATTCAGGACGCAAATGCCAAGTGGGAAAACTTAGGGAGAGCGACTCTTGTCCAGAAAAACAAATCCTATTACTATTATGACCCAGCCAGCCAGGTCCCCGCTGATCGGGCCCCAACAAGATGCCGCGCCACGCGTGGTTTTTTTCTCTTGTTCGTCAGTATATAACCGTAAGAGGAAATAATTCATTTTGAGGGAAAGAGCGGCAAGCTGCTATTCCCCCTGTGACATATCGGTGATGTTCTCGCTTACAACCGTAAGGGAAATAGCAGAGAGAATGTAACTATATAGTCTGCGGAAATACCAGTAATTTGGTGACAGAAAAGAGTAAAGGGGTCGACCCACTGCACACGATTCAATCCAACTGCGATCCGATTGTCACGATGTCTGTGAGGCATGATTCTCGTGAAATACTAACTTCTGTCCAAAAAATGTTTTTTAGTAGGGGAAGACGGGGTAAAAAGCGCATGGGCGGGTAAGAAGCCCACCCCAATTATCTCATGAAATGAAGCAAATTTCAGTCTCATTTTGCCCATGAGACGAGCGTTAATGTCTAGCATTCGTCTCATGGGCAAATTTGACTGAAATTTTCTTTATTTCATGAGATAATTGGGGTGGGCTTCTTACCCGCCCATGCGCTTTTTACCCCGTCTTCCCCTACCTACCCGTGTAGACCCCAATACAGAAATCACATAAAATGTCGATACAAAAATACAGATATTTCATCAGATTCGTGTACGGGGGACTGCAACATAATCATAGTGAACAACACTAGTAGGATTTCATCAGAGCCATTTAGACAGTAGAATTTCACGAGAATTATGCCTTACAATTGTCACAGTCGGGTCGCGGTTGGATCGAATCGTAATGCTGTGGGTCGAATATAATCCAACCCCTCTCTCTCTCTCTCTCTCTCTCTCTCTCTCTCTCTCTCTCTCTCTCTCTCTCTCTCTCTCTCTCTCTCTCTCTCTCTCTCTCTCTCTCTCTCATAAGTGTCTCTCGCGCGCGTGTGAGTTTTATCTCTTCTCCTCTTCTCTCTCCCTCCCCCCCCCCCCCTCTCTCTCTCCCTCCCTCCTCTCCCTTCCCTCTTACATGATAACGTAACTGGTTCCCAGACATTGACACACCGATTAAAAAACAAACGGAAGTGGTAACACTTGTTTACAGTCTGGTAATGGACTAAAGACTGTTCGCTCTCTAGCAGTCTCGCTCTTCCCTGAAGTTTTGTGTCCTCTTCTGCATGAATATACACTCATTTTGTGCGATAGAAGCTGAGAGCTATTATTGTTTACATTCTGTCTCGCCGTATTAATGAAGGTAATTCCCCCACAACCTCATCCGCTAATGTAGCCGATCCTGGATCGTTAGCAAAGTCGATTTTCACTATTGATCCCTGCTAAATTAAATTAACGGAAAAGAAGCTGTTGAACGTTTCTCCATCCCTGAATTATCGTTCTTACGGGGTGAATGTGGAGATCGCCAGACCGTGGCATTGTCTGTCTCATGCCTATTATAAAATACACACACAAACATTACATCTCTGACTGAAGGATAGTTTTCACTTGTTTTTAAATCCTCGATCCTCCATTCTTTTTTTTTATGTAACGGGTTTTTGCTTTTTCCATGACCGTTGGTTTCAGTCTGACTGTAGGCCTATAGTCCTATCTTCATATTTGTTCTTAGTCTATAGATCCGTCGCTCTCTCAGTCTCAATGTGTCTGCCTGTCTGTCTGCCCCTCTCTCTCTCTCTCTCTCTCTCTCTCTCTCTCTCTCTCTCTCTCTCTCTCTCTCTCTCTCTCTCTCTCTCTCTCTCTCTCTCTCTCTCTCTCTCTCTCTCTCTCTCTCTCTCATCTCTCTCCCTCCCTCCCTTTCTCTGTCTCCCCCCCCTCTGTGTGTCTGCCCCCCTGTTGTTTTTTTATGTCGCACTGTGTGTATGCCCATTCAAAGAGAGAGAGAGAGAGAGAGAGAGAGAGAGAGAGAGAGAGAGAGAGAGAATCAACCGACTGACTGACCGACCACTAGATAAACCGTGAATATCATTAAGACTCCCGATTGTTTTGAAGAGGGGTGGGTGGTGGTGGTGGTGGTACGTAAGCCTATTTCCGTAAACTGAACCCAAACAGCTTTGTCAATTTATATCCTGAAACGCATAACCATTTAAAACGTTAGAATCCTTGTTGCAATTGAAGGACCTTCCAGCCCGTGTATTTCTCCTTTTCTGCTTGCGTTCAATTGCCTTCGTTTTGCAAAATATACAGACTGACTAGAAAGTGCATCTTCTGTTTGGAGAATGAAAAACGCGCTCGTGTGTGTATGTGCGCGTGTGAGCGTGCTCATGTGTGTGTGTGACTGTGTGTTTGTGTGTGTGCGTGTGCGTGTGCGTGTGAGGGTATGTGTGTGTGTGTATGTGTGTGTGTATTAAGGTCGCTTACCACCAGATCAATTAGTAGGCCTTGTGGATCAGTTTGCTTCGGTCGCCAGTTCAACAACAAACTAGTCAATCTTAATCTTTAATCATTTTCGTTGATAACCTTCGTTTGTACCTGAGACAAATTTATTATTTTTTTATATATTTGACTTGTAATTTTATTTCAATCTTTAGTGGGGGTCAGAGGTCAGGGATAAGGGAAGGTAGCCTACAGTCTAATATTAAAAAGGGGTCCGTGTTAACAAAGGTAATTTGTTGCGTGGACAATTCTGGGAGAAGGGTTTTTAGAATGGCGAGCCGAAGCTGAAGCAATGGCAAGATTGATCACGGTCAAACCCGAGGTAAAGGTCAAGATGTGCCACCCTCCCCTGCATTTCTCGGTTAATTGTATTTTTCCGTTTTTGCCTTTCTTTCCATACATAAAGCTGTATTTTAGGAACCTTTTTTGGGGGGCATACTAACCCTATCCCTAACCCTAGCCCTAACCCTATAAGACGGAAAAACCAACGAACCCCTGTGACAAATCGCGGTGTACTGCAGTATAAGGTTTAGGGCTAGGGTTAGAAACAGAGAATTAGCTTACAGCTTTATGAGAAATGCAAAAACGGAAAAATACAATTAACCGAGAAATGCAGGGGGTCGTGTCTGCAATGTTGGGGATTGCTCTGTGACATGCATAAAATAGGTCCTATCCCCCCCAAAATTAAGAACATAAGATCATTGGATAAGACCCTCATTTGATGCCTTTCAGTGACGTGGGTGTTAAATCATTGTGGTGCCAAGAGGCGACAGTGGCGATGAAAGGGTTTTAAAGATCGTGTGAACTGGATTCTTGCAATTGTTTTTGCATTGTAAGTTGTTTGTTTTTGGTTTTCTTGTATTCTTTACAGGACATGGATTCTTACTCTGTTCCAAACCACCCCCACACCCTCCCGACCTGACGAAACAGTGGCCGACCTGGTCTGGTCTCAATCGACCTGTCTTGCACGGCCCTGTCTGGCAAGTCTCAGCTTTACGGCTCACCAAGACTGAAGATGTGAAGTTGGTAAAGCAATTGTTTTTAATTGCATGCCTTGTTGAAAAAAAATAATGCTGTGTGCAAATGGACAATAATTGTTGCGTATTTGATATGAATACACATAACAAGTGAGCGAGTTATCCTTGGACGTGTTTAAAGAAAAAAACATTTTGAGAGCAATGTTAGCTGAACTGCTTTGGAAAGAATAACTTCTAGTCTAAAAATCGTGTTTTTTTAACAATAGTGCTAAATTCATACTAAAAAAAAAAGATCATGTTCAGTAGAAAAACGTCATTCGAGTTACGAGCAGTTTATTCTTTTTTTACTGAAGAGGTTTTTGTTTTGGTTCTCATTTAAAATATTGATTATATATGATTTCAGAGAGAGTCTGCCGATGTGCTGTAAGTGATGGATCGGCTGCAGTACTGGGAGTTTTAGCGCACCACGGGGCTCTTACTCTGAAGATCCAAGCACAAGGTCAAGAACAGGAAGATAAGTGCATTTTAAATCAATCCTCTCATTATAGATGTCAATTCCTTATTGTGTTTGGGATTGCTTCCCTATAAATGGATACAGTATACACACGCACCTCTGTGTGCAAGTTTGCTTTTTCTAAACTTTGGAAGGAGTTACTGGTGAAGAAACAATGAAAACATAAAATCTAAAAAACGCACTCTTTTGTTTCGTTCAAAAGGTGTAGAGTGGCACATAGGTAACGCGTTGGCCTTAAAACCCGAGTTCGAACCTGGGTACAGGGGATCCTCTCACTTTGCACTAGGCCTTATGGTCTGAACGTGTTTCGGATGAGACGATAAACCGAGGTCCCGTGTGCCCATACACTTAGCACACGTTAAACCCAGTGGCAACGGAAAAGTTATCATTTGGTCAAAATGCCCCCCCCCCCCCTACAGTCACACAAAACTTGCATGTAAAACAAAAAGGGTGGCGCGCCTCTGGCTGCGACGTGCTCTCCAGTTGGGAGCAACCCGAATTTCACAGAGACGCCTCTGTGACTATAAAGTACCTAATGCCTAATAGTACCTAATACCATAAACGTGACATTTTGTTTCTGTAACATGAAATTCACTCATGTTTATACACGAATATAAGACATGACTGCATAGTATACACAGGATTAGACTACAACAAATACTGTACTGTGCTTGGCATTCATAGAGTAGACGGTACTATAGAAAACTGGAAACAGAACACGTGAATGAAAAGAATGTTTTTAAAGTAAAACATTGATTTATTGTAATGCTGGGACACGGGACGGTGTCTGAAAGGGTATGAAGCATTGGGTAAAATCTCGTCACACATCTAGGATACTTCAGATGACTCCAATTGAGGCGCCATGGTATATTGTGCACCCTTAGTTGAAAACTCCCAATGGAATTGTAAGTCTGTCTTACTTAATTATATTCAAGATGAACAACCAAAACGCAACACTGTTCATTGCAAGAAAGCTTTCGTGTTTGTTAAACACCTCCTCAGGCTTTCGTGACCAATTGACTGCCAATTGACTTCATTATATTACGACTAAACGCAGCTATGTCGGCTGGTGTTGCTGCTGATGTTGCTATCAATAGAATGACTATCGATGCTAAGCCTACTAAGGAAAATCTGCTTAACGTCCTCTGGTCTGAAACAGACACATATGGGACATTAGTAGATATAAAGATGGTGGGAACGATCCTGGAGGCAATGCCCGGAGGCAGTGCAACACCAGGAAAGTCCCGGATTAGAAACAATACAGATGTATACGTGTATATACTTATTTCGATCGTGCTAAGCATACTACGTTCACTGGTACTGAATTATTTTTGTCTTGGTAATTAGAGCCTGGTTCATGATTGCTGGGTAGAATATAGTCATCAGGTGCCTGAGTCACTGCACTTCTCCAGTACATGGAAGCACAACGCCTCTAACACCATGGAACAGTTTAATAGGAATTGTTCGGAAATAATTAAGGGGAGTAATTTCATGGTGTGTGGGAGTGATCTCGCCTAATTCAATCCGTCAAACAGGGTTCTACCATCAGGTAAATCCCTAGCCCTCGCTTCGTGTGTTTGAGGAGACACACAGCATGTAGAAAGTAGTGTGTCATTCTAAAATTGATGTAATTTATGTGTTTACGTCACAGTTTGCAAGTTCTATCACTTTGTAGCAACTGCCCACCCCTTATTTTTTCTAAAAAACCAAATGTTTGCAAGTCTCTGACTGGCATCGTGCGGTTTCAAGCTTCGACGCCATGCCTGCCATGGTTGCTCTAGTTTTGACCGAGTAAGTCGAGGTAATCAACTCTAATTTTCACAAAAGTGCTCTCCCCTAGTTGTTTTTTTTATCCGAAAATTGTCTATTGACTTGTGTCTGGATGGCTCCATTCCTTGGTGTCCGATGAGGCGCCACAACCTGGAGGTGCCAGACATGTTACTGGGGTATCACCGTGCGTGGGGTAGAACCCACAGGGGAACGCCATGGTAAAAGACCCTTTTTCTGAAACGCAATAAACTGTACTAGTGTCAGATAACAAATCACAATCTGTACGGAATAAAAGCTTTTACTTTTTTGGAAGTAGGGTAAGACGGGGTAAAAAGCCCATGGGCGGGTAAGAAGCCCATGCCAATTATCTTATGAAATGAAGCAAAGTTCAGTCAAATTTTGCCCCTGAGACGAACCCATGGGCTTTTTACCCCGTCTTCCCCTGGCACTGTATTAATGTTCCCATTTTCTGGAAACATGATGCACTTTTATAGTAAGTTAATAAAATATGATACACTCTATAGCAAAATAAGTTAATAAAACAAATTTGGTGTAGTTTAAAAGCATGTCTTTGCCGATGTGGCATTGTGTGTATGGTAAATAAAACGTACCGGTTTCTGGAAGCATGATGCAGTGCACTGCCAGTCTGTCCCGCGCACTTTGCGCACGTTAAAAATCCTAGTGGCAGCAAAGATGATGTCAATTGGTCAACATTGCAAAATCGACCATTTCAAAATGGATGTTAACAGATGTTTTCTTTTACGGAGGAGTTTCATAACCGGCTCATTTCAAACCATTTTCCATCACGACTAAACTAATCAGTGCTCGAATCAGATACTCTGACAACAAAGATGTGAAAAGAGTCACCTTGTTATTTTGTTTTAACTTGGTCAACGACTCACGAACACCCTTCAAAGGCACAGGTTTTCGAGTAAAGGTCAAGATGTGCCCCCCCCCCCCTACATTTCTCGGTTAATTCTGCAGTACATCGTGGCATTTGTCACAGTCGTGGTTCATTGCGTTTTTCCGTCTTATAGGGGGGTGGTAGGGGTAGGGTTATGGTTGTTATTGCAAAAAGATAATTACCTAAAAAGGTTCATAAAATACAGCTTTATGTTTGGTAAGAAAGGCAAAAACAGAAAAATGGAATTAACCGAGAAATGCAGGGGGTGCTGCTTGAACAAGACTGAACATGTGAAAATGTTTTGTTTTATGAGATTTTTTCTCTTTCTTTCTTATCTTGTTTTCCTTTTATTCGTTTTCTTAAGCCCCCCCTTTACAAAGAATATCACTGTGGTGTAACAGTTTAAGACCCGCTTCATTCGTGGTCTCCTAAACATTATTCACGAGATAGTTCTATTTCCCCATGGCAACACAGTAATAGCCCACTCTTATTATGACTGTGTTGCCATGGGGAAAATAATAGAAATATCTCGTGAATAATGTTAACGTGTACACAGACCTTAATTGTTACTTACCGCGGCGATGTGCTTGACGTCATCGGATAAAAACAATGCCACAACCACCCAAGTCCAGTTTCCCCAAGCCACTTCCACTCCTGGCTGGGTGTCTCCGCAGCTTGTTAGTGCCAGAATTGGGATCGGTTTCCTGAAGGGACAGCCTGCACTGGCGGCCCCTGCTGTGAGCCTGAAATTGAGATGGGTAGGTGGTGTGCTGTCGCATAGTGTATAGAAATTGATCCCATTCGGTTTAGTGTCCCGACCAGATAATAGGCCTGTATTGGTGGGGCGGAAGTATTAATTTTCCCTGTGGAATACCGTAGAACATCCAAACGTTCTGTCTTGTTTGAAAAACGATAAGCGTGTTGCGGTAGCTGCTTGTTTTGTTCCTAGAGACTAAGTGAAGCTTAAGTCACCTAAAGTCGCATTGTCTCTAATTTTGGCTCACCTTGTTCCCTGCATCACGTCGGTACTTTGGTTTAAACAAATTTATTCATAAACAATCACATATCAAAGCAGCATCAGAATAAGGATCACAGAGCACAACAAGCTTAAAGCTTATACTAGGTGCTCAAAACATTTGAAGTACACAGTATTGGCTGCAACTAGTGACATTAGTACACTGGGTAAATGATGAAAGAAAGGGAAAAGAAACAAAAGCATAACAACGTGGGAATACTAAGTAAAGGAGAACAAACAAATTCATAGACATATTCATGAACAACCAATCAAACAAATAGATACAGAAGAAGAAGAGGGGAAAGAAGAAAAAAAGAAAAAGTACAAATTATGATAATTATGACAAGTATGACAAGTACGACAAGTAGGGGCAAGATTATGTGTTAATTAGATACCAAATACATCATGTTTCAGCATCAAGACAAACGTCGGTACTTTCATCTGCCTTCAAAGGTTTGATGATAATGGTGTTCGGTAGAAAGAGGAATGTCCCATTGTTTGTAATAAACGGTTTGGTTGCTGCTTGCCTGTATTTTACTGCTCAATAATCATTGCTTCTAGTTTCTACTTTCGTTTTCCAATGTGCTTTCAATATGGCTGACTAAACAAATCGAGGGGAGCAACTCTGAGTGTCTATTGTGCCGAATTCATAGACTAAGATTAAGCAGGGAGAAATATTTAAGTGAAAACAAATCAATCATGGTAGCAGTAGGTAATGTTATAAGCGTTTCGAAACGTTTTATTGGCAATTTAAAAAAAACATATGAACAATAATTATTCAATAGCATAGCACATGTTTCTCCTCTTCTGCACTCTCTGCACTGGTTGCCAATCTCCAGCAGGATCAACTACAAGCTTTCTGCTCTTAGCTTTGCTGTCATTTCTGGCTCTGCTCCTACTTACCTGTCTGATCTACTTCATACTTACATTCCATCGCGTCAGCTTCGTTCTTCTTCTGATTCTCGTAATCTACAGCCTCCCTCAATTAAAACGAAAACTTATGGCGAGAGATCCTTTTCTTTTCAGGCCCCAGCTACTTGGAACAAACTCCCTCTGTCTCTGTCATTCCAACTCCCCGTCAGTTTTCAAAACCAACCTGAAAACCCATCTATTCTCTGAACACTTCTGTCCACCATGATCGGATTGTGAGAATGAAAGCGTGTGTGGATGAGGAAGGGCATGGGAAAGGTGGGAGACAGAAAGTGTGTGTGTGCATGCGCGCGCTGGCATGTGCTTATGCATGTGTGTGGGGATGTGTGTGTGTGTTTGTGTCTGTGTATATATGTATGTACGAACGTACGTACGTACGTACGTATGTATGTATGTATGTATGTATGTATGTATGTATGTGTGCATGCGCATGTAAATGATATGCTGTGTTCGTCAGTGTATGTGCTTGTGTGCGTGCGGGCATGGGTATTGATGTGATTTGGTTAAATGTATTTTTTGTAAAGCGCCATGAGCAGCTAGCCTGGAATGTGCGCTATATAAGTTTTCTTTATTATTATTATTTATTATGTGCCCTGTTCAGATGTACTGATGTCAACTTAGCCTCTTGGATTGTTGGTTTATAGTGTACTTTGTATGTTGCATTTTATAACACCGCCCACATTCTTCGTTGGTTTTGTGTTTTGTTTTTTCTTTCCTTTTTCTTTTTTCTTTTTTCTTTTTTTACTTCTATTGTGTGTGTTTTCTAGTTATTAATGGGTGCATGGTGTATTGCTATCTTTGCTTAGTTTATTTGTCTGATTCCAATGCAATTGATTTTCTCTGAGCTATTCAAGTACATTCATGATGCAGCCTTATGGTTGTAACTGAAACGTTTTTGAGTGCGCTTATAAGCTTATAGCTTGTTGTGCTCATTACATAAATTGTGTACACTGCAATGTGTTATGTGAATAAACTTTGTTTAGAACACTAAGATTAGCTCTCTTCCGATAATCATTCCATAGTTATCATCTAGACATCATATTTTTAAATGTACATACCCAAATTATCATTTTCAATGAAACAAACCGTATGTCAATAGAATAGGGGGCGTTGGGTGGAGGTGGTGGTGGTGATTAGGGTACGGTAGGGGTCGTCATTTGTAACCACACCGTTGTTACTCCTCTCTTTGTTTCATTGCTTTCATTTGGGCGTTTGGAATTTACTATGTATCATTGAGTGTTTTCGGTCAGTTAATCCTTAGAAGCATGAGCCTACGCTTGCTCTTTAGTGCAGTTGTCCGTCTTCTTCTTCTTCTTCTTCTTCTTCTTCTTCTTCTGCGTTCCCGGGCCATTATGGCCACAGTGAATAAGGTACGTATGTGTCCGGTTTTCAGTTTTCACTGGTCTCCCCGATGCGTACAGCCGACGCATTCCGATTTCGGAGGAGCTCAAAGGAGAACGATTATTTGGAATATGTTTTTTTTAAAAGGCTGGAGAATTGGCCAATAAGTCAGAAAGATAGCAGATGACGGTAAGCAAAGGGAAAAGGCAGAGTCAAAGAGTGGCAGATTAGAGGAAGTTACAAGCACAGAACTTCCAGAAGGTGGGGGAACTATTTTTACGAAAGACACCCCGGTATCCCCACGGGACGTTGTCTGTCTAAAAGTCGATTATCATGAATTTAGTCGTGGTGTCAAAAGGTTGCATCCCTTTTTAGATTTTTGTGCGACACAGAATAAGCTGATTTGCGTTTGTTTTATTTCCTCGACTGAGACTGAGCTTAGGTACAAGCTAGATTCCGTAGTAATGAAATAAATGGTTACACCCTAGCACAATGAGCGACTTAGCTGGCTCTTTTATCCGCCAGGTGGCATAGCGCTCGAGTGGGGCTAATCCTCTCTCTATTCTTAGTTGGGGATAAAGAGAGATAGAGAGGAGTCCCACCCTCCCTCTCTCTCTCTCTCACTACGCCCAACTAAGAATATATCGTGAGAAGCCCCTAGTGGATTGACTGCCCCCTGGCGGTCAAATTATCGCCATAAGTCGACCATTGTATGCTTTTATAAGATCAGTGTTCTACATGATGAGTGGAGTGTAAGGCACATGAAAAGTTAAGCGCATTGCTGTCTACGCCTTGAAAATGTTCTATAATCATTATGGCCATTATTATAGGCGAATGGGGAAAAAAGGCTGCTTGTGTAATTAAGAACACTCACATAGTTACTTTAAAAAGATGCGTAAGCGTTTTTAAGACCTGAAGGCTGCTTGCTGATGATTAATTGTAGTTTATGCATTTTTATTCTAGCAGACAGTGTTTTGTGTGTGTATATGTGTGTGTGTGTGTGTGTGTGTGTGTGTGTGTTGTGTGTGTGTGTGTGTGCGTGCGTGCGTGCGTGCGTGTGTGTGTGTGTGCGCGCGCGCGTGCGTGTGCGCTTGTGTGTGTGTGTGTGCGTGTGCGCTTGTGTGTGTGTGCGCTTGTGTGTGTGTATGCGTGTGTGCGTGTATGTGTGCGAGTGTGTGTGCGCACGTGCGCGCGCGCTCTCTCTCTCTCTGAAACATTATCGACTTGCCGTTCATAATTTGGATGCAGTTCAGAGACCCAGTAGATAAGATTATAAAAGTTCAGACAGTACACGGATCATTGAGGACATTGCCGAGGAGGTGGTTGTACGACATAACGGGAAAAGTTGGGATTAAGTTACACAGAGACTGGATGTGAATAGAAATGAGCTCTACTTCAGTTGGAACACCTAAGAAAAGTGGTAACGATTCGCATTGAAAGGATTGAAAGGCGTAACTCTTGGAGAATGAGAGACGGATCAAAGAGATAGGCTGTCAAAGAATTAGTGAAGTCCAGAGAACTCTCCAAATGTATCAAATTTGAACGACTGGTGTGAGTCTTTATGGGAATTTTAATCGAGTTTGGCGTCGTTAGTAACAGCCGTCTGGCCAGGGATGCTGTACAAGATTCTCCTGTGAGAACGTACGTTCTAGTGTAAGGTATCCACATACATCAATAGTCTTTGGCAACAAGAGTGGAGCTTTCAGGAAGATAATAAATTGCATAGCATTCGACCAGACCTTCACCCTTTGGCCGCCAGCCATTTTTCAGCAAAACATGTCCATGAAACTGACCTGGGTAGAGAACAATATATGTCTGTAATATTGGGGATTCCTCTGTGACATAAGTAAGGCCTATCCTTACCTCCCAAAATTAAGAGAACAGTGTCTTTGGATAACAGACCCTGATTTTATGCCTTTTAGTGACATGGGTGTTAAATCATTGTGGTGCGTAAATGCGACATTGGCGGTGAAAGGGTTAAATAATATCTTCTTCCGGCTGCTGGCGGCCGGCGGGAAGAAACGGTTTTATGTAGATTACATACGGGACACACATACTATACGCATTCCTTTCTACTGAACGCGGGAGATTCGCCTTATTGTATAACATGCGATTCTCCAATTTCCATCCGTCATGTCCTTTTGGGCTGCTGGGATATATATGACATTAGAAGGAAACACTACACTGAAAGTTTTGTTCCGTGATTAGTCCGTCACCAAGACGGACTATTGCGATGGGCTGGTTTGTATTTTTGTTTGTTTGTTTGTTTTGGTTTTTTGAGGGGTTTTTTTCTCTGTCCCAAGGATATCTCCCGAACCGCTTGACCGAATCGCGTCAAATTTTGTGTGAAGGTGTGCCTCCTTAATAGGAAGAGATCGGCGCAAACCATTTTGCCGTCGTGACCTTGACGTACGACCTTGAAAACCGAAAATCTATTTTTAGCCATATCTCGGGCACCGATCAACATAGGATGTTGAAACTTGGTATGAAGGTGGTTTGGCTTATGCCCGTTCTGATGATGGCATACCGGTCAAGGTCAAGGTAAAAAAGATCGCTTTTTTTTACGGTTTTTTTAAAGAAGTTAATATTTTTCGCTTAGTGTAAACTACTGTGATAATTTTAAATCTGGACATGTTATGTATTTACTTAAGCTGGAATTAGCTTTGGATTTATTGATCAATTTTTAACAGTATTTTAGCGTAAAACTTGGATTTTGTTTTTACCGTGTGTTTTTATCCTTTTTTAATACGTGGTAAGACTTAACGTGGTGACAGCCCTGACATGGCCTTATTTGTCGACGGGGCTATATTTTTAATCTTAATCTTAAACAGACATATTATAAACTTTGATATGCGTTTTCGGAAGTCGTTGGGACTATTAGTATTTTGTGTTATTGGGGTTAATTCGGATGATTGGACCAAATTTCTCATTTTACATACTCGTGTTCATTTAAACAGTCACTGGGTCCATAAGTCGGACATAGAAGTGTTCATAGATTTCAATATTGTATGTTCTCCTCCATTACACCTTTCCGTTTCGCACGCGTATTCCCATGTGTCTGTGTCGCTCTACCAGCTGGTCTGATTTCCCTCTCGCTCTACCACACTGGTCTCATTTCCTATTCGCCCTACCGCCCTGGTCTCATTACCCTCTCGCTCTACCACACTGGTCTCATTTCCTATTCGCCCTACCGCCCTGGTCTCATTACCCTCTCGCTCTACCACACTGGTCTCATTACCCTCTCGCTCTACCACACTGGTCTCATTACCCTCTCGCTCTACCACACTGGTCTCATTTCCCTCTCTCTCTACCACACTGGTCTCATTACCCTCTCTCTCTACCACACTGGTCTCATTACTCTCTCGCTCTACCACACTGGTCTCATTTCCCTCTCTCTCTACCACACTGGTCTCATTACCCTCTCGCTCTACCACACTGGTCTCATTACCCTCTCGCTCTACCACACTGGTCTCATTACCCTCTCGCTCTACCACACTGGTCTCATTACCCTCTCTCTCTACCACACTGGTCTCATTATCTATTCGCTCTACCACACTGGTCTCATTACCCTCTCGCTCTACCACACTGGTCTCATTACCCTCTCGCTCTACCACACTGGTCTCATTACCCTCTCGCTCTACCACACTGGTCTCATTACCCTCTCGCTCTACCACACTGGTCTCATTACCCTCTCGCTCTACCACACTGGTCTCATTACCCTCTCGCTCTACCACACTGGTCTCATTACCCTCTCGCTCTACCACACTGGTCTCATTACCCTCTCTCTCTACCACACTGGTCTCATCCTTTCGCTCTACCACACTGATCTCATTATCTATTCGCTCTGCCACACTGGTCTCATTACCCTCTCGCTCTACCACACTGGTCTCATTACCCTCTCGCTCTACCACACTGGTCTCATTACCCTCTCGCTCTACCACACTGGTCTCATTACCCTCTCGCTCTACCACACTGGTCTCATTACCCTCTCGCTCTACCACACTGGTCTCATTACCCTCTCGCTCTACCACACTGGTCTCATTACCCTCTCGCTCTACCACACTGGTCTCATTACCCTCTCGCTCTACCACACTGGTCTCATTACCCTCTCGCTCTACCACACTGGTCTCATTACCCTCTCGCTCTACCACACTGGTCTCATTACCCTCTCGCTCTACCACACTGGTCTCATTACCCTCTCGCTCTACCACACTGGTCTCATTACCCTCTCGCTCTACCACACTGGTCTCATTACCCTCTCGCTCTACCACACTGGTCTCATTACCCTCTCGCTCTACCACACTGGTCTCATTACCCTCTCGCTCTACCACACTGGTCTCATTACCCTCTCGCTCTACCACACTGGTCTCATTACCCTCTCGCTCTACCACACTGGTCTCATTACCCTCTCGCTCTACCACACTGGTCTCATTACCCTCTCGCTCTACCACACTGGTCTCATTACCCTCTCGCTCTACCACACTGGTCTCATTACCCTCTCGCTCTACCACACTGGTCTCATTACCCTCTCGCTCTACCACACTGGTCTCATTACCCTCTCGCTCTACCACACTGGTCTCATTACCCTCTCGCTCTACTACACTGGTCTCATTACCCTCTCGCTCTACCACACTGGTCTCATTACCCTCTCGCTCTACCACACTGGTCTCATTACCCTCTCGCTCTACCACACTGGTCTCATTACCCTCTCGCTCTACCACACTGGTCTCATTACCCTCTCGCTCTACCACACTGGTCTCATTACCCTCTCGCTTTCTCTCTCTCTCTCTCTCTCTCTACCACATCTTTCTCCCCTTCTCCCTCCTCGTTGTGGGTATGCTCCCGTAGTCGTAGTTATTATTATTATTATTATTGTTGTTATTATTATGATTAGTACTATTATCATTATTATTACCATTATTATTATTATTATTATTATATTATTATTATTATTATTATTATTATTATTATTATTTATATAGAAAAGCGGAGTCTTACTGGTGACAAAGGCTGAGCACCGCTTAGAGACTGCTGTGGTCACTACTTACAAAACCTGATCTTATTGTGTCTTGTTGGCTGAGAGCTCAAAGCCAGTCATATGTAGGTACTTGGCGGTCGCATCAACCAACTCATGAAAGTCTGACTTGCAACTTTTATGCCTTGGTGGGTTTTTTTTTAAAGCTTTATGAGCCTCCTTATTCTGGTCTCTCCAAGCGGCGAGATCCTCCGCAGCAATCTGATCAATATCATGCAGCATGATGCTAAAGAGTAGTGGGGCAATCACCGATCCCTGAGGAACCCCCATGTCTATTTGGTATATTCTGTATCAATGACTTGGAATGTTTCAATATTGAGGATTTAATTTTTGTTTAAACTTGATATTGTTTTTACATGCCCAAATTTGTACGGGGTGACAGCCCTGATACAATTTTACTTAGAAATGGGCAGGGCTGTTGTGAACAACGCGAGTTGGATTGATGAAACGAGTTATCATTATATATTGAAAAGGTGAGTTGAGATCTGAACTTCAATTTCAACGTCACTTCTAATTGATGCCAGACATTCTGGTTTGACAAACATGAGTTATTTTTGTTATGCACGTTAAATTGATATAATGTTACCGCTTCTGTGTAATTCATTTATCATTTTATCTTTTTCGTTATATTTTACGAGTTTTTGTTTTTAGTTTTTCAGTCCAACTGACCCCGCTGTTGTTTATTGCTTGACTTTGCTTCACATAGTAATATCCTCCTATTTAATCACAAAGTTCATTCATCATTGATTTCATGACACCTGTATGCTTTTCTATGTAATACGACCTCGCTTGTCAGTCGCTGCTTAAAGTGTGGCTCATGCGACTGTTATCTGCCTTTTCATTTAGTTTTGTTTCCCATTATTGCTCTAGACAATATTGTGTATGTCTTCACCAACCTTTACACCTTTCTTTTGCAACCACTGTTTCAACCAAATTCTGTTGTCATTCATAACTCGTTAAGGTCTCGGTACACGTTATCATCATTCACGGGATATTTCTATTTTCCCATGGCAAAACAGTGAGCTGTACGTCATATTAATAATAATAATAATAATAATAACAGTACATTTATATAGCGCTTTACCTCAGATGAGCCCAAAGCGCTTTACAATCAATTATTCATCAACAGATAACAAAAACAAAAAAACAAAAAAACAAAAAACATTCAAGAGTGACACCAACCACCAACAGTGCATATACAAAGCAACTATCTCTCTCTCTCTAACACACACGCACGCACACACGCACACACACACACACACACACGCACACACGCACACACACACACACACACACACACACACACACACACACACACACACACACACACACACACACACAAACACACAATTATTGACGCCAACTCGTTCATACCCCATTCGGTAAGCCACAGCAACTGAGCCGCATGGACTGACCACATACACCAACACGCATACACAAACACCCTCACACACAACGTACGCACGCAGACAGACACACAGACACGCACACAAACGCACACATGCGTGCACACACAACCCACAAAACCAAAATACACACAAGCACACATTCATGCTCACACACACACACACACACACACACACACACACACACACACACACACACACACACACACACACACACACACACACACACACACACACACACACACACACACACACGCACACACACGCACCACAAAACACAGCACAAACCTCTTAAATCAATCTTCCCTCACGTGCACACAACGATAGACAACTGATCAAATATTTAGGGCGCAGCAGGAAAAAAGATGGGTTTTAAGAGAGGTTTTGAATGAGGAGACTGAGTGGGCTATCATTGTGTTGCCATGGGGAAATAGAAATATCTCGTGAATAATAATGTTAACATGTACACAGACCTTTAACCCTTTCGTCGCCAAAGTCGCATTTTAGCACCACAGTGATTTAACACGTATGTCACTAAAAGGCATCAAATTGGGGTCTATTATCCAAAGATCCATGTTGTCTTAGTTTGGGGAAGTAAGGATAGACCTTATTTTATATATGTCTCAGAAGAATCCCCAATACTGCAGATGGAATTTGTTCTCTACCCAGGTAAATTTAGTGGAAATCTTTGACTAAAATATGGCTAGCGGTGAAAGGGTTAAGAGTGGGCTATCACTGTGTTGACATGGGGAAATATAAATATCTCGTGAATAATGTTAACGTCTGCACAGACCTTTAGAGTGTCTGTCATATAGCAAAGGTTTGTACTGTACAGATGCCTGAAAACCATGAAATATGCCCGTGTTTCAGCGGGTGGCCACATCATAGGCTATCATTCCTGTTCAACTATCCCAGCTTGATTAACGTAAAGGTTGTTATCCCAAAGGATGGCAGACACGATTGTCTGCTCCTGTTGTGTGTTTGAAATTGAGATTACATGGGGGCAGGCCCACGTGCCATCAGTTCTATTGCGTCGCTCTGTCTCTGTCTCTTTGTTTATCTGTCTCTGTCTCTTCTTAGAGCTTTGACAATGTTGATAGTTACGAAACAAATGTGAGCAAGCCATGTGTGACTGCACCACTTGCTCCCCGTAGCACCAGAACAAACACTAGTGGTCGGTCTGTAATTGACTTCTGTCTGGGAATGTCCTCTCCTTGGTGCCAGATTGGGCGCCTCTTCCCCTGTACGTGACAGACAGACCGCTCTGATGCTGCACTGACTCTGAAGTTGAGAGACCACAATAGTATTGCGGGTGAGGTTGGGGTGGGAAGTGGGATATAATAAATATGACAAATGGGATCCAGTTTTGGAAAGTCTCAAAACGATCTTTTTCTGGGTCAGAGTTGTACATGAAGCAAAATGAGTTGAGTGGGAAGGCTTTTTGAAGGTAGAACTGTGTACGTCTAAGATTTGCCACTGTTAGTGCTACTGATTTTTAATTACATAATTAAATATGAACCATTAATGTATATGGCTATTGTATGTTTAAGCAGATGAAACGCGTTTCTGTTTGTGGTGTACACTGAACACGCTTTTCTATTTAGCTACATTCTTTGATTTATTTAACTTTATCCTGCTTTGGAAAATACGTTCTTGTTTTTCTTTCTCTTAATAGTGGAATGTTATTTTTTTAAATAGACATTTTGTTCAGTAGTGCGGGTTTTTTGCTCAAAAGCCTCCCCCCGTCTAAGGAAGAGAGACGGTCTAACTAATTCCTGGAATAATATTGACGTTTCCACCAATAGTCTATTTTTTTCTTATATGTTTGATGAAACGCCTCGCCTCCTCAGCTGGACACACACACACACACACACTGCCCTGGATTGTACCCTATGCCACCCACACCCTCATAGAGACTGGCTTATCCTCTTCTGGGACATGCATGAAAGAATACTGAAGCACTAAATGTTAGGATCAATAGAAATGATGATCCATGATGTTCCTTTAATTGTCGACGGGGTTATAACTTTAATCTTAATCTTAACGATGATGTTTCTGAGAGATTTTCTGAGGAAAACAGTATTTTGCAATCGATAAGACGGATAGAAAAATCAATTCCAAAGGCTTGGAAATGATTTAATCTTATGGCTTTTTAGGGGTTAAACTTCAGTGTCACGTGATCACATTTTTACAAGGTGACAGTCTTTATATGGCTTTAATAGCTGGTGCGGCTATGAACAACATGAGTGGACTTGATGAAACAAGTTATCATCGTTGCATGAAGGCGAGTTGAGAGAACAGAACGTCAGCGTTGACCTCTTCTTACTGTTGGTGTCAGGCATTCTGATTTTACAAATATGACAGGATAATGTTTATGTGAAGGGGGCCTAATCTTGCCGCTTTTCATCTAATTTATCTAACGTGTTAAGGTTTGAGGTTTTTTTTTAGGCTGTTCAACCCAACTTAGCAGCTGCATTTATTTCTTGACTGCATTCATCATAGTAGCAGCATCCTAGTGTATCATCATAATGATGATTGATTTCATAACAGTTCAACCCTTTCACCGCCAAAGTCGCATTTCAGCACCACAGTGATGTCACACCTATGTCACTAGAAAGCATCAAATCGGGGTCTATTATCCAAAGACCCTATTGTATTAGTTTTGGGAATTAAGGATAGACCTTATTTTATATATGTCACGGAAGAATCCCCAATACTGCAGATGGATTTTGTTCTCTACACAGGTAATTTCAATGGACATTTTTGGCAGAAATATGGCTGGCGGTGAAAGGGTTAATGGTTCCTGTGCAGCAGGACCTCGTTTGTGAGTCGTTTACCCCAAAGTGGATCATGTGACGATCATACACCTTGCCCTTTATTTCTCTACCCATTATTTCTCAAGAATAACACACATGATCTCTTCACCTCCTTATTTTTCATTTCAACCGCTCCTTCATGTCGATTCTATTCTCAAACATTGAGCATGATGGCAATGGTCGACTTATGGCGATTATTCGACCGCCA
>JAGGCT020000487.1:17500-34436 GCA_017654935.2 Phymorhynchus buccinoides | reverse complement strand
CATCCTGGTGGACGACTTCTCCGACATGGGTAAGCCACCGTCACTGCAACGCATCTCCCCCCGTGGGGATACCTGGGGGGGGGGGGTTTCTTTTGTATAAACAGTTCCCCCACCTTCTGGAAGTTCTGTAGCTTGTAGCTTCCTCTAATCTATCACTCTCTTTGACTCTGCTGTTTCCCTTTGCTTGCTGTCGTCTACTATCTGTCTGCCTTTCCGGTCTATTCTCCTGTTTTTTTCAAGAAACGCTTTCAAAAGGATTTCCTCCAGCTGAAGTCGGACATGCTGGGCCTAGGTAACTATTTCTTACTTAGGTGCATAACGGCAGCATGACGCAGGGATCAATCTTGTCACATGACATCATAGGTCATTTGACCAGTTCGAAGAAAATATAATAGGTCATTTTCATAAAACGATGTCATAATATAAAAAAATGAAAGAAAGGGATTTTTTCTCTAACTCTGCACTAGGCCTTAATGTGGAGTCTTTCTAATGAGACGATTAAAAAAACGAGGTCCTGTGCGCCCATGCACTTACCACACGTTAAACCCAGTAGCAACGAAAAAGTTGTCATTTGCTCAAAATCTACCCCTCCCCCCCCCCCTCCCCCTTTCCTTCCTCATTAGTCACACAAAAATCACATGCAAAAAAAACCAATGGATGGTGCACCAATGGCTGCAACACACTCTCCAGGTGGGAGCAACCCGAATTTCACAGAGACGGCTCTGTGACTATAAAGTAGCAAATTAAAAAAATATATATCATCTGTAAAATTTAAAAACCTCGTATATCAGAGAAAAATTAAATAAACTGTTTTAAAAATTAGCCGCGTTGTCCACAATTGATTAACTATGATGAATATGTTGTTCAAGACATTGCGAGTTTAGTCCTGCATTTCGTTAAAATTACTTTTTAAAAATTTGTTTAGACTTGAAAAGAATGAAGATACGAGGTTTTTGTCCTTACCTAGGTCTGAATTTTGGACTTACGAGTTTTTCTTCCATTTACACAACCTCATTTACCCCAGATAGAAAGTCGTTAGAGATACGAGCTTTTGGTGGAAGGTTGCGGGAAAAATTAGAGATCTGACTATGTATCTCCAAAACTCAAAACCTCGAAAATTTGAAATACGAGGTTTTTGAATTTCACCGACAATATATATATGGTGTAGAGTGGCATAGTGGTAGCGCGTTCGCTTCGTGTCAAGTAAACCCGAGTTCGAACCTGGGTACAGGGGATTTTTCCTCTCACTTTGCACTAGGCCTTATGGTCTGAACGTGGAGTCTTTCGGATGAGACGATAAACTGAGGTCCCGTGTGCCCATGCACTTGGCATACGTTAAACCCAGTGGCAACGAAAAAGTTGTCATTTGGTCAAATTTACTCCCCCCACCCTCTCAGTCACACAAAAATTGCATGCAAAAAAAAAAAGGGTGGCGCGCCTCTGGCTGCGACGCGCTCTCCAGGTAGGAGCAACCCGAATTTCACAGAGACGCCTCTGTGACTATAAAGTACCTAATACCTAATAATAATATACAGTGGTACCCCTCTAATAAGACGCTCGCAAATGCGACTTCTCCTCACATACGACTGATTTTTTTTTTTCGAACACATTCCACTATGCCGCAAATACGACTTTTCCTGAGTTCCGACTTACGACCCGATTTCAGGGGTTGAGATGCGACCGCAATCTTACTTTTTGCAGTCAGTTTCGTGCAAATCGATCTCTCGATGAAAAGTAGTCAGAAATGTAAACATGGAACTTCCATTGGAAGCGCGCCCCCTAACTTTTGCTTGGAGAGCTACGCCCCGTGTACTCATGCGACTTGTAGAAGGGCCCGCTACTCTCTGTTCTTTTTCAAGTCAGTGATTGATATGGTGACTCGGAAAAGAAAACAATTGACATTGGAAGAACGCGTCCGTGTTGTGGAAAGAAGTGAGAAAGGGGAGACTGTGATCGCAATTGCGAACTCGCTCAGTGTCGGCAAAACACAGATCCAAAACATAATCAAGGATAAGGAGTCGATTAAATCACGATTGGAAAGTGGTGAGTGTGGGAACAGGAAACTAGCGAAAGTAAGGAAAACAGAAACCATGTTCATTGACGAGAAAGTTTAGGACTGGTTTTGTGATGCAAGATCACGCAACATTCCAGTGACTGGAAAATTAATCCAGGAAAAGGCGCTCTGTGTAGCTCTCGAATGTGGCCTGGTTTATGGCCTCAAATAGATGGCTGCGCCGTTGGACTCAGCGTCACAACGTTCACAATGCTGTGCTCAGTGGTGAGCGTGCGGAGGTTAGTGTCAGTGTTAAAAAGTGTTTTATTTCATTTTTTCCATGATGCTTGCTTAGTTCTGTACCCTGTACTAAGATGTCACATGCTTGGTTCTCTAATAAGACCACCCGTCAGATAAGACTTTTTTTTCACCGCACTTTCAAGGTCTTATTAGAGGGGTACCACTGTATATAGTTTCCGTGGTGTCTGTTGGTGTGCAGACCACCTGAAGGCGCCCCTGGAGGAGTACGTGGGCGAGCTGGGCAAGGTGAAGGTGGTGCGCACCAGGCAGAGGGAGGGGCTGATCCGTGCACGCCTCCTGGGCTTCTCCTCCGCCACGGGCCAGGTGGTCACCTTCCTCGACTCCCACTGCGAGTGCACTGAAGGTACTGCAACACAGTAGCAGTAGTTTGTTGGTTAATTGTCATCTTCCTCGACTCCCACTGCGAGTGCACTGAAGGTACTGACCGCAACACAGCAGTAGTAGTTTGTTGGTTAATTGTCATCTTCCTCGACTCCCACTGCGAGTGCACTGAAGGTACTGCAACACAGCAGTAGTAGTTTGTTGGTTAACTGTCATCTTCCTCGACTCCCAGTACAAGTGCACTGAAGGTACTGACCGCAACACAGCAGCAGTAGTTTGTTGGTTAACTGTCACCTGTCACTGCTTCCTCGACTCCCACTGCGAGTGCACACTGAAGGTACCGACCGCAACACAGCAGCAGTAGTTTGTTGGTTAACTGTCACCTTCCTCGACTCCCACTGCGAGTGCACTGAAGGTACCGACCGCAACACAGCAGTAGTAGTTTGTTGGTTAATTGTCATCTTCCTCGACTCCCAGTACAAGTGCACTGAAGGTACCGCAACACAGTAGTAGTAGTTTGTTGGTTAACTGTCATCTTCCTCGACGACTCCCAGTACAAGTGCACTGAAGGTACCGCAACACAGCAGCAGTAGTTTGTTGGTTAATTGTCATCTTCCTCGACTCCCATTACCGCAACAGATTTAACTATAAAAGTTGTACTGACATTGAAAACAAAAGTATAACAAGCAATAAAATTCAATGAAGAAAAAAATTGAACAAGAATTAAATTGCAAACAAAAAATCTCTCTCTCTCTCTCTCTCTCTCTCTCTCTCTCTCTCTCTCTCTCTCTCTCTCTCTCTCTCTCTCTCTCTCTCTCTCTCTCTCTCTCTCTCTCTCTCTCTCACACACACACACACACACACACACACACACACACACACACACACACACACACACACACATACTGCACTCTATGCATATACAGGTGAAAGTGTTAAGAGATAGAGAGAGAGAAAGAGAGAGAAAGAGTCAAGTCAAGTCAAGTCAAGTCAAGTATACTTTATTATCTCAACAGAGAAATTACATTCAGGTGCAACATCAAATCATTTTTAAAACATATCACAAAACAATCGCAGAAAGCACGATAACATGGGATTAAATTAGGAACATATTTAAAGCAATCAACAACACAATCAACAGAAGCATAATAACATACGCCTAATATTAAGATAGTAACATTAAGATACATGGGATCAGATTATGAGCATTCAAACCAAGACTACAATTACCAACCAAGACCACCATTTCACAGAGTATCGCTGCACATCATGAATAAATTACTGTATACATCTCTTTAAAATGGAGGCATCTCTAGTGTGTGTGTCTGTGCGTGTGTGTGTGTGTGTGTGTGTGTGTGTGTGTGTGTGTTTCACACATAATCCATGTTAGTGCTTTTGAGAAACACATGGAGCTGCTATGGCACTGCTCTTGGTGCTGCAGTCAAAGAGATTGGTTGGCCTTTGGAGAACTCTCCCCATCGCCAGCTTTCCTCAAATCCTTTTGGTCAAGAGAGTGGGGATGTAGCCTGATAAAGGCATCTCTACTGTAAGCAAATTGCAGCCCAGCCCTCCAGAACAGCAGCTGCCCCCTCTCTACTATCTGGCAGTCACATTTAGAAACGACACACTTGGCATACAGCACTGCAAGATTATAAGGTTCCCTGAATAAATACCGTATTTTACAGACCAGCAGGTGATGCTTTTTATCAAACGGAGACACCCTGCACTCTAACCTATCGCTAAAAAATTAGTAAGAAACTATAATAACAAAAACAATATTGGGTAATGTTTGGGAGGGTGTGTGTGTGTGTGTTCAGACTTATAAAAGGACACATCCTGTTATAAGTCCCAACACACACACTCACACCCTCCCAAACATGACCCAATATTGTGTTTTTGTTGTTATTATCCCCAAAGGCCAACCAATCTCTTTGACTGCAGCACCAAGAGCAGTGCCATAGCAGATCCATACTAACAGTACAACTTTTATAGTTAAATCTGACAATAGATTGGCTCCAGTCCTGTGTGTGTGTGTTGGGGGGGGGGGGTTACTGTGTGTTTTGTTATATGTTGCAACAATAAGCATAACATGGGCAAGTAATAATTAAAAAGCTAACAACAGGAGCAGGGGGAAAGGGGGACAGAAGAGGGAGGACATTGATCTTAAAATCTGTGTGTGCTGTTAAAACGTAAGATTTACTATGCATCAAATGTTTAGAATATGAATAAGAGCTTTGTGGCTGAATAATTTACTTTAGCTTGTTTTATTGCTATTATTCTGCCGATTGTTATGTAAATTTGAATTTTTGTTTTTGTTTTAATTCTTAAGCAGTGCTTTCAAAATGCACTTAATGAAAAACAATAACTGCGACACAAAAAGGAATGAGCATCCATTTATTGTTTGCCTGCTCTATAGATTATTTAAATTCTATTTAGTGATGATATTTCCTGTTTTGTTTTGTGCAGCATACTAATTCCCTCGAGCTGTTTGACAGACATGCCAATTGTGCAGCCGCATTGATTTGGTTGATACCTGTCTGGTCTGGCTGAAAAGGCTGCTGGAGGATTCACAAACATTGTTGCCTCTGTGAAAAGATTTGTTTGTTTGGCTTGTCATTGGGTTGAATGTGAAAAATTGTTGTTCTTAACCCTTTCACCTCCAGTCATGTTTCAGCCAAAAATGTCCATTAAAATGACCTGGGTAGAGAACAAAATCCATCTGCAGTATTGGGGATTCTTCTGTGACATATATAAAATAAGGTCTATCCTTACTTCCCAAAACTGTGTCTTTGGATAATATACTCCAATTTGATGCCTTTTAACCCTTTCACCGCCATCCATATTTTAGCCCAAAATTTCCATTAAATTTACCTGTATATAGAACAAAATCCATCAGCAGTATTGGGGTTTCTTCTGTGAAATATATAAAATAAGGTCTATCCTTACTTCCCCAAACTAAGACAATAGGGTCTTTGGATAATAGACCCCAATTTGATGCCTTTTAGTGATATAGGTGTTAAATCACTGTGGTGCTAAAATGCGACTTTGGCGGTGAAAGGGTTAATGACATAGGTGTCAAATCACTGTGGTGCTAAAATGCGACTTTGGCGGTGAAAGGGTTAAATGTAAGGGCATTGTCTTTCCCACAGCATGCTTCATACTGCAACTCTGCATTTTCTCGGAAGCTGATGTCACCATGACAAGTTTTCATTGATTCCCATTCCTTTTACTTATTTCGTTGCAAAATTGAGTTCCGTTCATTTACGGACTTGTAAATGTGTGTGCGTAATACTAATAGTGTGTTGGAACGAACCGTGGATGGAGCTTACAGATCAGTAGACCTGGCGCTGTGACATGTTTAACAACCTTCACCATGGTTACAGGGTGGGATGTCGTTGTGGCATGCTCTGACAGACATTGTGTGGGGTATTTCTTGCACCTAACCTTTAAGGCAGCCAGTGTATTGATGCTTTATCTCTGGTCTTATTCTTAACTGTGGAAGCTGATGTTTTATGTGACGTGTCTTTATGTGTTTATCTCACCTGTCTTGTCTTTCTATGCGTGGGTTTTGTCATCTCCAACGTATAAATCTCCTGTAGTTCTCATGTTTACGCCTTTCGATCCACTTCTTTTGAGTATGTACGCAGTCACTGCTCCTGTGTATGTAAGTAAATCTGCATCATTCACACACATGCACACGCGCACACGCGCACACACGCACACGCACACACACACACACACACACACATGCATACACATGCAAGATACACACTCTCTCAATCATTTGAGCATTCGCATAATCACACACAGAGACACACACACACACACACACTGATCAAAGTGAGAAGAATAAACTGATTAAATACTTAGAATGTGAGCCAAACAAAGCACAAGTAATCACTGGCTCAAGAGTTTGCATTAACTCAGTATTATTTCAGAAGCATTAATCCCCAGCTTTATTGTCACAACAAACAATCAAAGTGGGGAAGGGAGGAGGGGGGGGGGGGCACAGAAGGGAGTTTGAGAGCAACAGCAGACAAAGGCATGGGTAAAAATGATCAATCTTTAAAGGTGGACCCTGACGGATGAGTTTTTGCAAGAAACACGTCAAGATCACCGGAAAGGCAGCCTTTTCAAGGATCGGAACACTCACTTTGCTCTGGTTACCTAGAAATTAAACCGTCAAAAAGACGATTCCTCCTTGGCGGAGATGCCGGAGAGAGTAGCCATTTTGGATGGGGTGGGTGGAGGACGCTCATTGTGGTTGAAGCGTTTTATTTTTGTAGTGCAGTAGAAAAAAAAGAAGGTTATATACAGTTAAAACAACAAATCACAGAATAACCCCAACTACAGGAATGACGGCAGCAGAACGGATGGTTATCCCCGTCATTGAAGATCATTCTCTCTTTCCCACCTCTTTCTGCCCTTTAGGTCTATTTCTCATATGCGTGTGTCTGTTATCTTCTTGTTCATCTTTGTATAGTGTCCCTGTTTGGATGCATTGTGAATGTTTCAACGTGTGTGTGCGCTTCGATTTGATTTCTATTTAGCGCTGTATAAATGCTGTATGATGTTGTTGTTGTTGTTGTTGTTGTCCTGACAATGGCGAGGAAGGTTGACTATTCCGTGGGTGCAACTTTTCCTGGTATACAAGGATTTCCTGTTTTTGAATTTTACCAGAAAAGGAATTTCCTTTTTTATAATTTGTCAAACTTTGTGTGTTTTTCAAACACTTTAAAATGAGTATTTGTATAAATTGTGGATAAAGCCAACTAAAATATCTTCATAAATCAATTTTTCTTCAGCTGCAGGGGGAGATTACCCCTAGACCCCAGCCTTTCATATATTTTTTTTCCTTTTGTGTGGTTGCACCCATGCTATTCACTTTGCATAGAGTACCACACATCATGACAGTATTATTTACCTCTCAGTGGCTGTGTCAGGGAAAATGATGCCCTGAACGTTGTACGTAATTCACTTTGTATGGAATGCTGCACATCATGACCATTTTACTTACCCCTTGGTTGCTGTGTCAGGGTAAATGATGCCCCGAACGTTGTACGTAATTCGCTTTGTATGGAACGCTGCACATCATGACCGTATTACTTACCTCTCGGTTCCTGTGTCAGGGTGGCTGGAGCCCATGTTAGACAGGATAGCCAGCAATGCGTCCAACGTGGTGTGCCCAGTCATCGACGTGATCGAAGACGAGTCCCTGCGCTACCAGTACGGCAGCGCCAAAGCCACCAGCATCGGGGGCTTCGACTGGAACCTGCAGTTCACCTGGCACGGCATTCCAGACTATGAGCGGCAAAGGCGCGGGAACGACATTGCTCCCGTGCGGTATGTGTCTCTTTTTTTGCAGGAGAGGTCACACGCTCACCGTGGTATTTTTCTGTTGGCTACTAACCCGCGTCCCGATTACCGCCTTCTACTACACCTGCGCATGGCTTGATTTTATGTTTTTGTGTGCATGTGTGTTGTTAACCTTTTGGTTTCTAATCCAATGTTTTTTTCCTTTTCCTTTTTTAATTTTCACTCAGGTACAATTGTTATTAGTTGCACTGTCATTCCTTACAGGGTTTTTCGTTTTTGCTGTGAATGTGTTGGTTTTCAACAGCATTTTCAAACTGATTTAGATTAATGTCTAGCTTAGAATATCTGCAATGTCTGTGGATTTACTTCAGAAGTTATTTCAGACACATGAGAACCGTGATCAGGTTTTGTTGCTTTTTGGTTTTCATTATCTGTTCAAATAATGGTCATGCTTGATTTGTTTTATTTTCTGGACTTAATTTTAGTTGCTTAGTTAACTCTTTGAAGCCAGCCTTTGTTTTTGACTTGCTTTAGTAAAAATCGAGCCTATAAGTTTAACCTGTCACATGGCACAACTAACTCATTCGTGTATTTTTTTTCTCTCTGCTTTTTCGTAATCAGTTATGCGAGATTTTCTATCATACTGCATGTTTTTTTAGTTTTCTTTCAAGTCTTTTGGTAGGTAAATTCCCTAACTGTCAAATGAAAATGCTACTCATTTGTAAATTTAAATTTAAAGTCAAATTTCAATATAAAAAAGTTGGATGCGCAAACTTTTAATCCTTGGTTCAACAAAAAAAAGTAATAATAGATGCAGCCGATTTCAAGAAGATCTTTCAAGTGATTAAGAAATTAAAATGTGTTCTTCCCCAGCAGCTATTTGGTTGGGCATAAGTCTTCCCGATCTTAAAATTGTATTTTCGAGTTCAAATTTCTTTACATTTATTGGGCTGTGTATGAGAAGTTATTTGAGCAACAAGTTCCTGAAGAACATTTAAGACACCTGACATAAAATAACAAAGATTAAACCATTCCTTAAAACACAAATGCATCACCCTTAGAATTGTTCTTCTTCATTTTTTATTTTTGCATGTTAGTTGCTGTTAAGTCAGTATGCTTCTAACAGTTTTGTTTGCATTTTGTTTTGTTCTGTTTCACCACTAACGAACTGCTTTTCCCCTCCTAGGACCCAACAGCTTTTTTTAAAAACAGTTTTGACAATAAACAAAGAAGCATGTGGTCATCAAGGAATGGAACTCATTGCCAGAGTCATTACTACCTTTCGAGAAGATCATGCAGAGCTGCAGAGCACGAACTACAGACCTTCCGAAGAGCAGTAAGGAGTCAAAATGCTGCCGAATCTTACGGCTGAAATTCCGCCGTGTGTTACTGATGAATGTAGGTTGGCTGGAGCCCCTTCTGGACCGTGTGGCAGAGGACCCTCGGCACGTGGTGTGCCCCGTCATTGACACCATCGACCTGGAGACCATTATGTACGAGGGCTCCCCTTCAGCCCCCCTCTATGTGGGCAAGTTCACCTGGGAGCTCACTTTCGATTGGATGCCGATGCAGAAGCATGTGGCGGCCAATCGCAGCTCTGATATCGACCCAGTGCGGTGTGTGGGTTGATTGATTGATTAGTTGGTTGGTTGCTATTGCGTGGCATGATGGCGCTCGGGCTGGCCTTTGGCTTTGTGCACCCCTCAGCTGGCGAGGATGGAGGGGGGACAGTGGTTCTGTCTCTAGGGTGAAGGGAGTGGCTTGGACAGTGTTTGGTCTCTCTTGCACAGATGGTTCTAAGTTGAACATTCAGTCATGCATCTTTTTTTGTCATTTGTGTTTTCTCCACTTGTGTGCTTTGTTTGGCTATCGTCACTTATGTGCATGTGCAGTTGGCTTGTGCTTTTAGTGCCAAGAAGCTCCTACCTGTGTCTGAAACGTGTGACTTCATTTTTTTTTTCTCCCACATTCGTAATTATTATAAGACTTTGAAGATGATCAGGTATGTGCAGAACATCTCTTAGTGCTGTGTTTGGTGTGTCTTATGCTAGTGCCTTGCCAATGCCACCCCGTTTCCCTAGCCCTACCATCTTCACCAGTAGTCCACAGCCTGCTGTTTGCTTTTTTCATCTCTCCCTGTTTCTCTCTTGGGTGAAATAATCAACAATAGAAACAAACGAAAAGAAGATGAAACCGATCACTGCTACTTGTTCAGTAGAAGATAAAGTTTCATGTCCTCATGGCATTTGCCCTTAAGGGACAGGATCGACTGGTGCAGTAGTCTTCATAATATATGGGCCGATCCTGGAGGTACTGCAATACCAAGTCGACCCATGGCGACTTTTCGCCGTCGTTCAAACATCAGTTTGAAGTGAAGCCTCCACGCCTATAAAGCTAAAGTAAGCTTGTTTAGTGTTAACTGCTGATGTCTGTTCGGTTTGAAAGTGAAGGGTTAAAAAGTGAAGACTATTTGGTTTTCATAATAATAAAATGTTACTTTTAAATGACTTTCTTTTAGAAAGCAAGCAAACACACAAACCGACCATTTGGCTTACGTTTATTTTACTTTGTGCCCCCCCCCCCCCCCTTCCCCCCACACACACAACTGAATTGCCCAAGGTTGTGAAGCTAATTCTGCATAAAGGGAAATAACTTGTGTTAGTAGATAACTTCTCCCAGAACTTGCAAAGGGTTAGCTCCCTTCTCAGTGATAATACAATTTACATCTGATCCTCATCCGTTTCAAACTTTTTTGGTTTGTTTTTATTGCTGATTGTGTGTTGGCTGTTGCTCTGTCCAAACTCATTTCAAACGTCTTATATTTATACATATACTTATATTCAGTGGTTTTGTTGTCTTAGTGCTAGTAGTATATAGTGTACAAGCTAGTATGCTTGAACTCCATCATGGGCACATGTTGGCTATCATTGTGTGTGGTGTATGTGTGTGTGTGTGTGCGTGCGTGCGTGTTTGCATGAGTACATGTGTGCGTCCGTGCGTGTGTGTGAACTTTATTTTTTCCGTGACTTATTGATTATGGCTAGTCTCATCTGTGTTCCTTTTTATTGACTAATTTGTTTATTTTTAATTGCAATGAATGTTAAGCGATTCCTATGTAGCTGAAATAAATACAGGTCTGATTGCATGATGTGCTACATTACCCTAACCCCGCCCCCATCTCTTTTTTAAAAGCCTGTACTTTAGCAATCTGTGCTTTAGAAAAACAGATGTTACATTGTTTTTGCAACAGTAGAGCCTGTAAATGAAGACTTAGATTTGATGGTACAATTCAGGAAAGAACTCTATCTTCACAATGCTTCTATCACACATCCAAAGTAATTTGAATTTGTAGATAAAAGCATTAAATTTATATTTGTTGGGGGGGGGGGGGGTGACAAAGGAAAAGTACCATAATTGTTTTTTGCTATAAGGCACACCCGCCAAATTATACACAAAACTCAGATTTTGTTATTGCATTTTCTTACTGTATTATCAATCATATTATAAGGTGCAGGGGTCTCTATCTGGGAGAGAGAAAAGTATGGCCTTATATAAAGTCAGAAAATAAAGGTAGCATAGTTGTGTTTCAATTATCTCTTGATGAATTTTATGTGAAAGAAAGAAACTAGCTGACGAGTAAATAAACTACTCCAACACTCACAAATTCAAGCGCCTCCATTCTTAGCCCATGTTTAGTCTGTTAGTCAATTTTGTTGTTGTTTGTTCATTTTTTTTCATTTAACATTTTTTCCTGGTAGTTTTCATTGGGTAATTGTACCGTTGGCGAAGAAGAAGATAGTGCACAGGACGTTAAAGCTATTTGAAAAGAAAAAAATGTCACTTGCTTTTCCCATTTGCACGAAGGATTCTTTCAATGTAAGATGATTTGAGATATTTTCTTAAAATTCCATTTCAAATTGGGTGAAAGTTTGTGGCTTTATATCCGCTTTCTTATTGACTGTCAGACAAAGTGAACTACTATGGGGAAGGAGTCTGAACGACTTTGCTTGTTAACCCCTTGACTGCCGGAGAAAATTAAAGACAAAATAATTGTACAAATCATGACATGAAAAAAACCCTGATAGAGCCGATCTGGCAAAATGGTCTGGGGATATAACTCTCTTGACTGTGTTAGAGCAAAAACCAGCATATCAGAGTTATTCCTCTTCATCTGATGATGTCATCAGTGATGTCATCAAGTCAGTATGTGATATGTTACATGGCAGTCAAGGTTTTTTTTTAAACAGAAACAGCCTACGTTCTTATGAAGAAGTCTTGTCGTTTCAGGTCACCTACGATGGCTGGGGGCTTGTTTTCCATCAGTCGAGAATATTTCAACCACCTGGGCACCTACGACCCGGGGATGGACATCTGGGGAGGGGAGAACCTGGAGCTGTCTTTTAGGGTAGGTATTGGCTAGAAAGTGGTTTTGTCTTTGAGGGTAGATATCAATTCAAATGTCATCTTTTGGGGTGAGGATTGTCTTTAACCCTTTCACTGCCAAAATCGCATTTTAGCACCACAGTGATTTAACACTTATGTCACTAAAAGGCATCAAATTGGGGTCTATTATCCAAAGACCCTATTGTCTTAGTTTTGGGAAGTAAGGATAGACCTTATTTTTCGTCACTGAAGAATCCCCAATACTGCAAATGGATTTTGTTCTCTACCCAGGTAGATTTAATGGAAATATTTGGCTGAAATATGGCTGGCAGTGAAAGGGTTAAGATTGTTGTCTTTTAAGGTAAGGTAAGAAGCGTGTTGTCTTTTAAGGTAAGGTAAGAAGCGTGTTGTCTTTTAAGGTAAGGAAAGAAAGGTGGAAAAAAAGCAAGCAAACACTTGGGTGGTTGTAATTTTGACACGGAAATAATTTAATGACACAATACTTCGGGTCACAGACCCTTCAAAGGTGCAAAAAGAAAATGAGAACAAAATCAAGGTAGGGAAACGAACAAACACCAAAAGTCCTCAAAACAAATGAACAAATAATTGTGTAATTAAATTATTTCCTTGTCAAAATTACAACCACTCAAGTGTTTGCTTGTTTTTTTTCCACCTTGAAGTTTGACAGCAGTCATTTTTTGAACTTAAGGAAAGAAAGATTTGTTGTCTTTTAAGGTAAGGTATGAAAGATTTGTTGTCTTTTATTAAAGTAAGGTAAGGAAGATTTGTTGTCTTTTAAGGTAAGGTAAGAAAGATGCGTTGTCTTTTATTAAAGTAAGGTAAGGAAGATTTGTTGTCTTTTAAGGTAAGGTAAGAAAGATGCGTTGTCTTTTATTAAAGTAAGGTAAGGAAGATTTGTTGTCTTTTAAGGTAAGGTAAGTATTGGCTGAGAGATTGTTGTCTGTAAAGGTAAGTATTAGCTGAGACATTGTTGTCTGTTAGAGTAAGTATTGGCTGAGAAATTGTTGTCTGTTAGAGTAAGTATTGGCCAAGACATTGTTGTTTGCTATAAGTATTGGGTGAGAGATTGTTGTCTGTTAGGGTAAGTATTGGCTGAGACATTGTTGTCTGTTAGAGTAAGTATTGGCCAAGACATTGTTGTTTGCTATAAGTATTGGGTGAGAGATTGTTGTCTGTTAGGGTAAGTATTGGCTGAGACATTGTTGTCTGTTATGGTAAATACTGGCTGAGACATTATAGTCTGTTAGGGGAAGTATTGCTGAGAGATTGTTGTCTGTTAGGGTAAGTATTGGTAAGTATTTTCTCTTGCTGCTATTTTGTGTATGTTTTGGAATAAATTTCGTTTAAACTACAAAAACAATGCTGTTGAAATGCTTTGTGTTAACGTTCTGTTGCTATTTCCGTGCTCCAGGTATGGATGTGCGGAGGGGTTTTAGAAATCATCCCCTGTTCTCATGTGGGCCACATCTTCCGCAAACGCAGCCCCTACAAATGGCGGACAGGGGTCAACGTGGTGAAGAAGAACTCCATCCGTCTGGCAGAAGTGTGGATGGATGAGTACAAGAAATATTACTATGAGCGCTTCAATAACGATCTGGTTAGTACCACCAGCTATTGTCAGTCATTTTTCACAATCATCCTGATTTACTTTGAGTACAGTTGAATGAAGTTTGATATAAATTGGATTGGTTGTGTGGTGTACAGTTTTAATTTTGTTTTTGTCTCAGCTGTGGGTACTTTTTGTTTGTTGTTGTTGTGAGTGGCCCTTTTAAGGAGGAGAAAAGTTGTCTTTTTGTATCTCCTGTCTGTGAGAGCTTATCAGACCTGTTTACTCTTTTCGAGTAGTATTCTACTCAATTTGGATCTCTACTACTCTTCAGAATTGAAAATAATGCTAGATACTACTCATTTTCAGTGAACAGTGTTTGATGGTTTAACCCTTTCACTGCCAGTGTCGCATTTATGCACCACAATGGTTTAACACCCATGTCACTAAAAAGCATAAAACCAAGGCCTGTTATCTGAAGATCCTATTTTCGTAATTTTGGGAGGGAAGGATAGGCCTAATGTTATACATGTTACAGAGGGAATTGCAATCTTGCATATCTTTTTTTCTCTATCCGGGTAAGTTTAATGGTATTTTAGGGATGAAAAATGGATGGCAGTGAAAGGGTTAATGAATAAAACTACACATTTTGCACCAAAACTACTCATTTCAGCTAACCAGACTACTCAAGACTTGTGTAGGGGGTAAACAGGTCTGGCTTATGGTCTGTTAAGCTTATTGTTAATTATCCTCCCTTGTTTCTTTGGTGGTCTATGTATGCACAGTGAAAGCTTTTAAAATTGTTGTCGTTGTTGATCCCAACATGAAGAGAAAAAGTCTTTATCCTAGAGATTTTTTTTAACAATTGTAATTTAAAAACAAAAAATTTGCTGTCCCATCTTTTGGGCCGTACAGTGGCGTTGCTCCCACGCCGCTCATTGTTCAGGTCGCAGAATCTGAGACCAGCAGTCCAAGGGGAGTGAATCTATGTTGGGCTGTCAGGAGGCAACCAACCGAGGAGACACAAACAATTGTAAAATTGATCAATGTGATGATCATACTTATCATCTTGAAAATAGGGTTTTTCGGCCTTTCGGCCATGTGGGGCATTTGTAAATATAAAGATGGTGGGAACAATACTGGAGGCAATACCCGGAGGCAGTGCTTATCCAGTACAGTCCCGATTTTTTTTAAAAATACAGATATGTGCAGCAGTAACCACGCCTCGGATAAACCTCATCGGCTATGGCACCGCCACATGAGTAGTGATTATCATCTTACACCACTTGCCCTGTTTTATACTGAATGAATGAAATCAAGCTACAGTACTTTGAGGGGAGAAACTCCTTTAATTAAGAAACTGCATTTAGAGTGTAAAATAATGAACATGTGGCTGTGAAAACAGAGATAATAATAATAATAATGATAATGGATATTTGTTGCGCTCTTTCTCCAAAGAGTTCAGAGCGCTTACAACGTTAACTTTAGACAACAACAATAACAATAGTAATAAACACAAAACAATCAGAAATATATATATTAAATACAAATCTAATACTCCACACGTGTATAAGCTTCTTTCATGTTTAGCAAAAGCATTAACCCTTTCACCGCCAACCATATTTCAGCCAAAAACTTCCATTAATTTTACCTGGGTAGAGAACAAAATCCATCTGCAGTATTGGGGATTCTTCTGTAACATATATAAAATAAGGTCTATCCTTACTTCCCAAAACTAAGGCAATGGGGTCTTTGGATAATAGACCCCAATTTGATGCCTTTTAGTGACATGGGTGTTAAATCACTGTGGTGCTAAAATGCGACTTTGGCGGTGAAAGGGTTAAGAAAGATTACAGAATTAACTTTTTTTTTCAGGATGTCTGATTTTGTTATCCAGAACTTAATAAGTTATCATTGTTATCCATTCAAATGCCATGTTTGTAAAATAAAATAAGTGTGTGTGTGTGTGTGTGTGTGTGTGTGTGTGTTTAAAAATAAAATAAAAAATGGGCTGCACTTTTAGCGTTTTATCGTCTGAAAATTAATTTTGTGTGCTTCAAGGATTTATCTTTTCTGTTGCTTGATTGCGGCAAGAATCAGCAAGATGCATAATATGTCGGATAAATCTTTTGTCGTTATCTTAGGTCGTTTGTCTTCTTGCAGGGTGATTATGGTGATGTCACTGAAAGGAAAAAATTGCGAGAGCGGTTACAGTGCCACAACTTTGCCTGGTACATCAAAAACATTTACCCAGACCTCTTTATTCCTGGCGATGCAGTGGCATCAGGGGAAGTAAGTGCTGTCTAAGCTGTTCGAGAAATGTGTACTTATATTATGTAATCATGAAGAGTTGTCTTTCTTGGTGAGAAAGTAGCATTCCCTGAGACTCATCTTTGTGTTTAAAAGTTGGAGATATCTCTGACAATTTGAAACTGTCATGATTGTTGATATATTGTGGGAAATTGTTTTCCCGGCCAATGTAGAACAGTAGTTATCTCTAACCAATTTAGAGAAGTAGTTCTACAAAAATCAAAGAGGGGTAAAAGCAGATATAAAAATATATTAAAATATAATATATATATATATATACAAATTCTGCATTTTATAAAATTAAACAAACAAACTAACAAAACAAAATAATAAAAACAATTATGTGCCCTATGCATCAAAAATATCTTAATAAACTTAGAGCATACCAATATTACAACAACACAATGCACACCAAGACTGTGTTATTATTAAGTAGGGTTCTCTCGAAATTATTTCAAGAGGAGAAAATAATTTAAGCATGGCACTGAAGGGGTTAATTATTTTCTTAGAATGAGAGATGGAAAGGTGAGGGGAGGGTGCGTTTTTGTATGCTTATTTGTTTTTTGTTGACACATATTCATTCTCGTGCCCTTTCTGCTTCGCTCAGATCCGCAGCAAAGCCAAACCGATGTGCATCGACAGTCCAGCGGATCACAACAGCTACCACAAGCCGGTGAACATGTGGCCGTGCCACGGACAGGGCGGCAACCAGTACTGGATGCTGA
>JAGGCT020000487.1:0-12500 GCA_017654935.2 Phymorhynchus buccinoides | reverse complement strand
CTAGCGTTTTCACGCTCTGGTTATTTTTTGTTATTGTTTTCCGATTTCTAATTTGGCATAGTACTTTGTGTTTGTTTTCAAAACAGTATAATTGACAAATATTGTGTGCATCAAGAATCATGCTCTAGAATCGTAATTTAACTGCGAAACATTCAATCCACCATATGGCTGAATGAACCGAAGTTTCCTCTTCACTTGTGTATATCATGGAAAGAAGTTAAAATAGCAGTAATATGCTGGTGTCAGCGGTTTTAATTTTTCTTTCTCCATGCTGTTGATTTAACATTTTAGTGGCTAATGATTCTTCTAATGTAAAGTAGACTGTCGATTATAAAGTTGAAATCGGAATCTGGCAAAAAGTTGCAGGAAATCTGTGAAACCAGAATCTGGCAAAATTTGACTGGAAATAAGTGAAACCAGAATCTGGCAAAATTTGACTGGAAATAAGTGAAACCAGAATCTGGCAAAATTTGACTGGAAATAAGTGAAACCAGAATCTGGCAAAATTTGACTGGAAATAAGTGAAACCAGAATCTGGCAAAATTTGACTGGAAATAAGTGAAACCAGAATCAGGGAAAAGTTTGTTGGAAATCAGTGCTAGAGGTTTATGTCCCTTATCTTGAATTTAACCCACTTTACAGCTTGTCATAAGAATGCTAGCAATGTCTCGCCAACCTCATAATTTCTTGCCTTTCGGTTTGTGTGTGGAAAGTACCTACATGTATCTGGTTGTGGTCAGTGTTTTCTGGGATTGGCAGTGGGAAGGGAGGAGGTGTATTTTACCTGTGGAAGTTAGTCACAGTATTGGTTGGATGGACTCCATTGTATTTGGGTGCAATCGATGTAAGGGGAAATGGATTTGTATTTGTGCGAGGTACAAATTGATGATTTTTTATGAAACAGGGTTGCTCGTTTATTCCAAAATCTTCTCTGCCCCTACAACTATCATTGCATAGATCTGATTATATGTAATTGATTTTGCTTTGATGTGGGAGAAAAATGGATTGGATGATAATGGGGGTGAAAGCTAATACGGCAAGCATGGGCAGGCCAAAACCTGTACAAAATGATTACTTATATTAAGGGAAGAAGGTAAATGAAAACATGTATCTGTGTGATACTCTGCATGATGGGGTGTTAATGTGATCTGGATTTAGTCTGTGTCTTGGTTTCTCTGTGATACGGTTATGGGACAGGGGAGTGTTAACATTGATTATTGTCTGTTGGATGGAGCCTGCTACTTGGTGAAATATTGGTTCAAAATATTTATGGTGTGAAAACGTGCTGGTTTTGATGACATTTTTTAGTTTGTATTACATATGCTGATATAAGAAAGCCAAGATGTATATATATAAAATGTCTGCAAGATTTTGATTTGCTATGTATCCAATGTCTCAAATGTGATTGTGAAAGATACCATGATCATTGGCCTGTTAAATTCTCTTTTGAGTCAGAATTATTGTTGTTTTGATTACTTTAAGCATTATGGCCTGTTCTCTGGATATGGCCCATGAATCAGTCTGAAAATGTTGATATGGTAACTAATTTAGCATTCTTAATTAAGAAACACAAGAAGTGGCTTTTCTACAGATGAACAGTGAAGGTGAGGGAATCGTGTTAAAACACATTTGTTTTTCCTCAAAAGGTTTCTGATGATATATAGTAATCAGAACATTATCGTTCTTCAAGGGCAATAGCTGGAGAGCAGGTCACGGATACAGTAATTGTAGGAATTGGGTTGCAGGGATAGACCCTTCATCTGGGACCAAAGGTTGCAGTGCATGAGTGTGGGTGTTCATTGTTCTACGTCACACGTTGACTTGTATTATACACTTTCAACAACAAAAAAGATGGTTGAGTGAATGTATATACCGTATTTTCCGGGCTATAAGCCACTACTTTTTTCCTCAACTTTGAGCCCAGCGGCTAACACAGCGAATGCGGCTCATACACGGATTTTCCCGAATCTATTTTAGGCTCGTTGTCAACTCAAACCTGTGCGTGTAGACATCGTCAATCTCGGTAAAAACGAACCGTTCTCATGCCGAAATTGAAGAATTTAATCAGCAATATCACGATCTGACCACTAAATTTCACCATTTTTATGCACATGTATCATCACTGAGCAGTTTATGATCAAAGTTTTAACTGAAACAGTCGCGATTGTGTCGATCTTTACGAACTCTGTGCACACGTAAATGTGAAGTCAACTTCCAAGTTCAAACTAGGTGATCGGTCACACTCTATAATTTGGAACTCAGTGAATGGTCTCACTTTACAAAAAATAAGTTGAAAAGCAGCTCCTTTCCTTTATCAAACTGATAAATCGGCGTTAGTGTGTGCACTGGAACACTTGTTGAATGCAAACAACTCACAAAATCTGATAAATGAAAGCAGCTGGCGCATTAGCGTTTCCCATGATTTCATATCTGCAGTGTGTGCGGCGCCATTTTGTCAGCCGAGTTGTATGCGTGGTAAAAGTTCTGTGTGTGCAAACTGTGACTGCAAATGAACTGCCAGAGTGTTACTTTGTCATGTTTTGTGTTGTGTTGTGTCGTTGTGCAGAATCCAGTATTTAGTAGGTCCGTTATGGCGAAGATTAGGTCTGTACTGTTATGTGTAGTTTGTGTGTGAGTGCAACACAGGCCGTCGAAGTTGCCGTGACTTTCGATCACGAGTTCATCTGCTCAGTCTTCTCAGGTTCGTTTTTCCTTTTCAGTCTCTCGCGGCTTAGACACTGAATGCGGCTTTATCGTTGTTTTTTTCCAGAATTTTAATAAAATTCAGGGGGTGAGGCTTAGACAACGGTGTGCTTTGTAGCCCGGAAAATGCGGTACCTTTAGTGATATTCTCCCTTTGATTTCCCACCTAGCTCTTTCCATGGCAGATCATCTGCACAAGGTATAGGTAGATGATGCAATGGAGACTGTGTGCATGAAGCTGTAGGAATGAGAGGGTGGCTGGAAGATGGCATGAAAGGGAATCCATTGCGTTACTGTCTAGGAGTTTTCATGCGTACAGTGGTGTCTAGTCGCTGACATTCCAAAAAGATCACTAATGCACAATGAATCAAATCAATTGATTTTAATTAAATAAATGTAAGGTTTCAGGTGATGATTGTACTTTTTTTTCAAGATTTTAATGGAAATAAGAACATCAAGGAATGTCCAAAAGATGTCTTCAAGCTCTTTTCCCAAGAAATGTTTTTTTCTGGATGTGATGTATTTAGAAATACTGGATGTGATCAGCATATTCTTCAGAAATCTGTGTATTTCTGTTAGGCTTTTAAGACCCCCCACATCATGTGTCACATTCCCTCTTATGCTAGGAAGATTTCTTAAGATTTCTTATCAGCTATCAGAGGGAAAACTCATGAAAACCGTGATTTGGACACATGACGTGGTGGGTCTTTAATATTATTAAAGTTAGCCTTATGTTGTTGCATGATTGTAGATATTGGTCACAAGACTGTCTCATAAATGAGAATATCAACTTCCAGCAAGAACTTGAATTGAAATTCTGTCAGATGTTTTAGTTCAGTGTTTTTATCTTCTAATTGTATTTGAGTATAATGTGAGGAGGTGTGTTAGGGGTGGTGGGGGGAATAATCGGGTAGTCATGGAATATTTTTAATTCTGTTTCAATTACATAGCTTTTGTTTCCTTGACTGGGTCAAATTGTGAAGTGCAAGCAGATGCAAAACCATTGGTTAGTGTGGAATTGTTGTCTGTAAATATGTATGTAGTGCCCTTGTCTCTACGAGAATGAATGGTCAAACATCAGTCATTCCAAGAATGATAGTATTAGATTTTTTTTTTAAATGATGATTAAGCATGAGACTGTCCAATTTTAGCATTTTGTGTGTCACATTCCATTTCATGATCAAGGGATATAGGTGGTGTTCTCTATTGCCTAGTCTTTTCATAGTCACTGTTGGATGGGCAGACATTGTAGAATAATGTGTTCATTTTGCTTTGAAGACATGAGTTTTAAGCCAAAATCATCTGTACAATCACTGTTCTTCTTGTAGGTAAGAGTTGTTTGTTGAGCTATCGTTAATGAAATCCATTTTATTTTGGGGACTACCCACATGTCACCATATAGTCCAGAAGGAAACCATCTCTAAATCGCCTAGAAAAGAGATTTTTTATTTTCTTAATTATTTGAATGTGTACAAATCCAGTCAATCGCAGAGGCTGTTACTTCAGAAGGAACCCGTCTCTAAATCGCCTAGAAAAGAGATGTTTCATTTTCTTGATTATTTGAGACAGCTAAAAAATTCCAACTGATATTGATAGTATGATGTTTAAGAAGTATTATAGTAAAGAAAATTGCCACTTATATCCTGATCAATACAAAAATATATCCGTTTAAAGAACAGAATTTACGTAAAATTCTATCTTTAAACAGTTTTAGACAGTTATATCTTCATGTTGATCAGGATATAAGTGGCGATGTTTTACTATTATACTTCTTAGACATCATACTATCAATACCAGTTGGAATTTTTTTTAGCCGTCTCAAATAATTAAGAAAATTAAAAATCTCGTTTTCTAGGCGATTTAGAGATGGTTTCCTTCTGGAATAATATGCAGTATGCAGTTAATACCTTTAGGGTCCCTGTAAAAGTCTCTGTCAGGCTCAGACAAGTAACGCACAGGGCATAAACATTGCACAGCTTTGTTTGAAATCCAATCATTTATATGGTCCAGTGGTTTTTGTTCAAATAGTCCCTTTCATTTCAGAATATGCCTTGGCATGAGGCTGTGTCAGACCAGTTGACATAGGCTAGAACACCAAGGCTACATCAAAATGTTGTTATGCTCTGAATGGTTGTGCGGGGATTGTCTTAAGCCATGACAAGCTCCTAGCATAACATCATCAGTCAAAAATCCTCCGAAGTCGGAGTGTGGCTGCCCATGTGGCGGGGTAATCAAAAACGGTCACACACGTAATGTTCTCATCCCTAGCTGGTGCATTTGTACCATAGTGTTCAAGTGATTTGGCTGTTGGGATGATCCCTGGAGTCTTTAAGCCAGGGTAAGACAAACAAACAAACAAACAAACATTTCAGAATCACTCTATAAAGAGAACGTTTTCTCGTAAGCATTCTGATTTGATAGTAATGGGCTGTGGTGTCTGTGAATTCTGAAGTGTGCCAAAGGAACTTCTCCACTAGTGGTCACAGTAAAGTGCCTTAAAGAGCAAGGTACAGCAGTCATGGTGATGTGTTAGTGCAGGACTGTGCCTGTTGTAAGACTGGAAACTGCACAAGGAATCTTTGCCAATCTGTCCACTTTAAAGGTGGACCCTGACGGATGAGTTTTTGCAAGAAACACGTCAAGATCACCAGAAAGGCCTTTTCAAGGTTCGGAACACTCACTTTGCTCTGGTTTCTTAGAAATTAAGCCGTCAAAATGGCGATTCCTCCTTGGCGGAGATGCCGGAGAGAGTAGCCATTTTGGATGGGGTGGGTGGAGGTCACTCATTGTGGTTGAAGCGTTTTGGGGGGGTTTTGTAGTGCAGTAAAAATAATAAAAATGGAGCTATTTCCTTTGTTGTGTGCGAAACTCCTTTAGATAAACTGCATAGAATTTAAAAAATAAATAAATAAAAAGGCGGTATTGCGAAACGTTTGTGCAAATGATTTGGTCTAGGCGGCCATTAGAACAGAGATGACAAACGCCTTCTCTTTGGGTGAAAGTATTTGACTTCCAGCACCTCCGCCAAGGAGGAATTGCCGATTTGACGGCTTGATTTCTGGGAAACCAGAGCAAAGTGAGTATTGCAATCTCTGTAAAGGGTGTTTTCCTGGTGATCTGGACGTGTTTCTTACAAAAAACTCATCCGCCAGGGTGCCCCTTTAAGATTGATCATAACAGAACCTGCAGGTGTGATATTTTTTTTTAGCATTAAAAAATAGTTTCTGTTCTAACCAGATTTGGTACAAGCTGTCAGGCTGGTTTCCTTCTCTCATGTGTATCTCAAACTACTACTAGCATACATTTACATTCAGAATACATTTACATTCAGATTGCAGCAGACAGACAGACTCGATGGCTTGGAGTCAAAACGGACTATCTTTAGATAGTCCATTGATGTATTAATTTATTACAAAAACTAATAACTTGTATCAAACAATGACTGCAGAAATATAAAAAGGGGGTTTTGGTTTTTATATTTCAGCAGTCTTTTTTAAAAAAATACAAGTTACTAGTTTTCGTAATAAGTTCAATAATATGTCAATGGACTATCTAAAGATAGTCCGTTTTGACTCCAAGCCTTCACATTTGTTACATTGTCTACAAAATTACACTGTAAGTCTGTACCTTGATGGTTGGTAACAAAAACTTTCTGTTCCCTTTTCTTGCATAAAGATGGATGAGCCCCACTATGTACGAACATAGCACATGTCTTGTGTGTACATATGTTTTGTAATGGCAGTGCTTTGATAGAATTTTTGTTTCTGCCTGTCTGATCTAGTTGACCACATGACTTACCAGCCCTACTATTTTGCCCCATTTTATCTATCATTTTATTAGTATGGCATGTGGCGATGGCATGGTATGGCAAACGGTCCAGGGCTGCCTACCATCCCCCCTAAGGGGTATTTGTCCCTGGAAACAGTTAAAATGGGCACCCTGTCCCTGGAATCCACTTTTCTGTTTAGCGTCCCTGGAAACTGAGTACAATTTTGTTGAGCAGTCACTTATCTTGTTAGCTAACATTGCTAATAAACACAGGAACACCCAAAACAACAGGCACTGTGGACATTTTCTTGCTGTTACTTAACACCAAAAGATGAAAAAAGAAGCATGTCGGCAACAAAAACACTACCCAAAATATCCCGTCGTATAAATTTTACTTGATCACGAAATATATTTGACGATGCATGAAATCGCGATCTTTGTCCCTGGAAAAAGGTCTCTGTCCCTGGTTTTTAAGCAGTTTGTCCCAGGAAACTGCAGCATGGAGTAGGCAGCCCTGCAAAACCATTTTGCGCCTTGGCGAAGTCCCCGACTAACATGGATTTTTCACTGCCTTTGATCTTATTAGGACTTACATGTGTACCCACCCGCAAATGATGATGACGATTCTGGTGAAATTTTTGTTGGGGGGTTAGGAAATGTAATGAATTGAAATGTATTGACTGTTGTCATTATCAAATGATGCATCAATGACCACATTGTCAATGCTCTTCATTGTGTCTTAAATTGTGTTGTCATGGTTTCAAAACAATCCAAGTGCCTTGAATTAAACAAACAATGTCGAACGTCTTTGTGTGTTTGTGTGAACTGATGGTTTCTGTTGTCTTGCTTAATTACACATATCAGTTGTGCACAACTGATGGGTCCCGTGTGCCCATGCACTTAGCACACGTCAAACCCAGTGGCAACAAAAAAGTTGTCATTTGGTCAAAATTTACACACACACACACACACACACTTTCCTTCCTCATCAGTCACACAAAAATCGCATGCAAAACAATTTTTTAAAATGGGTGGTGCGCCTCTGGCTGCGACGCGCTCTCCAGGTGGAGCAACCCGAATTTCACAGAGATGCCTCTGTGACTATAAAGTACTTAATACCTAATAATATCATATGGGATTCTGTGGAAACTTTTATAATTTTTTATGTACTCCCAATATCCTAATAATGAAAATAATAAGAAATGCATTCAGAACTTGTGCATCACTCTGACCAAACAAGCAACAAAGTTATAAAATTGTGTTCCAAATCACAGTGTGAACTACTGAATTGACCATAAATGAAAAGTAATAGTTGGCTGCATAATCATCTTTATCTTGGCTGTGTATTTTCTAGAAAGAGCTTTGTCTAAAAGTCTTCCTTCACTCATATACAATTGTTGTGATAAAACAAAAAGATATCTTCAATCAATCAATCAAAAAAATGTTTTGTCTTTAAAACATAAAGAAATTCTTTGTCTGGCGTGCACATAAAACACACATATAAACATAGAGACAATAAGACAATATACAGTAAATACATCATAAGAATTAAATTACAATGCAATATGACACACACACACACACACACACACACAACACACACACACACACACTCACACTCACACACACACACACACACACACACACACACACACACACACACATATTTTTTCAAAATCTCCACCCTCAACCATGCCTCCCCCCCCCCCCCTCACACACACATACACACACACACACACACACGCACGCACGCACGCACGCACGCACGCACGCACGCACGCGCGCGCGCGCGCGCGAGAACTTTTCCAGAATTCGGGTATTGACGGTTTTACTGATGGATCGACACCATTGTCTCTACCCAGTATTCTAAACAATTATTCTCTTCTTGATTCTGTTTGTAAATGTTTATTAAGTAGTTCACTTAGTACGTATCTTTAACATTGTTCATTGTTCGGTTATCTTCTTTAAGTGTACGTTTAACATTTTAATGAGGTGGGGGGTGGAGAGAGTTATGATTAAGCCTGCATAGATATCCTGTTACTTACTTTAATGCATACACACACTCACAGGCACATGCACATACACTCACCACACCAACATCACAACACAATATAATTTTGTCTGAATCACTTTTAGTGGAAGGACGTTAAATTGAGTACCACACACACACACACAGAGCTAAACAATTTGTATAAAAGTAATAATAGGACAACAGACAAAATTTATAAAAGGGGGTACATAAAAACAAGGTTTAGATTATAAAAGCCAATGCAATGCTGAATACTAGAACAATGTAAAATAATGTATGCTAAAGTCAACACACATTCACCCTCTCTCTCTCTCTCTCTCTCTCTCTCTCTCTCTCTCTCTCTCTCTCTCTCTCTCTCTCTCTCTCTCTCTCTCTCTCTCTCTCTCTCTCTCTCTCTCTCTCTCTCCCTCCTCTCTCTCTCTCTCCCCCCCCCCCCCCTCTCCCCCTCTCTCTCTCCCCCCTCCCCCCCCCCCCCTCTCTCTCTATCTCTCTCTCTCTCTCTCACACACACACACAGCTTAAACCAACAATTTGTATAAAGTAATAATGGGACAATATGCATAAAACAAAATTAAAATGAATAATATCCCAAGCATAATACATAAAAACAAAGTTTAGATTATGAAAACCAATACTGAATACTAAAACTGATAAAAGGTATGCTAAAATCAACACACATTCACTCTAGTTCTCTCTCTCTCACTCTCTCCCTTCCTCCCTCCTCCAATCTCCATCCCCTCTCCCTCTCACTTCCCCCGACACACACACACACAGACACATGCACACAAAGCTTAAACCATCATTTGTTTAAAACTAATATAGGATAGATATATAATACACATAAGAAAACTAAAATGAACAATCAATACATATGATAGCAATAACAAAGAGCCATAACACGCTAGATAATAAATTATTATAATAATGTATGCTAAAAAGCAACAAAGCAACACAGTTACCCTCTCTACCCCCCACCCCCATCTCTCTCCCTCTCTTACCCCCCCCCCCTCTCTCTCTCACACACACACCCCAAACAGACACACCCACACGTACGCACGCACACACACACACACACACACACACACACACACACACACACACACACACACCACACACACACCTACACAACCACACTACTAAATTAATAATATCACATGAGCAAATCACAACAGCAGAAGGCAGTATCATATCACAAGAAATATATCACATAACTCGTAAGAAAAATCATTTCCACACACACACACACACACACACACACACACACATACACGCGCGCGCGCGCGCGCACACACACACGCGCACACACACACACATACATACAAGCCATGTACTCACACACACATCCGACCACCCACACACTCACACCCACACACATTGCTGCCATTTTTCCTGTTCGAAGGTGAGGATGCTGCCTAAGTACAGGGCTGCAGGACGATCATGTCCTGTTTAAGAGGCGCACTACTGTCGTGCGTCTGTCAGTGCGTGCACTGAAACTGATCAAGAGCTAAAATAAATATTTGTGTTCTGTGGCTTTGATCATATGATATGACAGTATGCCAGAAGTGTTTTAATAGAAAAATACATGTATTCATGGTGATTCACCTTTCCCTTCTACACTACTGACCTAGTACTGCAGGTATGCCGCGGACCTCGTTAAAGTGGAACTAAGATCAACTTTCATGTCAAATTCTTTGGGAAACCACAGCATCCATTCCATTGTTCTAACGAATATTGTTCAAAGTTCTTTGGATCAGTTGTAGAGTACACTGTGTGGGAGATTAAGGCCGTGTACACACATTAGCGGATATTCCATGCGGAAACCCGTGCGCAATCCTTAAATAAGTGAAACAAAGAAGGGAAAAGATTTGCGCACGTGTCCGAACTTCCCCTATATGCGTAAACTGTTATCCTTCTTTCTTCCGGTTATTTAGGGTTTTCTGTACGGAACTTACGCGTCTAATGTGAACCCGGCCTTAGTGTTTGTTTTCCTCAGTAGGCCTACACAGTCACTTCCACCAGGGCCACGCTTCCACCAATATTAACGTCCTATAATATATGGTTGGACAACACAAAGATGCTTACAAGGATTGCACGTGATTCGAGCACAACTGTGGATGTAATATTTAAGCCTGCTATTCTTTAATTATACGACTGACAAAGAATGCGTAAAACTAGTTTCAGCGGGGAAAACCACATCCACTTTGCTCATTGGAACAACGAAACAAGCCCGTCGAAAGGGTGGTGGTGGTCATTTAAAAGAAGTAACACGTAAGCAATAGTGTGACTGCCAACATCAGGTGAAATGTTGGAGCATACCATGCACAGAAATATGGTCATTCAAAGTATTGCTGAACTCATGCAGAACGCCCGGGGGTGTCTTAAATTAAAGCCCTTTTCATCGCCACTGTCGCCTCTTGGCACCACAATGATTGAACACCCATGTCACTGAAAGGCATCAAATGAGGGTCTGGTATCCAATGACCTTATGTTCTTCATTTTGGGAGGTAAGAATAGATCTTTTTCATGGATGTCACAAAGGAATCCCAAATATTGCAGATGAAATCTTTTCTCTACCCAGGTAGACCGAGAGATCAACTGCGATCTTGCCATCATGCCATATCTCAGTGAACCAACATCTGAAGGACATTGCAGAGCGCTCTTGATGAGCTGGGGTGGGGAAAAAACGCTTACATTTTTGCCACAGAACTCTTGATTTGATTTGATTGATTTAATTTTTTAAAAACATTTAAGAAATAAACAATAAATTAAAATGAACAATAAATTAAAAAGCGCCTTTCTTTGCCAAACCTATGCCGGGTTCAAACTGGATTACCGGTACTATCCGGATTAGGAGGAAATGCAATATACAACGAAATGTCACTTGGATAACAGACTATATTAAAAAAAGTTATGTTTTGAGAAAAAACAAGACTGTCGCCATCATCTAGCCCATCATGGAGTATCCCAAGCGCAGATTTATGGCCCCATCCCCACCTTTCATCTCCTCCTCTCTCCCCCCCATCTCCCTCCCCCCCCCCCCCCCTCCCTCCTCTGCCCAAACCCTTTCCTTTTTTTTGTCTGAAAATATTCGTGACAGCAGTTGTCACCATGGACATCTATGAAACGGTTGTCACGCTCTCCTTGTGGGTCATAAGGTCATCACGTGAGGACCACCGTTCGTGACTCACCTTACCTGCAACAAGAGACCATGTTAATGTCACCACAACAATTCTGGTAGGGGAAGACGGGGTAAAAAGCGCATGGGCGGGTAAGAAGCCCACCCCAATTATCTCATGAAATAAAGAAAATTTCAGTCAAATTTGCCCATGAGACGAATGCTAGACATTAACGCTCGTCTCATGGGCAAAATGAGACTGAAATTTGCTTCATTTCATGAGATAATTGGGGTGGGCTTCTTACCCGCCCATGCGCTTTTTACCCCGTCTTCCCCTATATTTAATTACAAACAACTACACGACAAGTGCAAAGTGACGTTATTTTATTCACAAGAGACAAAACAAAACTACTGGATATTTCGCGAATGCGCCTTTATCAACACAGACAAGCAATTAAACAGCAAACATCAAATATAGCAAAAGGAGCAAAAAGTAGGCAACAGAAGGAGCAAAAAATAAAAACACACACATCAAGATCAAAAATAAAAACAATACTTCCCCTCTACAGTCCAACGTGCAAAATTTTACACGTTGGACTGTAGAGGGGAAGTATTGTTTTTATTTTTGATCTTGATGTGTGTGTTTTTATTTTTTGCTCCTTCTGTTGCCTACTTTTTGCTCCTTTTGCTATATTTGATGTTTGCTGTTTAATTGCTTGTCTGTGTTGATAAAGGCGCATTCGCCGAAATATCCAGTAGTTTTGTTTTGTCTCTTGTGAATAAAATAACGTCACTTTGCACTTGTCGTGTAGTTGTTTGTTTGCTGTATGTTCCAGTGACGTTGCAGTCTGTTTCATTTTTTTTTTTTTTCTATATTTAATTATC
>JAGGCT020000486.1:35000-50000 GCA_017654935.2 Phymorhynchus buccinoides | reverse complement strand
GAGAATCGGTCAGAGTTCATAGTGCCGAGGTGGCATCTGTCAACAGCGGGTTCTCAGCTTTGTCTTCTTCTTCGTTGTCATCATCGTCACTGGCCTCCGTCGTCTTGAGTGCGTTGTTGTTGTCACCGCGACTTCTGTCGAACAACAAACAAACAGACAGACAGACAGACAGACAGACAGACAGACAAAAGATAAATAAATACAGCATGAAACAAATGTGAATCCTCGTGTGATCTCTCTCTCTCTCTCTCTCTCTCTCTCTCTCTCTCTCTCTCTCTCTCTCTCTCTGTGCGATTTCCAACGAACAAATAAAAGTAAACACATTATGAAGAAGACTCATATTAAAGTTACCTAGCTTCGCAAATTTTATTCACTTCATGATCTCCCCCCCCCCCTCTCTCTCTCTCTCTCTCTCTCTCTCTCTCTCTCTCTCTCTCTCTCTCTCTCTCTCTCTCTCTGTCTGTGTGAGGGCGTGCGCGCGCGTGTTTGTTTTACCATTGCGATTTCTGACCCAAAAAACCTCATCAGAATCTGACATAAAAGACACTGCACGCTCCAGTTTCTCTTTGTAGCGACAATGTACAACCCACTTGACAAAGGCCACAGCCTCGGTCAGCGTGTCCGGCAGGGCTCTGTGCAGGGTTTCTGGCAGGTAGAGGGCGGTCAGTCCAGCCAGAAGGGACAGCCCTCCAAACACCACCAGTGGCACAGCTTCACCAAACCGCCCTCCTACGTAGAGACCCTGAGAAAGCCAAACGGAAAGAAAAAACACACAAAACGCAGAACATATCAACGTGAAATATAATCTTAAAATCCTTCCAATGTCAGCTTAAAAAATAAATCCTTTTCATTTGAGAACAACGTCATTTGCTCAAGGACATAACCATAATAGTCCAGGTGTCTAAACAGACATTGAACGTTCCATGTGTCTCTTGTACGACGAAGTAGTTTACCCTTATCAGGACCCCCCCCCCCCCCCCCTTTTTAGGAAGAATACTATTGTTATTGTACAAATTTTTCTCCTTTTTTATTTTGTATTTTCCCCCCGCCGACGAAGTAGTTTACCCTTATCAGGACCCCCCCCCCCCCCCCCCCCCCCCCCCCACTTTTAGGAAGAATACTATTGTTATTGTACACATTTTTCTCCTTTTTTATTTTGTATTCCCCCCCCCCCCCCGTTTTTTGTTTGTTTTCTTGTTTGTTTATTTGTGCCCCCCCCCTGTTTTTTGGGGTGGTGTGTGTGTGTGTGTGTGTGGGGGGGGGGGTATCTGTACCTATATAATAAAATCCGCGGGGTGTGGGTGTGTGTCTGTCTGTCTGTCTCTCTCTCTCTCTGTGTGTGTGTGTGTGTGTGTGTGTGTGTGTGTGTGTGTGTGTCGATCTGTCTGTCTGGATAAAAGTGCCCATACACAGTTTCAAAATCGTTGGCGTTAGACCCATATAACCATGCATATTCGTGATCAGGGGGGGGGGGGGGGGGGGGGGGGGGGGGGGGGGGGAGTGGAAAACATTTTGAAGGGGCCAATAGCACAGTGAGAGTGAGAGCTGAGGGGGGCTCCGAAAACAAGTGCTCATAGTTTCAAAACCGTTCGCGTGAGACCACTACAACCATATATATTCGTGATCAGCATTAACAGGGGAATGCCATGGAAGACATTTTGAAGGGGCCGATAGCACAGTGAGAGTGAGAGCTGAGGGGGATCCGAAAACAAGTGCTCATAGTTTCAAAACCATTGGCATTACACCACTATGACCATATATATTCGTGATCAGCATTAACAGGGGAATCAGTGGAAGACATTTTGAAGGGGCATCACAGTGAGAGTGAGAGCTGATAGGGCTACCAAAACAAGTGCTCAATCAATTACTTTAAATTTTGTGTGGTGGTGTATCACAGTGTAGGAATGGTCCCATAAAAAAACACTATTAACGTGCTGACATTGACCTTGAAGTTTACCCTTCAAACCCGAAATTTCTTCTTGAGATCATATCGTTGGACTTACAATGTTCAAACTTGGGACAGGGGTGGATTGACTAATGTTGATTTTGAATAATGGGTACTGGTCAAGGTCAAGGTCAAGGTCAATGACATGGAACTTGGAGGTATCAACTTGGTGTTTTGGCCATATCTTTCACATTTTTTCAGCTACAGGCTTCAAAGTTGGCAGATTGGTAGACTGCCTCAAGGTCATGTGTGGGGCAAAGTATTGATTATTCTAATGACCTTGACTTTTGAACTTCTCTTTTTTACCTGTAACTGTAGTTTGCACACCGTTGGGTTTGCACCCACAAAATCATATATAGTCTTGATCACCATGATCTTAGGAATGCAGTTGGAGACATTTAAAAGCCACTTGACCTTGACCTTTACATTTGACCTTGAAGCTGTTACATGATGACGGTCTGTCCGGATGAAATTGCCCATAATTTCAAAACCGTTGGCTTTAGACCCATATAACCATATATACTCATGATCAGCATCACAGCTGAAACCCAGTGGAAAACAATTTGAAGGAGCCAATAGCACAGTGAGGGTGAGAGCTGAGGGGTCGTAGTTTCAAAACCGTTGGCGTTAGACCACTACAACCATATATATTTGTGATCAACATTAACAGGGGAATGCAGGGTAAGACATTTTGAAGGGCCAATAGCACAGTGAGGGTGAGAGCCGAAGGGGCTCCGTAAACATGGACTACAGTGGGAGACATTTTTAAGTGCTATCCTGGCAACTGCTATTCTAAAGACCTGTGCCGGGGAAAAGCTACCGCGACGCGAAGCAACCGCAGGGCCTAGCAACCGCGTGGCATAGCTGCTAGTAAATGCCATTATAGAATGATTTTGTTACTGATCAGCTCTTCCACAGTAGATCTGAGGAACACTGTACAGTGTTTCGCCTTCCCGCTCTGTTGTATAGAAGGGCGTCACTAATTAGCCTAATGGTGTCCCCCGTGGGGATACCGAGGGTCTTTTGTATAAATAGTTCCCCACCTTCTGGAAGTTCTGTGCTTGTAGCTTCCTCTAATCTGTCACTCTCTTTGACTCTGTCTTTTCCCTTTGCTTACTGTCAATCTACTATCTTTCTGCCTTACCCGGTCCATTCTCCTGCCCATTTTTCACGAAACTCTTTCAAAAAACATTTCCTCCAGCCGAAGTCGGACTTGCTGGGCCCAACTATTTCTTAGTAGTTAGGCGCATAACGGCAGCATGACGCATCTGCGCTCATAATTGGACAGGACACTGTCTGAGCGATCGAAGAAGAAGAAGAAGAAGCCTAATGGTAGAGCTTTTTTTGTTGACTTACCAGATCTGCCACATAGGGAGACATCACGCTACCAATCCTTCCCCAGGAGGAGCAAAAAGCCAGCGAGAAGTTTCGGATGACGGTGGGGTAGATCTCAGCGGTGATGAGGTAAATCGCGCTGAAGGAGGCAGAGATCCCCAGCTTACCCACCATGGCCAGAGCTATGGTCACCCACTCCAGTTCTGCGTCGTCAACATAAATGCATCGTTAGAGAAAGACCAAGAATAAATCTCAGAAAAGAGAAGAAAGAAGAATTTGCACGCATAGTACACATAGCGACCAACACTCACTATACGGATCACTTATACCAAAAACACAATTGGGTACAGAAAAAGCCATCATACTTTGATTGGTTGTAATTTGCACCGTTTTGTTCCTTGATGAGTCCAGTTTTGGTTTCGATGTGACAGATTGGCTTGAAAGAGTGCAATGACTACCTGAATGAACCATTCCATCCAAACATCATTGGTCAGCATGGCTGCTGTGGTCGAGGGTCAATTTTGGTGTGCAGTGGCATTTCTATGCCAGGCAAAACTAACTTCTTTGTGCTGGAAAACAACACCCTGTGAGCAGACAGATATTGGTACGATATTCTCCACGCCACAGTCCATCCACACACAGGCATCGTTGTTGGCGCGGACTTCATTTTCATGGATAACATCGGCAATGACCGACATCATCGTGCACGTCATGCCGGCCAGGTGTACAACTACCTGTAAGACTGGTGTAGTAATAATAATAATAATAATAATAATAATAATAATAATAATGATAATGACAATAATAATAATAATAATAATAATAATAATAATAATAATAATATATTAATAATAACAATAATAATAATAATAATAATAACTTATATAGCGCCTGTTTTCTTACAAAAGGGCTCTAAGCGCTTTACAATGACATTTAGACCCGATCTTTGGTCGTACAAACACACACACACACACACACACACACACACACACACACACACACACACACACACACACACACACACACACACACACACACACACACACACACACACACACACACACACACACACACACACACACTAGCATGTTCAACAACAACAACAACGACAACAACAAACAGCAAGTAAGGAAAGAACAACAGCAGCATCAACAATAAGAAGAAGAACAAAAACAACACACACATACACACACTCTCTCTCTCTCTGTCTGTCTGTCTGTGTGTCTCTCTCTCTCTCTCTCTCTCTCTCTCTCTCTCTCTCTCTCTCTCTCTCTCTCTCTCCTCTCTCTCTCCCCCCCCCCCACACACCCACCTTTACAAAATTTCACTCACATGGACACACACGCACAAAGCTCACTTTGATTTACCCTTCAACGCATGCACACATAGGCACGCGCACACGCATGCAAACCAACACACACACACACACACACACACACACACACACACAAACACAAACACACACACAAACATACACACACACACACACACACACAAACACACACACACGCGCGCACGCACGCACACACAAACACACACACAGACGCACACACATCATCTCTCATTCACACATACACACGCATGGTCGCACGGACACAGAATGTCAACACAGGCATGTAGTAGTGCTTCATAAATACGGACTGAACTCCAGAAGGGGGGTGGATGGGGACTATGTGCGATGAAAGAGGTTGGTTTTGACTGCTGTTTTGAATATGAAACACTCGAAGTCAAACGTCTGACATTTGCCGGAAGTGAGTTCCACACAGCTGGTCCTTGGAAGGACAGAGAGCGCTGACCAAAAGACTTTGTATTTACAGAAGGAATGCGCAGAACACGCGCGTCATTGGAAGAACGAAGTTGACGGGAAGGGGTGTAGATTTGGAGGATGTCTGAAAGGCATTGTGCATGGCCAGTAATAGAAGAATAACAGTTTGTAGTTAATTCGTCTCAGTACAGAAAGCTACTGAAGAGATTTCAGTCCAGGAGTGACATGTTGGCGTCTAGATGACCTGCAAGTCTGGCGGCGCTATTCAGGATCTTCTGTAGCTTGTCCAGAAGGTACATGGGTGAACCAGCCAAGAGACTGTTGCAGTAGTCCAGCCTTGAGAGAACTAACGAACAAACCAGAATTTTTGTAGCCTCAGTTAAAAAAAGGTGTCTGATCGAGCTAATTTTGCGAATTTCCAGATAGGCTGCCTTACAGACATTTGAGACATGCTGCTTAAAAGAAAGGGTGGAATCAAAAGTCACACCAAGGTTACGAGCCTGAGATGAAATTTTTGTATCAGAAGTCCGAAAGCTGATGGAAGGGGAGATTTTGGAGTTTAGGAGGGGCAAGGAGCATAACGTCAGTTTTGTCATCACTGAGCTGAAGCTTGTTCAGTCATCCATTGTTTTATATCTTAAATACAGTTTTGGATCTTGTTTACTACATCGCTGAGTTCAGATAAAGAGCTCGATTTATGCAGTTGTGTGTCATCAGCGAAGCTCTCGTGCAACACGGAGTGCTGGTTAATAACGTCAGACACAGGTCTGACGTACAGACGTACACTGCACTACTGTACTTTACCTTTTTCTCCCAGAGAAAGGCCTAAGATGACACTACCTGTAAGACTAGTGTGCCTTTGCCTTTCCCTCTTATAGGCATAGCAGCTGTACTTTATAACTTTCCCTCCAAATGTGCGATATTTCCCCCTAAATGACTGTACCCGCCCATTCGATCACATCACCTTTCCCTCCCAGAAACACGGGGAGGATGGTGGCCAGACAGGCGAGGCCTGCCGTCAGGATGAAGAGGCAGTGAGATCGCTTCCTTCCCAGTCGCTCCAGCAGGACCCAGGCCAGAGCGTAGCCAACCATCTCCACGGCGCTGGACAGGAAGAAGTTGACGCGCAGACTGCCTCCGAGGTTACCCACGTTCAGAGACAGACCGTAGTAGGCCATGGTGACGACGCACCTGGGAGCAATATCAAATGATTCGGACCCTACAGCCATCAGCTAGAACAGATTGGGAAAAAATGGACAAAACGTTGATGATATCCTACTCTTGTCTATCACATGTCGCCAGCATTTAGATGGATTGAAAACTGAAGTGAACTTACTTTAACTAGTTCCAACTTTTTAATTTTTTTTTACATTGATTGTAATAATGTGTGATTACAGAAATTAATGCAAAAAATTGCAGAGGTGAGAGGGGTGGAGATAAGACTAACAAATTGTAGTTTCTTGCAGACTTTGTCCATGTTTTTAATTTGAAAATCAAACGAACAAGCTATAGACAGGACACTGCAAAGTGTGTGACTGACCAGTTAAAACAGACGATGACTGTAATCAGCACCATGGTCAGACATTTGTGCAGCTGCAGGGCCACCCTCAGGATATGGATTGAACTCTCCTCTTCTTTCAGATGTTCCTGACACTTGGCCACGCAGTCTGGCGTGGGGGAGAATGGGGTTTTGTTGACGTCAGCCACCTTCTGCAGCACTGTGACGGCCGCCTTCGTCTTGCCCTTGATCAGCAGCCAGCGTGGAGACTCTGGCAGCAGCCTGCATGGTCAACAGATGCAACTTGTAATTTATGGTGCGCACATGTCGTTTGTATGTGCCATGGTGTGCATGTCTTCGTCTCTCATTTGATCAGCAGCCAGCGTGGAGACTCTGGAAGCAGCCTGCATGGTCAACAGATGCAACTTGTAATTTATGGTGTGCACATGTCGTTTGTATGTGTCATGGTGTGCATGTCTTCGTCTCTCCTTTGATCAGCAGCCAGTGTGGAGATAAGACTCTGGCAGCAGCCTGCATGGTCAACAGAATGATGCAACTTGTAATTTATGGTGCGCACATGTCGTTTGTATGTGCCATGGTGTGCATGTCTTCGTCTCTCATTTGATCAGCAGCCAGCGCAGAGATAAGACTCTGGCAGCAGCCTGCATGGTCAACAGATGCAACTTGTAATTTATGGTGCGCACATGTCGTTTGTATGTGCCATGGTGTGCATGTCTTCGTCTCTCCTTTGATCAGCAGCCAGCGTGGAGATAATACTGGCAGCAGCCTGCATGGTCAACAGATGCAACTTGTAATTTATGGTGCGCATATGTCGTTTGTATGTGCCATGGTGTGCATGTCTTCGTCTCTCCTTTGATCAGCAGCCAGCGTGGAGATAATACTGGCAGCAGCCTGCATGGTCAACAGATGCAACTTGTAATTTATGGTGCGCATATGTCGTTTGTATGTGCCATGGTGTGCATGTCTTCGTCTCTCCTTTGATCAGCAGCCAGTGTGGAGATAATACTGGCAGCAGCCTGCATGGTCAACAGATGCAACTTGTAATCTAAGCCTATATTTGTTTGTATATCTTCACACGTGCATTTTATATACACGTGAAAGAACGGTTCATTCAAATCATTTCAAATTTTGCAAGTGTCTACTTCAATTATTTGTGTACCCAAACTCTTTTCATTGCATTCGTGCTATTAGTTTCGATACAATAGCTCAACAAACGATACCACCCCCACATTTGAGCATCACAAATGCGTGGCTACACAAAATGTGTGAACATTGGGTGTGTCCACTGTTGTTGGCAAGGCAAATATTTACACGATGTCTCATGAATCCTTTCGATGTGTCAAGAAAGCCCCGAGGAACTGCTATGTACACAGTTAAAGTTATTGCTGCTTGGGTGGGCATACCCAATGTTGACACATTTTCAGCAGCTCAAAGAAATACACTTTTCGGAGGAGTCGTTGCAACAAAAGCAACACCTGCTGTTGTAATGTAAGCAATAGCAATATGGAAAAGGGCCTACTAGTACTACACTACTCAAAACAAGTTAAGGGCCAGTGTATTTGGAGCAAAAGACCAAAAATGTAGAATTGGAAAAAAAAGTTCATTCTGGTTTTTGTGAACATTCTTCAAATCGCCTGTAGTTTGAAACCAAATAACTTTCATCAAAATTTTGGATTTCTTCTTCTCTTCTTCCCAATTGGCCATTGCAACTAGGGTTATTAACGCCCCTTGACGGCAAGTATTAAGCCCTTGTTGGTCAGTATCCAAAAGGGCATTCACTCTTGCAAAAGGCAGCCATTCAGTGGCCTTAACAAGGGTTACTGGCGAGAGTTATTCCCTTGTTTGGTTAGTACTCAAGCATCTCCCCCCACCCACCAAAAGCATTCACTCTTGCAAAAGGCAGCCATTCAGTGGCCTCAAAAAGGGTTACTAGCGAGAGTTATTCCCTTGTTTGGTCAGTACTCAAGCATCTTCCCCCACCCACCAAGGGCATTCACTCTTGCAAAAGGTGGTCGTTGCAGCGGCCACAGCTAACTTCATCACGTTAAATAATCTGATGCACTTTGGATGGTATTACGAAAATAAGAATAGTTTGATGATTTGATAATTGGGTTGTTTGCGTTTTCTTACTTGTAAAAATAACCCAAATTTGACAGCTTTATGTTGGGGTCTGTAAGCTTGTTTGATTTATTTCTTTATAATGTTCTTGTTGTTGTTCCCTGGCTTAACGACTCCAGGGATCACCCCAACAGCCAGAGCACTTGAACAATTCAGTACAAATGCACCAGCTAGGGATGAGAACATTACGTGTGTGACCGTTTTTGATTACCCCGCCATGTGAGCAGCCACACTCCGTCTTCGGGGGATTTTAGACTGATGATGTTATGCTGGGAGCTTGTCATGGCTTAAGACAGTCCCCGCACAACCATTCAGAGCATAACAACATTTTGATGTAGCCTTGGCGTTCTAGCTTATGTCAACTGGTCTGACACAGCCTCATGCCAAGGCAAATTTCTTTATAATAAAAATAATTATATTGACAAAATCTAGCAACAAATGTAGTCCTTTTAAGTTAACTATTTTTTGTTAAGTAGTTCAAAGCCATGCTCTTTAACCCTTTCGCCTGCCAGCCATTTTTCAGCCAAGAAATACCAATAAACTTAACTGGGTAGAGAGAAAAAAAATCTGCAATACTGGGAATTCCTGTGTGACATGTATAACATTAGGCCTACCCTTACTTCCCGAAATCAAGAAAATAGGGTCAACCGATAGCAAGCCCTGATTTGATGCCTTTTAATTACATTGGTATTAAAGCATTGTGGTGCATAGATGTGACATTGGCGGCGAAAGGGTTAAACAAATTATATCATTTAATGGATGTTCGTTGTAATCTAAAAAAAGGGGGGGAACGAATCCAAAACATCTCGGAAGAAAAATGCTCATTTTTGTTGTTGTCTATTTTGTCTTATAAACGGGTTATACAATAATATCACATTATATAAACATCCGTCTCTAAAGAAATCAACTACAAAATATTCTAGCAACATTTCCCAGATTTAAAGATTTAACATATGATTTCAGTCCAATAGACGGTGTCCTCATATTCTCGTTTTTCTTACCGTTTCGTCTTTCTTCGGTCAAAGGAAACCATTTAGAAAGAGAACTCCCACGTGGGGATACCGGGGGATCGGGGGTCGGTGTGGCTTTCGTACAAACAGTGCCCCCGCCTTCTGGAAATCCTGTGCTTGTAACTTCCTCTAATCTGTCACTCTCGTTGACTCTGCCTTTTCCATTTGCTTACTGTCGATCATGTACTAGACCATATTTCTGCCTTACTGGTCCATTCTCCTGCCTTTTCTTTAATTCAAGAAATTCTTACAAAGATTTTCTCCAGCCGAAGAGGGACATGCTGGGCCTAGCTGTTTCTTAGATAGGCGCATAACGGCAGCATAACGCATCTGTGCTCATATGATAGGAAACTGTCTGAGCGATCGAGGAAGAAGAAGAAGAAGAACTGAATCGCTAGATTTTCTTCGTTGCCACTTTCGATATTTCCTTATTCAATGAATGTTTTTGTAAATTTGTTTAAACGTTTTCTTTGAATAAACAATTAACCTTCACGTAAACAAACCTGTGATTCTGAATTCGAGTGCTTTCGGATGTCAGCATAGTTCACAGATTGTTTTCAAGGAAAAGTAGAGCACTGACACACAGACATCTACTGACCACCAGTGGCCCAAGCAGAGGACGAGCGGGGCCACGCTGATGGCCTGCAGGTAGCGCCACCGTCGCACCAGGTAGGACACAGCATCCAGCACCAGAGGACCGGTCAGCCACACCATGGTCAGCAGGGAGGCCGCCCTTGTCCGCTTCTCCGGGCCCACCATCTCCATCACTGTAATATTGGGATGGGGAGGGGAATACCGTTTTAGTATGATGCATCAAATTAGACAACATTTTAGAACAATGTTTTACGGACTAATAATATGTGTCCGTAAAGATTCCGTAAAATTTCTTGAATGTTTCCCAGTCTCTGGCATTTACTGTTTTCCTTCCACAGAGAAACAAAAAGTTACTCACTTGGATATTTCAACCATATCACATGGTTTTCGTCAGCAGTCTGAGGCTTGGGTGTTGTTGGCAGTCAGACTTGATGGTGGTGAGTAGAAATCAGGAGTCTGGTGTGTCATGCATAAGCAGGGTGGATTAACAGTGGGTACCTGTCTGTGTAGACTACCAATTAGAGATTGGTAGGTTGGTGGCAGATCGATGCCAAGATCTCTGTTGAGACTTGGTTTTCTAAGTCTGATGTTGATTGCTTCTTTTATTTTCCGAAGTTCTGTCTCAAGGATTCTGGTATTGGACAGGTCAAGAGAATGGCCTCATTCAGTGAGATGAGGATAGAAAGCAGAATCCTTTCCTGGTTTTGGTGCTCTTTGAACATATCCAAGTGAGTAACGTTCTGTGTCTCTGAGGAAGGGAAACGGTAATAATATTTGTTATCCCTGTTACTGAATAATACTTAATACCATAGCATATTAAGTACAACGTTTCGTAGTCACTGTTAATGAATAATACTTAATACCGTAGCATATTAAGTACAACGTTTCGTAGAATGTTCTTTAGGTAATCACTTGTTGCCAACATTTAATCACATCTGCTCATAACTAATCTTGAGTAGGGCCTACGTTTGTGGAACAGATAAACTAAAAGACAGACACAAAAAAGGCATGTTCTCTACGTTGGAGATGTCATACAAAAATGACTATCATCTTTTCCTTTTTTTTAATGCGCGGAAACTAGAAAGTACCGACACAACGCTATACTCCCGCCTACGGGTGCAACTCAGTTTTTTGTTTTGTTTTCTCTCGGCTAATTTGAAGTGCTGGACAAAAGGGAAGCAACCCGAGTTACATTCCATCATTAGTGTTGCATGCTTGAAATGGGAAGGATTAGTAATGATAATAACCTCAAACTCTTTACAGATCATGTCTAAACTAGCATTAAGTGCTGGATAAAAGGGAAACAACCCGAGGCCGAGTTACATTCCATCATTAGTGTTGCGTGCTTGAAATGGGAAGGCCAAGGGTTAAAAGTAATGATAATAACCTCAAACTCTTTACAGATCATTTCTAAACTAGCATCCTAGATAATCCATCAAAGTTCACGAATTTGAGTAAATACACTTTCCAACTCTGGTGTGTTCATGATAAGCGTAGTTCCTTCTCAGAGTCAATCAAAACTATAAAAGGAAACGAAAAAGGAAAGGAAGGAAAAAAAGAAAATTTCCCAAGTATGTTTTCTTTCCTTTCCTTTTTCTTTTCCTTTTAGTTTTGATTGACTCTAAAGCCGGCGACAGACTATGTGACTACCATCCTGCTTGATCAGTCTGACACAGTCGGGCCCAGTCAGGTGACAGGGCCGAATAGGGCGGGTTCTAAATTTCACTGATCGATGTCTGATCGAGTCAGATGGCTTGTGACCTCTTCTATGCGGGAAACAAAATTTGGTCTACGTCACGACCTGATCGAGTCACATGAGGCAGTCGCATAGTCTGTCTCCAGCTTTAAGAAGGAACTACGCTTATTACAAAGTTCACGAAGTTCTACGCATAACTTTTACAGCTACTGTTCTTTTTTTTTGTACGAGTAAAAACTAAATAAACTGCACGTGAATGACAATGCACATAAGTTCCAAGGATACAGGAAAAAGAAAATGCAGGAATGCATGCATGACGGAAATAGAACAAAAACAAAATCGTCTAAATTCATCAAAACCCATCCCTCTTTTCAGGTGAGGCTGTTATAATATTAGCACAAAAAACACCCACACAGACAGACAAAGGCAAAAACATTCACCTCCATGCATTGGATTTTGAAAGCGTGTGTGTGTGTGTGTGTAGTAGTAGTAATATAGTCTAGTAGTAGCAAAGACAATGCCTCGCAAAGCATTGCAATATGAACCTACAGAGAACAAAAATAGACAAGTAGACTGCGCTTCCTGCTGCCCCGGCAATGACACGATAGATCAGAAAGGACATCGCGTTTGGCGGAAACACCGAGATCACGCCCACCACAAGACAGATCACGTTGCTGATGTAGAAGATGGTCTTTCTCCCAAACCTGCAACAAGACAGACCACGTTGCTGATGTAGAAGACGGTCTTTCTCCCAATCCTGTAACAAGACAGACCACGTTGCTGATGTAGAAGATGGTCTTTCTCCCAAACCTGCAACAAGACAGACCACGTTGCTGATGTAGAAGATGGTCTTTCTCCCAAACCTGTAACAAGACAGACCACGTTGCTGATGTAGAAGATGGTCTTTCTCCCAAACCTGTAACAAGACAGACCACGTTGCTGATGTAGAAGACGGTCTTTCTCCCAAACCTGTAACAAGACAGACCACGTTGCTGATGTAGAAGACGGTCTTTCTCCCAAACCTGTAACAAGACAGACCACGTTGCTGATGTAGAAGATGGTCTTTCTCCCAAACCTGTAACAAGACAGACCACGTTGCTGATGTAGAAGACGGTCTTTCTCCCAAACCTGTAACAAGACAGACCACGTTGCTGATGTAGAAGACGGTCTTTCTCCCAAACCTGTAACAAGACAGAACACGTTGCTGATGTAGAAGTTGGTCTTTCTCCCAAACCTGTAACAAGACAGATCACGTTGCTGATGTAGAAGATTCTCCCAATCCTGTGACAATCAAAGGTTACGTATCATTGTGCCTCCGTCTCTATATGTCCCCACGTTTGTCTATGTGTCTCCGTCTCCAAGTCTCCGTCTCATATGTCCCCGTCTCTATGTGTCCCCGTTGCTGATCTCTCCGTGTTTTTGTCCCATCATAATCCCACACCTAAACCTATCCCCAAACTTCTTTCTTCGATCGCTCAGACAAGACAGACCTGCTGATCAATTAAACATGGTCTTTCTCCCACACTAAGCATCAGATCACGTTGCTGATGTGTTTTTCTCAGAGCAACGTTGCCTTGAAGCGGTTGACGCCTGCATCAAGACAGACACGTTGCTGATGTAGAAGAGGCTTTGGTCTTTCTCACCTGTACAAGACAGACCACGTTGCTGACGACTCTTGTCGCTTCGCCTCTTGTAACAAGCGCTAATGTAGAAGTTGGTTTTCTCCTTATTTGGAAATGCAAGGGTCTTTCTCCCAAGATTACTCTAGCTGTGTAGAAGACTCTTTCTCCCAAACCTAGAAACAGACAGTATGATGTTTGGTCTTTCTCCCAAACCTGAGTTATGGTCCACGTTGCTGATCCGTTGTGGTCTTTCTCCCAATCCTGTTTCAAGACAGATCACGTTGCTGATGTAGAAGTCTCTTTCTCCCAAACCTGTGAATTAGACAGACCGTTGCTATTCTCGAAGTTGGTCTTTCAAAAAACCTGTAACAAGACAGACCACGTTGCTGATGTAGAAGTTGGTCTTTCTCCCAATCTGTAACAAGACAGATCACGTTGCTGATGTAGAATCTTCTCCCAATCGTGACAATCAAGCGTATCATTGTGCGTCATCAAACTGCGCCTTGTCAGTCAAAAAAATCTGCCGCGATCTCGAGATCTTGACGCCTAAACCTATCCCTTCTTCTTCTTCGATGCGACAGCCCTGTCAATTATGAGCGCAGATGCGTCATGCTGCCGTTATGCGCCTAACTAAGAAATAGTTAGGCCCAGCAAGTCCGACTTCGGCAGGAGGAAATCTTTTTGAAAGTGTTTCATGAAAAAAGGCAGGAGAATGGACCGCTAAGGCAGAAAGATAGTACATGACAGTAAGCAAAGAGAAAAGGCAGAGTCAAAGAGAGTGAGAGATTAGAGGAAGTTACAAGCACAGAACTTCCAGAAGGTGGGGAAACTATTCATACAAAAGACCCCCCGGTATCCCCACGGGGGGAAACCCTATCCCTAACCCTAACCCCCCTAACCCTAATCCGCGAGGACACTTAGAGATCAGAACCCATAGAGACGGGGGCATTATAGAGACGGGGACATTATGGAGACGGGGACATTATGGAGACGGGACATTATGGAGACGGGGACATTATGGAGACGGGGACATTATGGAGACGGGGACATTATGGAGACGGGGACATTATGGAGACGGGGACATTATGGAGATGGGGACATTATGGAGACGGGGGCACATTATGGAGATGGGGCATTATGGAGACGGGGGCATATTGAAACGGGGACACATAGAGACAGGGACATTATTATTATTCTTTGTTCCCGGCCGTATCAGATGCTCAGTCCGGTTCGGTTGATGAAGGCCGCAGTCAACAGCAGCGCCTCAGCAGGTCCCCACAGCTTGTCACGGAGTGCCACAGGCCTGGGCCAGATTTCACATCTCAGGGTGTCGAAGGTAGGGCAGTCCTGCAGAATGTGGTCTGGTGTCTGTAATCCTGTGCCACACGAACATTCA
>JAGGCT020000486.1:0-30000 GCA_017654935.2 Phymorhynchus buccinoides | reverse complement strand
TTTTTGCTTTGAGAAACGTCAGAAAACAGTGTTTGGTTTGCATGCTGGTAAAGATAAAACTTGGGTTATATAGCTACATTTTGCTGTCCAGGTTAAAACCGTGTTTCATTCACTTAAGAAAATCAAATGGGTGTAAAAACAATCCACACAACAACAATGTATTTAAATCAGTACAAAAAAGTTAACCAATAAAGCTGAAACATGAACTCGGATACTTTCAACCAAAACACTACAAACATTTTCAGGAGACGCTTCTCTGCTCGATTCTAGGTGTGACTGCGGAAGACTGGCGCCAACCTGTGGTCGAAAAAAAATCTGTTTAACGTCCTCCGGTCTGGAACAGACACATATATAGGACATTAGTAGAGATACAGATGGTGGGAACGACCCTGGAGGCAATGCCCGTAGGCAGTGCAACACCTGGAAGGTCCCGATTTTCTAACAATGTATGACCTGTGGTCGGGGACGTGGAAGATAATGATGGCCTGCATGGTCTGCATGCCTTTGGAGATGATGGGGATGAGGATCAACAAGATGACACGGGTCTGATAAGGTCCCCACCCTCCTAGGTAACGCTGCAGCTCTTCCATCTTCCAGCCTTCCTGCAAAGGCATGTGACAAAGTTATTCCATGCCAAGGGCTGTACTGCAACTATGGCATCAGCATTTAAAACAAAAACGAAATTGCAAAGCAGACTTGTTTGTGTAGGATTTCACCGAAAACAGAGAATCTACATTTTAGGCTTATGTCTGGAAAATCATTTTAACCCTTTCACCGCCAAAGTCACATTTTAGCAACACAGTGATTTAACACCTATGTCACTAATTGGGGTCTTTTATCCAAAGACCCGATTGTCTTAGTTTGGGGAAACAAGGATAGACCTTATTTTATATATGTCACAAAAGAATCCCAAATACTGCAGATGGATTTTTGTTCTCTAACCAGGTTAATTTAATGGACATGTTGGCTGAAATATGGCTGGCGGTGAAAGGGTTAATACAGCTTAGTCTTTTGCGAATGGCAATGACTCTACAACAATGAGGCGTTTGCCCTGGGTCTTAGTTCTGCCGCCTTGGGGATTAGTTAGTAGACCTTTGGGGACCTTCTCCAATGCTAGTTGTCCTTAATAAACTCTTCGTGGCCAAAAGAGAGTGGGTGTCATCTAGGCAACGCATCAAGAGTAAAAATTCCATCATACAACACGCTCGAATCAGAATTGCACATTTGTGTGTTTACACCGATTGCCATCTCGAACTGACTTCAAGAAGCACACACGCAGGCACACACACATACGCACACGCGAGCGCGCAGGCACACACACACACACACACACACACACACACACACACACACACACACACACACACACACACACACACACACACACACACAGAGACGCGCGTGCGCAGGGACACATACGCACACGCACACATACACGCGCGCACGCACAATAATACTAAGGATGAAATATTCTTAAATTCAGAGACAGATTTTCCGAAGAGAGCAAAAAATATAACATCTCTGCAGCCAATCAAGAATTATATTGAAGACATTATGAGTAAAATCCATATCCCAGTCATGCCTATTATACCACTAATGCCACAATGGGAACAAAGGAAGACAACCTTTGATATAGAATATACCAGTTACAACAAAGATGAAGAGGCTAATAATATATTAGTTTTTGACGTTCGACGCCATTTAGATTCAAAATATTCAAATCATTAAAAAAAATGTCACTGATGGTTCAGTCTTAGATACGTCAGACAGTGGGGCAGGTTTTGTTATACCATCACTTAAAATAGAAATGTCTTATTATTCAGGCAAATATCAATATATTTTCAGACATATCAATATTTACTTCTGAATTATATGCAATAATGCGAGCTTTAAAACTTTTTTGTGCTCTACCATATTTCATTTATAACATCTTATTTTGTGTGGATTCAAAATCAGTTTTACAAACTGAAGCAAAATAACAGTAAAATTCGTAACGATGTTGTCTTTGAAATTAAGCATTTAATTCATTGTATTATTACAAAAGGTATTGGTATTGATTTTTGCTGGGTGCCATCTCATTGTGGGCTCTTTTGGAATGAGGTTGCTGATAGAGCTGCTAAAAGAGGGGCCTTCATTAACACTAACACATTTTTAGATGAGGAATTGGCATTGTCAACACATGAAACTTACTCTTTGTTGGAAAAATCCATTTGTATCAATCCATCTGACTTTAGACCTAATATTTTTATGCATAGTAGATCCATAGTTAGCTTAGTGTACAAGATACGTCTAAATTCATGGAAAACTAAATACATAGAAACTAATTGTCTCTGCACTCAGAGATTATCAGTTCATCATTTACTATTAGAATGCCCAATGTTGCTCTCTAAATACCGAATGTTCAAAATGGACTTTCTTCATAAGTATAATAACACCAAGGATATCTTAAGTGACGCAAAAATTGACATTGCTTTAATTGCGAAAGTAATGCTGTCCACGCCTATTGCAAAAAGTTTTTGTAGATGTTTTGCTTTGTGTGTTGTTATGAATTTTTTTTTAAAGCATGTATGTATTTTGTTAATTGGTTCAATTTTTGCATGTTGTCTAAAATCACTGTTCGTGTGAAAAGACATTAAATTAAAGATTCATTCATTCACACACAGACACGCGCGCGCGCGCGCACGCACGCACATATACACATATGTACACACACGCACGCACATGCGCAGACACACACACACACACACTCTCTCTCTCTCTCTCTCTCTCTCTCTCTCTCTCTCTCTCTCTCTCTCTCTCTCTCTCTCTCTCTCTCTCTCTCTCTCTCACACACCTCTAAAGCCACGCTATTTGCTGGTTTGTTTGACTGACACATTAATTCATTTCCACTCTTCCGCGGTTTTCTTGAACGTCTCGCTTGAGTGAACCTGACTAGGGCTCTCTACCCTCACAGCTATCACTCCTGATCAGTCATCATTCATTCAAGTCAGGCCGCCCTTTCATGCCTTTGAATTATACCCCCTCCTCCCTCCCTCTTCCTCCCTCCCCCCCCCCTCTCTCTCTCTCTCTCTCTCTCTCTCTCTCTCTCTCTCTCTCTCTCTCTCTCTCTCTCTCTCTCTCTCTCTCTCTCTCTCTCTCTCTCTCACACACCTCTAAAGCCACGCTATTTGCTGGTTTGTTTGTTTGAACGTCTCGCTTGAGTGAACCTGACTAGGGCTCTCTACCCTCACAGCTATCACTCCTGATCACCAGTCATCATTCATTCATTGACAGGCCGCCCTGTCATGCCTTTGAATTATACCCCCTCCTCCCTCCCTCTTCCTCCCTCCCTCTCTCTCTCTCTGTCTCTCCCTCTCTCTCTCTCTCTCTCTCTCTCTCTCTCTCTCTCTCTCTCTCTCTCTCTCTCTCTCTCTCTCTCTCTCTCTCTCTCTCTCTCTCTCTCTCTCTCTCTCTCTCTCTCTCTCTCTCTCTCTCTCTCTCTCTCTCTCTCTCTCTCTCTCATAAAATAAAGCACACCGCTGTCGCCGTCTAACCTATTACACTGATTTGGGAAAACTCCATTGATGTCTTCCATTTCTATGGCTCTAGGTCTATTATGCATATAAAGCTGCAACTCCACCTGTTGTTCTCCCCCCCCCCCCCCCCCCCCCCCCCCCCCCCCCCCCCCCCATGAATATAATTTTTGGTCCAAGATGCATTTTAGTCACACACACGAATTGAAAATTATCCCTGACAAGCAACATTCTGTCTTCTTTTTTTTTTGGGGGGGGGGGGAGATAGGGTTAGGATCAGCCTAAGATTATTTTCAAAAAACTGAAAGAAACAGACTTTGAGATTGAGGGTCGTAACCATGAGGAGGGTGACTAAAGTAAAGGCCGTAATATTGTACCAGTTGGCAAATCGTACCTTGCCATATTTCGACTGCTACTGTAATTTGTCGTCAAAGTTGTCATACCATATAATATGATGAAGGTGGCTGTAGGGTAAAGACGGGCTAAAAAGCCCATGGGCGGGTAAGAAGCCCATGCCAGTTATCTCATGAAATGAAGCAAATTTCAGTCAAATGTTGCCCATGAGACGAGTGTTAATGCTTAGCGTTCGTCTCATGATAATTGGCATGTGTTTCTTACCCGCCCATGGGCTTTTTACCCCGTCTTACCCTACTTCCGTCATAGGGAACCCAATTATAGCGGTGGAAATGTACATGAAAAATGGTGGGCTTTGTTGATTTATTTAGGTTTACTGTGGGCAACTATAGAGTTTCAAATACAGTAGGACCTCCCTTATAAGACCTTCAAACATCATCCAAAATGAGGTCTTGTAAGGGAGGGGTCTTATAAGGGAAGGGTCTTGTAAGGAAGGTAATATTAATCTTAAAAAAGAAGGGCAATGTCTCAGAGAAGTAGGTCTTAAGTGGGAGGGAGTCTTATAATGGGATGTCTTATAAGGGAGGTCCCACTGTACTCAGTCCCCCCAAGAGGATACCGGAGGGTCTTTCGTACAAATAGTTCCCCCACCTTCTGGCAGTTCTGTGTTTGTAACTTCCTCTAATCTGTCACTCTCTTTGACTCTGCCTTTTCCCTTTGCTTGCTGTCATCTACTATCTTTCTGCCTAACTGGTCCCTTCTCCTGCCTTTTTTTCCCCAAGAAATTCTTATAAAGCTTTTCTCCAGACGAAGACGGACATACTGAGCCTAACTATTTCTCAGTTAGGCGCATATCTGCAGCATAATGCATCTGCGCTCATAATTGACAGGAAACTGTCTGAGCGATTGACGACGAAGAAGAACAAATATTCCGTGGCGGTTGGTATTTATGATACTTTGGTCTAAAGTTTTTGGTCAAAATTCGAGGAAAATGTATGAACATTGAAGGTACAGTACGAATTAAGCTTAATTGAACACTATAATTTGTAATGCATACATTTGCTGACTTATTGTTTTTAGACAAAGATTTTTTTGGATATTGTACCACTTTGACGATGTAATATTGTACCTGTGGTACACTTTACTAGTCATACAAAATATGATTATCAACTTAGCTTACTTGCATTTCTTCAAGTTCATAAATTTGTTGCAATGTTTAAAGCAATACTACAGGTGGCGGTATCATAGCCGATGAGGTTTAACCGAGGCGTGGTTACCGCTACACCTATCTGTATTGTTAAAAAAAATCGGGACTTTACTGGTGTTGCACTGCCTCCGGGCATTGCCTCCAGTATTGTTCCCACCATCTTTGTATTTACAAATGTCCCGAGAGGACGTAAAACACCATTTTTCGTTCGTTCAAGTTCATAAAAGCAATGCCAATATCAATGCTAAATTACTCTAACATTACGGATGTACAACCAAATTTGCAACAACAACAAACAAATGACCCCCCCCCCCCCCCTCCCCAGATACGTTATAGATTAAACAAGGCACTATAAGACATATTAAAATAAGTAGGTTTTCTGCAGAAAAGTCTGTTTCAAGGCTTTGATGACCTTAACTTTGACATTTTTTTAAAACTTTGTCTCTGAGCAGTGGTTATAATGATTACATAAACAAAACAGTAGGTGTACACTCACCTAACCAAATATATTTGCTGTGAGAGACCTTTCGAAGCTTTTTAACCTTGACATTTGTTGTTGCTTATTGTTGTTGGCTTACCCTGGCTAAAAGACTCCAGGGATCATCCCAACAGCGGAAGCACTTGAACACTGTGGTACAAGCGCATCAGCTACAGATGAGAACATTACATGTGTGACCGTTTATGATTACCCCGCCACGTGGGCAGCCACACTTCGTTTTCTTTCCCCCCAAACCCGTTCCACGCAGAGGTGCAAAATGAAAACAATCGCTCACCCGCCGGACTGCACCTTTAAGCCAAGGTCGCAAACCTTGATATTTACCAGCCGCGAACGAAGAGAGCGAAGCTGGTAATATTTCCAGAGCTGTCTGAAGCCATCTATGTACCCTCAATAGCGTCTGAACGGAGGGGACTATGACACTCAAATTTTGCATGTGGATAGGTAGGTGGGGGATCTAGGTCAAGTTAAAAGATGCAGGTTATTGGTCAAAGATCAAGGTCACTGGAGCCGAAAATATCTTTAGCATATTAAAATTTACATTAGGGGGAGAGAGAAATGGAGGGCTGTCCATTTGGCTAGGCGGGCCTGTTAGTTATATCGCGTGACCCCCCGTGGGCATACCGGGGGGTCTTTTGTATAAATAGTTCCCCCACCTTCTGGAAGTTCTGTGCTTGTAACTTCCTCTAATCTGTCACTCTCTTTGACTCTGCCTTTTCCCTTTGCTTGCTGTCATCTACTATCTTTCCGCCTGTCTGGACCATTCTCCTGCCTTTGTTTCAAGAAACACTTTCAAAAAGATTCCTTCAGCCGAAGTCGGACATGCTGGGCCTAGTTATTTCTTACTTAGACGCATACCGGCAGCATGACGCATCTGCGCTCATAATTGACTGGAAACTGTCTGAGCGATCGAAGAAGAAGAAGAAGATCGCGTGACCACACAACGCTGAGTCATGCCTTTGTGACACTAACCATGCTGACTCGATTGGTCCCGACTGGACAGGCATGGTCTGAGCGGTTGCATCATACGCCCGCTTTGGAGGGAAAGCTGGTTAATGTATTCAAGTCTGTCTGACTGTTCCTGGATGGCTGACAAGCCATGTTACCATGACAGCGTTTGAACGAGGGCATGTAGGATGCTGACATTTTGCATACAGGTAGGTAGTTAGAATATCAAGTGCATGTTTGAACATGGTCATTGGTGAAAGGTCAAAATCATTTGACCCCAGAAAATGCAGCCGCGCGGCTGGTGATCTAGTTGACCTTGTGGTTGTTGTCAGTGAATCAAGTAGTTGCAGACCCATTTAACTATAATACTATATGTATTCTTGATCAGCATCACCCATGGGATGTGGAGGGAAACATTTTGAAGCTTGTTGACTTTGACTTTTGACTGTTGTCTGTGAACATTTGGTTTTACATCCCCATAGTAGTAGTAGTGATAGGGACAGGCATCATGGCCTAGGCCTCGCGGCCTATAAAACGTCCCATCATTGGCACAATCTTTATGTATGGTGTCTGATTTGCATACATCACTAATGTATAAGCAATTTCATAGAATCAATCAAAGTCATAAAAAATATCTCTATATTTTGGAATTTCATCCAAAAGGTTCTTGAAATTGTTAATATTATATGTAAATTTCATGTTAGTATGTAGGATATTCCAGTGATTAGCGACTCTAATCATATACATGTACATAATTATTATAGATCAGCATCACCCAAGGAATGCAGTTGATCTTCACCTTTGACCTTGGGCATGAACGTGAGAGCAGAGCAAAGGCCGCAAATGTTAACAAAACATCATTCTAAACAACGAAATGTAAAGTCATGATTCAGTTGTGCAATGCTCTTAAAAGAGTACACTTTAAACTGGAAAGAAAATCTTTAGGAAACATGGTGGACTGCTGGGTTATTTCATGATCACAAAGAAAACCAACAACGTAGAAATTTAACTTTAAAACAAGTTCAATTCACAAAACAAAACACAAAACACTTCTTAGCATCCACGGAAAACAAACCCATAAAATCAAAAGCCATAAAACCATGGCTTGTGTAGGCTACATCAGCACTTCAATATCTATCTTGCTACTAATTCAGGACTTTCCTGGTGTTGCACTGCCTCCGGGCGGCGGGAGGAACGGGGCAAAGGACGTAATGATTGATCTGCCACTCAGCAACACCCTTGTTGTGTACTTGCATGTGCTCATTAGCATTATATACACTAGTAGCATGAAAAGGGAAATGTGATTAACGTCCTCTGGTCTGAAACAGACACATATAGCACATTAGTAGATTATAAAGATGGTGGGAACAATCCTGCAGGGAATGCCCGGAGGCAGTGCAACACCAGGAAAGTCCTGAATTAGTAACAAGATAGATATTGAAGTGCTGATGTAGCCTTTGTGATCATGAAATAACCCAGCAGTCCACCATATTTCCTAAAGATTTTCTTTCCAGTTTAAAGTGTACTCTTTTAAGAGCATTGCACAACTGAATCATGACTTTACATTTCGCGTTCATAAAACAGCCCTCTCTTCCTGCATCCACACCCAGAAATCCTGTCTGACCATCACCCCCTTTCCTTCTCGTACAGTTGTTCCTTTAATTACACATTCAACCTCATCCCATTACGTAAATGACACACACTCTACTCACAACTGTCCTGTCCGAAAGGCTGTGTCATTATTCACTATATGATATATTCGCTGGCAAACTGACAGAGCCCGAAGACTACGTTTAGCCTACCTCCTTGCTGTAGTACTATATACTGTTGGGGACAAGTTTTTGGGTGGATCTTTGAATCATTGCTGACAGAGCCGAATCTTTCCACTTGAAAGAGGATACTAAAATTAAGGGGGAGGGGGGTGGACTTGAAGGAATTGAAGCCTAGTCACTGATGTGGAAAAGTACATCGGGTGAGACCGCTGGTTGGTTGGGTTTTTATGTATGATTATTCACCTTACATGTATAGTTATTTAGAGGCTGTGTCGAGCTAAGAGAGAGAGAGAGAGGGGGGGGGGGGGGGGGGGCGGTGAAATAGGGTGTGCATAGACCTGTATGAAAACAGAAACTCTTCAAAAGAAGAAAGAAATGAATAAACATTAAAACAAAAGCCAAAACAGTTGCTGGTAATGGCCTTCACCCCAAAGTTACTGTGCATCTGACAAGTTCACTAGCTGTTGATGTTGTGCTGATTGCTTCGCATAGTATATGAAACCAGGTCCTGTCGAAGTCTATGAAGACACATTAGACCATTAAAATAGGGATCTGTTGACGTTCTATGCATGATTCTTTTTTTGGCAGAGGATTTTGAGGTTCAAGTTCAAGATTTGTGAAGTGGCAACTCTGCTATTCTGACGATTTAACAAGGTCTACATACCTCCCCCCCCTCTCTCTCTCTCTCTCTCTCTCTCTCTCTCTCTGCCCCTTGCCCCCAAACCCATAATTCTGGTTTTGATCTATTGGGTAGTATATAATTATGTTGTTAGAATGGCAACTGAGTGCCTCCCAAAACGCATCCTATATCATGGAGAACTTCAGATCGGTGCATGTAGCCATGGTGGGCAAAAGCCGGAAACAGTTCAACCCTCAAAGTGTCCCCGAAGGACTTTAGCATCAACGTTTCCTTTTGGGAAACTCTGGCCCAAAACAGACCAGCATGGCGTGCAAAAATCGCAGCAGCAGGAGCAATTCTCCACCCCCAACAGATCCACTCAACTCTCTTTCCTGTCCCCACTGTCACAAAACCTTCAAGGCCTGCACTGATGAAAATCCTATTAACGTCCTCCGGCCTGGAACAGGCACATGTGGGACATTAATAGATATAAAGATGTTGGGACGATCCTGGAGGTACTGCAATACCAGGAGGAAAGTCCCGAGTTTCTAAACAATAAAGATGTTATTATTTTTGACAAGGCCTGCACTGGACTCATAAGTCATCTACACACCCATCTCACATCCTGAACCCTTTTGACATAAACTGTTAGTAAAAGCAGTTGTTTACAATATTTTGGGTGGCGCGCCTCTGGCTGCGACGCGCTCTCCAGGTAGGAGCAACCCGAATTTCACAGATGCCTCTGTGACTATAAAGTACTTAATACCTAATAATACCTAATAGCGGATGGTCTTCATCCCACGGGACAGATGAACAACGCAAGTGGTAAGACGGGGTAAGAAGCCCATGCCAATTATCTCATGAAAATCAGTCAAATTTTGCCCATGAGACGAACGCTAACAACAATAACACTCGTCTCATGGGCAACATTTGACTGAAATTTGCTTCATTTCATGTGATAATTGGCATGGGCTTCTTACCCGCCCATGGGCTTTTTGCCCCATCTTACCCTATAATAACATGACAAGGACAGGGTGACACTACAATAGCTTATATGATACAATAGGTCTAGTTGTATAGCAAAGCCCTAAATGTTCTTCAAAGGTAAAATGTGATTAGGCCTACTACAAATTGGTCAATTTACTTCTCTGTTAGATCTTGATGCAGACGGTGTGCCGACCTGCTTCGATTTTTTTCCTCCTGCTTGGACTGCTCCAGGGATGGAAATTGTCCACCAAACAGCAAATTTCCGCCAAAATGACATTGCTTTTGTGCCGAAAAAAAAGTCTGTCCGCCGAAAAAAACTAAATTTATCCATTCTAATGCTGTTTTAGGGCTTCAATTAGCAAAAAAGCTTCAGCATTACCCCCTGGACCCCTGCTAAACATTAACACTCGTCTCATGGGCAAAATGTGACTGAAATTTGCTTTATTTCATGAGATGATTGGCATGGGCTTCTTACCCGCCCATGGGCTTCCTACCAGAGGAAGCAGTTGTTAACAAAAGATGTTTTAAAAATCCCGTCTCCCCCTACCATTACCAGAGGAAGCAGTTGTTAACAAAAGATGTTCATGGGAATACGTTGATGGAAAAACAAGCAAACAAAAGATTTATATGGAAATGAACAGATGAATTAAGAACAAAGAAACAAAAGGCGTCCGTGAAAAAAATAACAGCAAGAAAACAAAAGCTGTTTATTTGGGGAAAAAACACAAGAAAAAAATTAAAAGTAGGCCTATGTGTGGGAGAAAAGGGCAAACAAAAGATGTCTTCCGAAAAAAAGAAACAAAAGTTTATATGGAAAATGAACAGATGAAAAGAACTAAGAAAAAAAGAACGGAAAATGTTTATCTGTATTCTTACCAATGTCCTGAATGTGCTTTGTTTCAGGCCGATCGGACGTAAAACTTCATTTTGTCTTTTGCTCAATCAATCAATCAATATATTTTTTATTATTGTCTGTTTTACAGGAAATTCTTTTTGCAGCGATAAAACAATCAACAAAACAAAGAAACAAAACAATAAAGACAGAGACATAGTATGTAGAAAAGCCAAACTAAGGAAATAAAATATGCGACTATTTTAACCTCCTGTGCGCACATACAATTCTTGGTCTCTCTCAATCTCAATCAATCTCTCTCTTGTCTGTTTTACTCTCTCTCTCTCTCTCTCTCTCTCTCTCTCTCTCTCTCTCTCTCTCTCTCTCTCTCTCTCTCTCTCTCTCTCTCTCTCTCTCTCTCTCTCTCTCTCTCACACACACACACACACACACACACACACACACACACACACACACACACACACACACACACACACACGCGCACGCACGCGCGCACACACACACACACGCACACACGCACGCACACACACACACACACACACACACACACACAAAATCCCCCCCCCCCACCCCCTCCCCCCCCCCCCACACACACACCAAACATATCATTAGACATTATCATGCACACACACATAGGCCTACAACCATTTATCTACCCACCCATCTAACTTATACATACACAGGGCTGACCAAACTTTAAAATTTTCACTAGCCCTCCGGGCGAGTAACTTAAAAATGGATTAGAATAATGAAAAATAGCTGCATCCTCTGCTATCTGAAGTCGTATACGTCGATACATACGGTTATACGGTCTACTAGGTCCAGCTGATTAAAACAGAAAGTTAGAAGGGAAATAACTTTTAATTTTTTTTATTTTGGTTGTGTTCAGAGTGAGTGTTCGTAGAATACATGAAGTTCCATTCCAAGGTAGGTGAACAAAATAAATGATGACAGCGCTTGCAAATGAAGTGTAATTGTCTGTGAAATGTATCCTTATAGTATCGTGTCTTGACAGGGACTCCGTGGTGTGAGTTAGAACAACTCAATCACAGGACAAAGCACAGGACACATGATATGATAAGGACACTGAGTGTGAGTGTGACATTCAAGAATAATGCCTCTCACAACTGGCTCAAGACTTCAAGTGGCTTTGTCACAAATACACTTTATACAGTGGAGCCTGTAGCGTGCACATATGTCGCTCGTGCAAATCTGTCGCTCGCTACTATGAGAGTGTGTATTTGCGACATTCACAAATTGACTTTTACCGTACTTGAACCATTTACCTACCCTAACCCTAACCCAAGTTTCCTGCCACGTACCATCAAGGCATGGAACAACCTCCCAGAACAGGCTGTTGAGGCGAGGACCTTGGGCACTTTTGTGTCCTGGGTCTCCAAATCACCAAATCACAGTAACTACACTCCCTTCTCTCTTTTTCTTTATTTTCTTTAGTTCATTTTAATTTATTTTTAGTTAATTTTCCTTTATTTTATTCTTCCCAATGACGCGGCATCACGTTGGGGCCCGATTAGCGGGACCTGGCTGGCTGGGTCATTCTCTCGCTTGGCGCGGCATCATGTTAGGGACCGATTAGCGGGACCTGGCTGGCTGGGCCAAGCTTTCTATACTTCTTCTTTTTCTCCTGTCCACTTCCTTCTTCTTGATAGTTGTCTTGCGCATTCCCGTAGATCCTCCCAAATACAGCGACATAATAGTCAGCAGTGACTGCGGTTGCTATAGGGAAAAGAAAGAAAAAACCCTAACCCTATCCCTAACCCACGGAAAAAGTGAAATTTGTGGTTCATGCTGAATGTCGCAAAATGCCGCAAATACAGACTGTCATAGGTAGCGAGCTGCAGATTTGCACGAGCTACAGATTTGCACGCTACAGAGCCTCCCTTTTAGGGCTAACACCTTCGAAAATCATCCAAAATGAGGTCTCATAAGGGAGAGGTCTACAGTGACTGTAGTCGAAGGAAGGGAGGTAATTTTAATACTTACGAAGAAGGGCAATGTCTCTTATAATGGGAAGTTTTAATAAATTATAAGGGAGGTTCCACTGCACACCCATTCAGATTCACTCACTACTACACTAGCTTACTGAGTAGATCCTATTCAATCATACATAGCACTTAGTGAACAGGATGTTGTGTTTTGTTCAAGATAAGCTGACACAGATAGTAGACTCGTTTGGACTACAGTGTAACAGTGGAACCTCCCTTATAAGACCTTCAAAAATAATCCAGGATGGTAGTTCAGTTTAACGTCGCGTATCGGCTTTCGCCATGTACGACGGGCTGAACAAACCAACCAGGGTATAAACAAAAATGTATGTTCCTGAATCACTGTCTTAGCCATAAGGCCGAGAAGCGATCAGAATTTGGATTTTTTTTTTTTTAATCCAAAATGAGGTCAAGATTATAAGGGAGGGGTCTTATAAGGGAGGTAATTTTAATACTTACAAAGAAGGGCAATGTCTCAGAAGTAGGTCTTATATGGGAGGGAGTCTTAATTATAATTGGAGGTCTTATAAGGGAGGTTCCACTGTAGCGGAGAAAAAACTACCCTATTTCTGACAGGTTCAGTTCTCATTTGTCTGTCCAAGCCTGTAGCCAGTGTAGGTCTAGTACTTCTCTGTGCGTCATCACAAGCTGCTCAATGCAAGTGAGTCTTAGGTTTCATTGCTTTCAGCAATATGTGTTGTGTAGACATGTGAAGTAAATTTATTGGAAGATGTGTTGTTTCTCTTCTTCTTCGCCTTAGGCAGCCAACTTCATCACGTTGAAGATTCTGCTGCACTGTATTGGGTAGTAGTGAGTACGAAAAAGAAAGAAAATAAGTTGAGCAAAGATAGGGTAGAAAGTGAACCAAAATAGTCAGGAATAATTTAAGTATTTTTAGATACTCCGTTTGCTATGTAGAATAATAATAATTGTATGAGATAGATTTAAAATTTTAAGCAAGTTAGTCAGATATTGAATTTATTTGAGAGAAAAAAAGGGGGACGATGGGGGGGCATGTGATAGAGGGAAATATGAGTTAAAAGTCATACACGACCGTTAAAGACCATTAAGACCGATCTTACGTCAGCTGTGCCGGGCATACTGGAAATACATTGATCAACACCCTGACAAACCACAACCCCAAGTACAACTTGTGCTTCTGGGCCTATGTAAAGAACCAACAAACATCCAACACTGGAGTGGCCCCCCCTCAAAGTCAACGGGACACTGCTGACAGAACCTAAGGCAAAGGCAGAGGCCTTAAATAACCAGTTCCAGTCTGCATTCAGCGAGGGCAAGACCTGCACCCGAGATGAATTCACAGCAAAATGCGGCATGGAGGATAAAAACTACCCAGTGCTTGACTCTGTGAACATCTCGGAGGAAGGATTCAGACGTCTTCTTGCTGAACTGGATCCCTCAAACTGAGTCAAAGGCCAGCGGCCCTGACGGCATCAGTACCCACTTGCTGAAGGAACTGTCTGCGGAGATCGCCCCCATCCTCATGAGGATCTACAACTCTTCAGTCAGCAGTGGTCAGGTCCCTTCAGACTGGAAAGATGCCCTGGTCTCACCAATATATACAAGAAGGGAGAACATTACAGCCCCGCTAACTACAAACCAGTCTCCCTGACATGTATCGCCTGCAAGATCCTGGAGCATGTCATGGTCAGCTCTATGATGAAGCACTTGGAGCTGAACAACATCCTGTCCCCCCCAGCAGCACGGCTTCAGATCAAAACGCAGTTGTGAGACGCAGCTCATTGAGCTGATTGAGGAGCTGACAGAAAACCTAGAAGCAGGACAGCAGACGGACATCCTGATCATGGATTTTGCAAAGGCTTTTGATAAAGTAAACCACAGCGTTCTGCTTCACAAACTTGACATGTACAGCATTCGAGGCAGTGTCAACAGATGGGTGGTTGACTTCCTCTACGGTCGACGCCAGGCAGTCGTACTTGAGGGCACCGAGTCCAACTACATCAGTGTCCAGTCAGGTGTACCACAGGGGTCGGTGCTGGGGACATGCCTATTTTTGGTGTATATCAACGACCTGCCAGAAAAATTGTCATCAAATGCCAGGCTCTTTCCTGACGATACTGCAGTGTGTTGGCTCATCTTCTCAGGGGAAGACCATGCCTATTAGTATTTACAGCAAGACCTCCAACGCCTTGAGGAATGGGAGAAGAAATGGGACGTGCAGTTTCACCCTGGGAAATGCCTAACTCTGCCAGTCACACGCAGCAGGAAGCCCTCACACTATCCTTACCAGCTACATGGGCATATCCTGGATACAGTACAAACTGCGAAATATCTAGGAGTCGCCCTGCAGGCAAACAGAACCTGGGACGTCCACGTGAATACCATCACAGCGAAGGCCAGTCAGACTCTTGGCTTTTTGCGAAGAAACCTCAAAATAGTCTCCACTGAGTTGAGAGAGATGGCCTTTGTCAGACCTCCTCGAATACGCATGCTTGGTCTGGGACCCCTTCACTCAAGAGAGTATTGACAAGGTGGAATCGATCCAATGCAGGGCTGCCTAATTCATTTTGAATTGATACCATAGAACAGCCCTCACCGACATGCTCCAGACGGATGGAGCTCGCTGCAGCAACGCCGACAGACCACCAGATTCACCATGCTCTTCAAAATACTTAATGGCACGGTGGGTGTTAACAGGAGCAAGCTCATACCTCAGCCAGAGCGGCAACGAAGAGGTCACTCGCAACAGCTCCTCATCCCCCAGTGTCGTACGCAGTATCGCCAGAGTTCCTTCCTTCCCCGGACAATCAGGGAGTGGAACAATCTGCCTGCATCGGCGGTGGAGGCCAGAACTCTGGAGAGTTTTGCAGGTGGAATTACCTGAATGGACACCCGCCTGCTGCACCCGTCATGTTTGATGGCCCCATTCAGGGGTCATTGGGCTAACAACCCAAATTCTCTTCTTTTTCTCTGCTTTTGCTTGCTGCTCAAGTGGGGCCTGTTCCTTCCCGGCTGAACTGGGGGGTTTAATGGTCTTAACCTAATCCTTTCTCTTTTCTAAGGCCTAACTTTTCAGTTTCTTCTCTGGCCTTGAGCCTTTTCTTCCGGCATAAGTGGTAGAACCTCCTGGTTCTGTGACAAAATAATCAGAGTTGATTGTGGCCATGCACAGCGAAGAAGAAGTGTTGGGGTGGGGAGTGCACATTGGTGTATTTTGAATGTATCAAATGGTTTTGAGTTGATTAAAAAAAAAGTTTTACAACTTTTAGAATATTGAGACAAATTATGATAATTTTATCTCTAATGTTGCCTGTCATCCACATTTCTGCCTATGAATAATAAGAGAAGGTAGCTAGTGAGTTCTCTGAAGAAACCCCCCCAGATTCCTGCTCTTCCACCTGAGGCGTTCCTCTCCCCAGTAGCCTCAAACAAAAGAATTAGACCGACAAGATTCACTGACCACATAAGAAAACATCATCCAAAGACAGGCGGCAGTCAACAACTGGAGGTTTCATCGTTCCACCAAGCCACACAGCACAATATAGGAATTCGTGTTTTGTGAGAACTGTGTTGGGTTGGAACCAGATGACAGACACCTCCATAGCAGCAGCAGCAGCGCCAGGCGGCTCATCACCGGGGCCTGCACCAATCCAAGACTAATTCTAGGAAGTAGGGTCCGTAGATCAAAGTAGTGGTAAATGAAGGGCAGGAGCTGTGCCGGTCGGGGTTCGTCCCCGGTGAGCGCTACGCTAGCCGGAGTGGTCCAGCCTAGATACTACAAAATAAAAGTCTATGGCCAAATAAATAGAGCAGACTGTCTTTTAACATCCAGACAGTAGATCTCACGTATTTTATGGACTACAAGTCGCACCTGATTATAAGGTGCACCACCCCATATTTTACACAAATTTCAGATTCTGTTATTATGGTTTCTTACTATATTATTAGTCACATTATAAGGCGCAGGGGTCTCAGTCTAGGAGAAAAGTATCGCCTTATAGTCCATAAAATATGGTATATATTTATTAAGTGAACTCTCAATGCACTCCCCCATTCCATCGAGTAAATAGGTTTTATAGGCTCCTTCAATGTAGAAAACCAGAACCAGTTAAGTTTGATCTGTTTAGTTGATTATCTCAAGCAAAACTGTGGAGACTGCTTTAAATTGTGTCATTTTGTTTTCTTTATTTTCCATTTCAGGGGGCTGCCTATTTGTCTTTCTAGTGTGCTTGCAGCTCTGAACAGAACACAATGACACTCGGGGGGTCTGAAAACGGGGATGTGTAGTGCGTCTTTGGATCTGGGCACTGTCTCAGCGTGTCAATGGCAGTCGCTGGGTTACGCACACCCTGCACCGTATGTGGGCCCCAGATCTCTTCAGAGGCACAGCACGTGTTGTGTTGGGGAGTATGTGTACATCTTCGGCGGGAAGGAAGGGACAGCCTCTCGTAAAGATGTGTGGCGGTTTCATATTGGTAAGTGTTGATCGTTTGGTTTCTCTGGTTATGTGATAACATTCATTTGATGATTCTCTCTCTCTTACTCTCTCTCTCTCTCTCTCTCTCTCTCTCTCTCTCTCTCTTTCAGTTTCTACCTCTGTCTCTGACTCTCTCACTGTTTGTCTCTCTGCCTCTCTCTGTTAGTACACATACTTTACACTCTCACACTCTCTCTCTTTCAGTCTCTGCCTCTGTCTCTGACTCTCTCACTGTTTGTCTCTCTGCCTCTCTCTGTTAGTACACACACTTTACACTCTCGCACTGTCTCTCTTTCAGTCTCTGCCTCTGTCTCTGACTCTCTCACTGTTTGTCTCTCTGCCTCTCTCTGTTAGTACACACACTTTACACTCTCGCACTCTCTCTCATGCACGCACACACTCTCTCTCTCTATGTATGTTTGTGTCTGTGTCTCTCTCACTGTTTGTAACTGTAGTGTAAGACGCTCTGTTTTTCATTCTCGATCTTTGTCATTCTACCCTCTGCCCCTCATCCTCAACCCCCATTTCTTTCTGTAGAATTTGAGCTGTTGAGTGATCTTCAAATGACTGTTAAGGGCTCTTTTTTTTCTTCTTTTGGTACATGTACAGAAACGTTTACAGAAACTGAAAAAGAAAATGCTCTGCAATGTTAAATCAAGAAATGTATTTAACTTCACCCACTTCAAGTGTTCTCTTCAGAAAATTGCACATGTTAGTAGTATATATATATTGTCTTTAGCAGTATTTGACTTTAGAGTATCATGCACAGTTACAGAACCATAAGTATGATCACACACATGCACGCGCACACACATGCACGCGCACACACACACACACACACACACACACACACACACACACACACACACACACACACACACACACACACACACACACACACACACACACACACACACACACACACACACACACACACACACGCACGCACGCACGCACGTACACACACATTGTTTCAGATAAATTGGTTTGAGTTCTGAATTGGAAATGTGTCACTGTGCACAGGCAACCACAAGTGGGAAGCTGTTGACCTCCATGACACGGGGCTTCCTTTTCTGCAGGGCCACACATCCGTAGTTTATAAGGTATCTGATCTGTTAGTGTTAGTTCCAGTACAAGTGGAAACACATACTTTTTGATACTATAGTGGAACCTCCCACAAAGACCTTCCCTATTAAGACTCCCTCTAAGATGTGACCAAAAACAATCACCGATTTGTTCCCCTTCATATCCGGACTATTGAGTCTCCACCTCCCTATTTTAAAGACCCGTGCCTATTAAGACCTTTTGGGGGCTGATTTTCAAGGTCTTAATAGAGAGGTTCCTTTGTATGTATATAAACTTTGCTACAAATTTGCCTATATTTTACATGACAGCCAAGAGCTCTGGAAATGTAGAAAAGAAACTTTGTTTCCAACATACATGTTTGTAGGTCTTGTTATGTTTTGATATGCACTAATAATACTTTTTTTTTTATAGTTTTCATTGGTTTTGAATTTTATTATTTAGAGTTAATCCTTCACACTTATGCATGAAATGGTCTTTCAGTTTAACCAGTGTTTTTGTGTGTGTCAGAATACCTGTTCATTTGTAGTTTTTACAGTGATGCCACATCATTTGCTGCATGTACTACCCACTAAATTGTCTACCTTTTTATTTTTTGTTTTTGTTTTTTGTTGCTGTCCCATCTTCTGGGCCATACAGTGGCGTTGCTCATTCCAAGTCCCAATTCACAACTACACCCCGGTTTGTTCAAGTCGCAGAATCCGAGACCAGCAGTTCAAGGGGAGCGAATCTATGTTAGGCCGTCAGGAGGCAACCAACCGAGGAGACACTGTACTGCTGCAGAGTCACTTCGGTGGAGCTCAGTAGAGTCTGTTCAGGACACCACCTACTAAGCCCCCTACTGATGACACTATTCTCTTAGTCGCGGAGCCAGCGTGAGTGAGGTCCTCCTCCGAGGGCGCCACCACGACCGTCCACCGACAGCTCCCCAGTACACACTGATCCCCATGACTTTGACCCGAACGCACCAAGGCATAGACTGGATTGGAAGCCGAAACTGAGGTCACCATGAGAGCAGGGCATGCAAAGCCACAGAATTGGAGACTTTTTGCTTCTTTTTAATGATTGATGGAAAATGAGGCGGATGACAACGATGATGATGATGATGATGATGCTATGGAGTTCCGTATCGGTATGAGACTGCATGACAGGGCTGTATTCTTCGCTTCCTTTCATAATGATATCCTGGCGTTAACCAGGCCCGAGAACTACAGACACCTGCAGTGTTGGCCTTGAAATTAGAGCCACACTCTCAGAATCGCATCCGTTAAGCGGATGAAGCTCGACTGTGTGGATTCAGTCTTCCCATTGAGGCCATAGCCACTCACTCTGGGTAGGAGTCAGTCTAGGACCGAAAAAACCCTCGCCTCTGATAGGATTCGAACCCAAGACCTCCCAGCCAGTAGTCTGCGACGATAACCACTACACCACAGCGCCTTTTTATTATTTCTTAAATTGATAACAAAATTGTTGGTGGAACAATGTCAAATCAAATTTCACACCAAAATAGGACAAATGTCTGCATGTTTCCAGTTTATGATTTTGCGTAACATGTATATTTGTTTTGCCCCTGTTTTAGAATACTGTATTTTTCTTATAAGGTGCACCTGATTATAAGGCGCACCCCCCAAATTTAACACAAAATTCAGATTGTGTTATTATATTTTCTTACTATTTTAGTAGTCATATTTATAAGGTGCAGGGGTCTCAGTCTGGGGGGAAAGTATCGCCTTATAATCCGAAAAATACGGTACTCAACAAACGGAAGGAAAAATGGTGTTTTACGTCCTCTGGACACATATGGGACATTTGTAAATACAAAGATGGTGGGAATATTACTGGGGACAATGCCCAGAGGCAGTGCCACACCAGTAAAGTCCCGATTTTTTAAAATACAGATATGTGTAGCGGTAACCACACCTCTGTAAAACCTCATCGGCTATGGTACCGCTACAGTATACCACCAGTTGATGTACTCAACAAACGCTTTACTTGTGAATGCCTTGTGCCTGGGTAATGGGTGTTCAGTTGCAATTCGGCTTAACGGTGGACACACTTTTGTTTTTAATTCAAACATAGTACAGTTGTTATGATAAATAAGTACCTGTCATTAAATATCTACCTCTCGCATGAGAACTGTACCCATCTAACCCTATCCCTAACCCTAACCCTAACCCTAACCCTATCCCTAACCACGGAAAGAACCAAAAAATAGAGCAGGAGGGTGTAAATCTACATATTTGCCGATAAATCGATGTACAAGTCCATAAATCCATAATCCGTAAAATTCACAATGGCGGACAAACAAACGATTCTGATTGGCTACGCTAGGACTACTTCTAATGCGCATGCGCAGAGGTAAATATTTCATAGGACTACTTACTCATTATGACACAGGCATGGGAATTGTCAGTCTTTTGGCTGTTTCAGCTTTTTTGATGGTCCTCTTTTTTCTTTTGTTGCAAGTTTCAAGTTTCAGCTTTTTTTGTTGATGGTCCTCTTTTGTTTGCAAGTGCAAGTTTCAGCTTTTTTGATGGTCCTCTTTTCTTTTTGTTGCAAGTTTCAGCTTTTTTGATGGTCCTCTTTTTTTGTTGTTGCAAGTTTCAGCTTTTTTGATGGTCCAAGAGGACATTTATGAGATAAAAAAAAAGAAGCCCAATGAGTAGAACTTAAGTTATTGGTTATAAATGAATGCAAAATGAACTAAATATCAGTCTTATCTCTAATACTGTTTTTAAGGCTTAGATAACAGAAGAAGCTTCATTTTATGGGGGCTGTATCCCAACACACACGGTTTTCAGTTGTTGTTTTTATTCCTTGTTCCTATGCCTGCTTCCAGACCCCAATTTTCAGTCTTTTTTGTCTTCTCTAATTCCCATGCCTGATAGTAGTGCAACACTGGAAGATATTAGACTTACTGTAGATGTTCAACAAAGCATCCCAGCACATTTTTTAACAGAAAACTGTTTTGATGACTTCATTTGCAGAATCTGGTGCTCATCTTTGGAGGGACTTTCAGTGACAGCGTGCTGGATGCTCAGCTGTGGACGTTTGATACTGGTAGGTATTGAGGAAAAGTAATACAATATAAATATGTGTTTTTTTTAATTGAAAAGTACATTGCAAAAGGCAATGTACTTTTGTGTTATTACACATGTTATTATATTATTTCCATAGAAACTGAATTTTAGCATTTATGAATTGAGATACAAAATCATGGGTGCAACTACACAAAATGAAGAAACCTGAAATGCCGGGGTCTATGGGTAATGTCCCCTTGCAGATGAAGAAAAATTGATGTACGAAGGTATTTTAGTTTGCTTTTTCCACAATTTATACAAAATGCTTATTTTAAAGTGTTTAAAAAATACAACAGGAAATTCCTTTTCTGGTAAAATTCAAAAACAGGAAATCTTTGTATACCAGGAAAAGTTGCACTCATGCAAAATAGTGTAAATGGATGAGTTGTTATTTATCCCAGGTGTCAGTGCAATAACATATATAATATTACTGATTATGAACATATGTATTGTCTTGGTTTCTATACCCACACAGACTCGCACTTACCCTCTCATTCATGCACACGCGCACACACACGCACTCACACACACACACACACACACACACATTCACGTACATTAACTGATTACCGTAAACGCATGCTTAAATCCTGCAAATTCTCAATTTCTTTTGACTGTCAGAAACTAAACAATGGGGTACATTTACATACAAAATAGGTATTCATGCCAGTTCAACTGCCACTTGATTAAACAGTTGATCAAGTTTAGAGCAAGTTGGAAACTGCCCGGATTACTCAAGGGCAGAGTCAGAGATTGAATGAAAAGTGATCTTATTGTTCAAGTTCAAGTTCAAGTATAGTTTAATATCTCCAAAAGAGAGAGAGAGAGAGAGAGAGAGAGAGAGAGAGAGAGAGAGAGAGAGAGAGAGAGAGAGACACAATGAGAGAGAAAGTGACCGACATTGAGAGAGAGAGAGAGGGAGAAAGAGAGAGAGAGAGAAGATCAATAACCGTTATTAACTTATAGCAATCAATCAAATAACAAAAATTGGAATACATCTCGCCATCAACAATCAATACACATGATAATAATAAACTTGTTACAAACAGGCAAGACAGAAGTGGAATGTCAACCATGCTTGCTTTCAGTTATGCCTAAAGAGAGATGTAGATCGTTGTCCTTTCCATATAGGACCAGTGTTCTTCTTCGCCATGCATTCAGGCCACAAACGACACTTTGATGTAGATCGTTGTCCTTTCCATATAGGACCAGTGTTCTTCTTCGCCATGCAACCAGGCCACAATCGACACTTTGATGTAGATCGTTGTCCTTTCCATATAGGACCAGTGTTCTTCTTCGCCATGCATCCAGGCCACAAACGACACTTTGATGTAGATCGTTGTCCTTTCCATATAGGACCAGTGTTCTTCTTCGCCATGCATCCAGGCCACAATCGACACTTTGATGTAGATCGTTGTCCTTTCCATATAGGACCAGTGTTCTTCTTCGCCATGCATCCAGGCCACAAACGACACTTTGATGTAGATCGTTGTCCTTTCCATATAGGACCAGTGTTCTTCTTCGCGCCATGCAACCAGGCCACAATCGACACTTTGATGTAGATCGTTGTCCTTTCCATATAGGACCAGTGTTCTTCTTCGCCATGCATCCAGGCCACAATCGACACTTTGATGTAGATCGTTGTCCTTTCCATATAGGACCAGTGTTCTTCTTCGCCATGCATCCAGGCCACAATCGACACTTTGATGTAGATCGTTGTCCTTTCCATATAGGACCAGTGTTCTTCTTCGCCATGCATCCAGGCCACAAACGACACTTTGATGTAGATCGTTGTCCTTTCCATATAGGACCAGTGTTCTTCTTCGCCATGCATCCAGGCCACAATCGACACTTTAATGTAGATCGTTGTCCTTTCCATATAGGACCAGTGTTCTTCTGCGCCATGCAACCAGGCCACAATCGACACTTTGATGTAGATCGTTGTCCTTTCCATATAGGACCAGTGTTCTTCTTCGCCATGCATCCAGGCCACAATCGACACTTTGATTATTTGGCCAAGGATTGCTTTGATTATTTTCAAATTTTGTCTAGTCATATTGTTGTCAGAATTCTGGTACAGTGGAACCTCCCTTATAAGACCTTAAAAAAATCATCCAAAATGAGGTCTTATAAGAGAGGGGTCTTATCAGGGAGGTAATTTTAATACATGTACTTACAAAGTAGGGCAATGTCTCGGAGAAGTAGGTCTTATATGGGAGGGAGTCTTATAATGGGAGGTCTTATAAGGGAGGTTCTGCTGTATACTGAATTCAGAGGAAAGCGGTACTTCAACATTAGCATTGTGCAACTAAGTCAGAAAGAACGGACATCACTCATGATGTAAGTGAAGGGAATGCGTTATGTGTGAGTTTGTGTATACATGTGCCTTGATATATTGCTGTGACAAACAACCATGTAAAGTGTGTGTGTTTGTGTGAACAGAAAAAAGTTTGGTGAAAGAAGTGAGATTCAAACTATGTTGCTGTGACAAACAATCATGTCAAGTGTGTGTGTTTGTGTGAACAGAAAACAGTTTGGTGAAAGAAGTGAGATTCAAACTATGTTGCTGTGACAAACAATCATGTCAAGTGTGTGTGTTTGTGTGAACAGAAAAAAGTTCGGTGAAAGAAGTGAGATTCAAACTATGTTGCTGTGACAAACAATCATGTCAAGTGTGTGTGTTTGTGTGAACAGAAAAAAGTTCGGTGAAAGAAGTGAGATTCAAACTATGTTGCTGTGACAAACAATCATGTCAAGTGTGTGTGTTTGTGTGAACAGAAAAAAGTTCGGTGAAAGAAGTGAGATTCAAACCAGGAACTGTTCAGCCGGCATGTCGACGCGACCACTCGGCCGTGGTTAACAACAGCACCATGTACGTCTACGGGGGGTTTGTCAGTTCTCGGGGGGCCAGTCAAGAACTGTGGGCTTTCAACCTGGGTGAGATGTGCTCTGTGCATTTTCTGTCAAAAATGGCATTTTAGAGTTGGTAGGCTTTTTATAATCATCATTTTTGTTGTCAGCATTGTCATCATCATCATCATCATTGTCACCATCATCATCATCACCATCATCAATATCATGTCACCATCAGCGTCAGCATCATCATCATCATCACCATCAATATGTCACCATCATCATCATCATCACCATCAATATCATGTCACCATCAGTATCAGCATCATCATCATCATCATTATCATCATCATCACCATCAGTACCTTCATCATCATCATCACCATCAATATTATGTTACCATCAGCATCAGCATCATCGTTATCATCATCATCATCATCATTGTTATCATCATCATCATCATCATCATCATCATCATCAGTCCTTTAGTCAGGTGTTAGTGTCGTTTTGCTGCATTAAGTGTCTGACTTGATGCAGATATAATGTGATATTAAAATATGAAGAATATTTTTTCAGAAGAGAGACAGACTCTAAAGTTTTGCATGCATTTGTAACAGATATAAATGATTAAAAATGAACATTAACTCTACCCGTTCCTGCTCTGTGTCTGGTCATGGCAACTGCTTTAATTCTTTTGGGTTTTTTTGTTCAGACACGATGGAGTGGAGGGAGCTTCGAGGTCTGAGCCGCGCCAAGCCCAGTGCTCGCTACAGTCACAGTGCAGTGGTGGCCAACAACGCCATGTGGCTGTACGGGGGGCTGGCGGGACTGCAGCCCAAGGCTGACCTCTGGAGATACAGCTTCCGTGAGTAGCCGTGTTCAGGGTTCCCACAAGTCCTTGAAAACTTGAAAAGTCCTGGAAAACTAGCAAGGTCTTTGAAAAGTGCTGGAAAAATGGCACAGGCCCTAAAGCTCCTGGAAAAGTCCTGAAATTTTCTTAATCTGCTTACCAGATTCCCAACTTTCAAGCAAGCAAAACCTACACTTGATCTCTTAAAAAATATATATAGTAAAACTGAAAGTTACCGTAATGCTTAGGTTTTTTAATTCAGACTTTTCACCGCCTGATATTGTGACAGCAGACGACCATGATACTGCATGTGGATTTTTGGTGCGTGCAGGTTTTGAAGTTTCAAATAATTAGAATAGTTTGATATTAGCATGCCTCTTAACGTAATGCTTATTATCCAGCAGTATTTTCAGTCCTTGAAATTTACCGGCATGGTCCTGGAATAGTCCTGGAAAAGTCCTTGAATTTTTCTTTTAGAGATCTGTGGGAACCCTGCATGTTGATGCAGGCAGCTTAAATAGATGATTTTCGGAAAAACCAACTAGGGGAGAGCACTTCGTGAAAATTAGAGTTGCTTACCTCCATTACTCGGTCGAATAGCATAGCAACAATGCAACAATCGTGTCGAAGCTTGAAACCACAGGATGCGAGTCAGCGACTTGCAAACATTTGTTTTTTTAAAATTAGGGGTGGCCAGTGGCCACAAACTGATAAAACTTGCAAAATGTGACGTAAAAATATAAATGACATAATTTTCAGAATGACACACAGTGTTCTAAGTGTTGTATGTTTGCTCAAGCACATGAGTCAATAGGCTACGAGAGCTGATGGTAGAGTGACTTCCCGTGTTTGACCGATTGAATTAGGCAAGATCACTCCCACACACCATGACATTACCCCCTTTAATTATTTCCAAACAATTCCTATTTCAGTGATGTCCCAAGGTCCCGGTCATAGGACATTGACCTGTTATAATTGAAAATGTCCTATTGTATTCTCCTCTGTCAGGACAAATTATTAACACTGGCACGCTTCGTCTTACTGATTTCTGCAAAAGCCAGTTCTACTGTTGTTGTTGTTTTCGTTCCCCAGCTTAAACTCTGGGGACACACCTAGTGCCTTGTGAACATTTCGCACGGCCTTGGGTGGGAAGATTACGTGTATGGCTGCTTTCAAAGGGCCCCGACTGTCCTATTGATTTCTCTTGTCTCAGGACAGTTTGTTCTATCATTTTTCGATCCTCGTATATCACTAGGCTTTAGCCTTTAGGTCCCAACCATGCGCTGCGTATCTGTGGAACAGGATGAGTTGCCAAGCAAAACTGGTCCTCCAGGTGTTTTTTTGCCATCTCATTTTCTGGGCTATCCAGTGCCATTGCTTCCTTGCCGCTCATTCCAAGTCCCAACTCGCAGCTGAACTCTGGTTTGTTTGGTCGCAGCAGCAGTCCACAGGAAGACAAACACAACTGGCCCCTTTTTTTTTTCACTGTCCCATTTTTGGAGCTATCCAGTGCCGTTGCTTCCTTGTCGCTCATTCCAAGTCTCCAAACTCACAGCCGAACTGTGGTAGGTCAGGTCCTCCGCTGACCTTAAAGAAGCAGATTAAAAGGAGACAGTTCTGTATAGAGCAGTAATGGTTTGAAGCTGTGGAAGCTTACACTTTTTTTTTATCATGCAGACCTTTGCACACTCATATAGACATCTGTGTACATGCTTGCATGCTTTGATTGCGCCTATATACAAGTAACACTCACACACCATACAACACACACACTCCCTCTCTCACTCACCCATTCACACACACACACACACACACACACACACACACACACACACACACACACACACACACACTCACACACACACACACACACACACACACACACACATAAACACACACACACACACAAACACAGGCCGTGGTTCCTATCCTAAGTTTTCCCTACTATTATAGATGTTGAAATAAAACCAAGAAAGATTATATTGAAACAGAGGTGGGCGCGTGCAAGCACCATCTCTGAATCCTAACCAGCGCTTTGTCTGGATCTTATTTTATGATGTTGTCAATGTGTTGCAGTGCTGCACCAGTGGAAGAAAGTGAAAGCTTTGGGATCCCCTCCCTGCCTCTCAGGACACGCTGCAGCAGTGGTGAGTTTCTCTGCCCATGTGAAAGTCCGTTCAATGTCCTCTGGCCTGGAACAGGCACATATCACATCACATAAGGCTATAGGCTATAAGCCTTTTGCCCTCATTAGTGGTGATTTTTTGCATCAGATATCAAATTTGTTTTTGATTATTTGCCCGTGGATTTTTTTGTTTTTCATATGCATCCAAATTGGTAGAAAAAGTATGTTTAGATAATTCTTTGTCAATGCGACTTCTAAATGCATTTACTGAAGGTGCATTGACGGTATCGATAAATTGTTCCATAAATGTGTTATTCTATTAGTAAAGAATGAATGAAACTGTCTATTGTTGGTTATGCAAAGGAACATGCAAAGATAGTGGGACGATCCTTGGAAGTACTGCAATGCCATAGCTAAGGGCTTTACTTTGAATGTATGAGTTCAATTGCATAGATTGCACGAATCTACATTGTTACATCAACTATGCTTTGACTGGCTTGTTTCCCTGTGTGCCAGTCAATTACATCCAGCTATCTTCTTCTTCTTTCTTTCTTGAGGCATCCTCCATCATCATGGTTTATGTTCCAGATAGTAGAGGAGTTGAGGGGCGGGCTGGAATTTATGAGAAAGAAACCTTGCTCAAGGACAGATTGTAAGAATAGGCATCGCCTAAAATCTTTATCTATTCTATCCGTACCATTCCACCACAAGTGCATATTTGTCTAAGTTCAGCTTGGAAGACAGAAATTTACTGTGTTGTCTTATCACCCCAACTCCCAATCATGCTTTTTTCCGGTTTAAGCAGTGAGCTCACTTTTCTTTCAATAAAGTTGTTCAGTGTTCTTGTCTTTCGAGTTTCGTCCCTAAGTACTTCAGGCTTGTAGGTTTGTTTCGAATTAGTATTGTTTACGATTATGCTTTTTATAACATTTCAAAAGTATGTCTGAAGACGCCATTTTAACCCCTTCAGTGCAGCCTATCGAATGCGGCAAAATTGCTACAGTGGCAATTACTGAAGCATTATAGAGGACATATAAATACGTCATCGGCACTGAAGAGGTTAAGCATTTTATGAGTTTACTGATAACTTTCTTTACGCAATTTATCTGAAGAGCAATAACCCCAGCCCATCTCTCAATAGGAATTGTTCGGAAATAATTAAGGGGAGTAATTTCATGGTGTGTGGGAGTGATCTCGCCTAATTCAATCGGTCAAACAGGGGAAGTTACTCAACCATCAGGTAGATCCCCAGCCCTCACTTTGTGTGTTTGAGGAGACACACAGCATGTAGAATACAGTGTGTCATTCTAAAATTGATGTAATTTATATTTTTACGTCACAGTTTGCAAGTTCTATCACCTTGTAGCAACTGGCCACCCCTTATTTTTCTAAAAAAAAATGTTTGCAAGTCGCTGACTGGCATCCTGCAGTTTCAAGCTTCGCCGCCATGCCGCCATATGGTTTCCATAGTTTTGACCGAGTAAGTCGAGGTAATCAACTCTAATTTTCACTAAGTGCTCTCCCCTAGTAGTTTAAACAAATCTTTAATATTTCCAAACAACACATATAACAGAAAGCAAAAGAGAGCATCAACAAGCTAGCGCTTATAGCATGCTCCTGAAATATTTCATGAAAAATATTTGGTGAATGACAGACTGTGTAAGTACAATAATACATCATTTATACCATATTTTTCGGACTGTAAGGCAATACTTTTTTTCCAAGACTCAGACCCCTGTGCCTTATAATGTGACTGATGAAATAGTAAGAAAATATAGTAACAAAATCTGAAATTTTAGGTAAATTTGGGGGGTGCACCTTATACAAAGGTGCGCCTTATAGTCCGAAAAATATGGTACTTGATAATTGAACATGATGTGTTATTGTATGTACACAGTCTGTCACTCCCCTAGTTTTTTCTCCGAAAATGATCTATTGTCCCTGGGTTGGTTTCAGGTCCAGCGGTGCATGGTGGTGGTAGGCGGAAAGTGCCAGAGGAAGGCTGTCAACGACGTGTGGTGCTTCAGCTTTGGTGAGTCGGTCTTCTTCCTTCTTCTTCTTCTTCGATCGCTCAGATAGTTTCCTGTCAATTATGAGCGCAGACGCGTCATGCTGCCGTTATGCACCTAAACTAAGAAATAGTTAGGCCCAGCAAGTCCAACTTTGGCTGGAGGAAATCTTTTTGAAAATGTTTCTTGAAAAAAGGCAGGAGAATGGACCGGTGAAGGCAGAAAGATAGTAGAAGACAGTAAGCCAAGGGAAAAGGCAGAGTCAAAGAGAGTGACAGATTAGAGGAAGTTACAAGCACAGAACTTCCAGAAAGTGGGGGAATTATACAAAAGACCCCCAGTATCTCCACGGGAGGGGGAGGGGGGCGGGAGTCGGTCTTAACCTTTACTTCTGTCATCATGTTTAACCCTTTCACCACCAGCCACTTTTCAGACAAAATTTTTCTGTCAAACATACCTGGGTAGAAATAAAGAGAAGGCATATGCAGTACTGGGGATTCCCTTTAGACATGAATAGACTAAGACTTAATCCTTATCTCCCGAAATTAACAAAAACATAAGGTCATTGGATAACAGAACTTGATTTGATGTCTTTTTTTTTTTGTCTTTTTTTTAAAGCCGGAGATCAGAACTGCATGTTTCCTTTGATGTCGGAAACTCAGTTTTGGGAATCTTGTTTCCTATTTTTCATTCAGTTCCTCTCCTTTACATTGATCTTCGCATGCATTATCTCTCTCTCTCTCTCTCTCTCTCTCTCTCTCTCTCTCTCTCACACACTCTTGGCAAG